>VWZE01007602.1:473418-505320 GCA_013396675.1 Eubucco bourcierii | reverse complement strand
GGGGGGGGGCACGACCATTGCACAGCTACATTCAGTACAGAGGGCATGAGCCCTGACTGCTAAATTCACATGGGTTTAGCATGGTCTAATTGCTACTAATTTAGTGACTGTTTCACTCTCCCCATGTAGAGCTGGGCAGTATTTTAGTTGGAATTGTCAAGATGAAATAATTTTCAGTGGACAAACCATGGCTGCACTATAGAGAGAGGAACCTTTGTCAGGCTGCTGCCCGTACTGGGACCATTGCTTCTTAATGTGGAAAAAGCGAACTACTTCTCTTCAACACCTTAATTGTCACAGAAATCCTGTATTGGACAAAGTGCCTATTTTTTGGTTTTCTGTGAGTTTGGAATAAGTCATCTTGTATTTGGCACTGACTGAAAAATGTAATTTGACATTTTTGAAATTAAAACCGTCATGGTATTTAAAGATGAACTTAAGCTCTACTAATTCTATTAAACTGCAGTCTGCCAATGAGTTATAAAGTCTAATTAATCATTTTGTCAGCTTTGCCTTCTGAAGCTAGTCAATATAAATTTGAATAAATAGGAAGCTGTTGACCCAGGCACCTCTGGATGTTGTGAATAAAGATGTGTCCATAGTAAAATACTCTGACTACTGCCTCTCTTGGCTCTACATAGTACACACAAATACAGCAGGGAATTACCCAGTGCTATCAGACAGGAACAGCGGTAAAGCCTTCATTTTAATTATTTATTTGTGCTGCTAAATAAAGAAATAGGTGTTGCAATTTCTTAGGTGTTTCATCCAGAGATAGCAGTTTAGAGGATACAAACTTTTTAGGCAAAGTTTGTCGCTGACACTGCAGTGTGACATGTCACATCAGGTTGCATCAATAGAGCCATGTTATGTAAAAGTAATGAAATGTGACTGATAGAACCCAAGATAGTGTAGCATACTGTAACATTATGTGTCAGCACTTCTTTAATGGAGCCTTTCAGGGAAGCTTTTTGGTAAAACACCTGAAAAAAATCACTTATAAAAAGTGAGGAGTGTATGTAAAATATCTGCACTCACTTATTGTGAGGAACACGTGGAATAAGCTAAATAACATTATTTCTAATCATTTAATAAGTTAGATATCCGGTCTGTAAAGTTACCACAATGAAAGCTACACATCCCAGAGAATTCTGTCTCTCATGAAATTGATTTCCTGATCCTGCACAAGGATAAATATTTCTCTGTATCTGATACAAGATTAAGTCATCATGCTTATATTATTGGAAGTTCTCTTTACCTGGTAGAAAAAAAACCTCCTGTTTCCCTAATATTCTGATGATCTGGGAGCCCTCATTTCCATTTTAAAAATCCATATTCCCAGAAACAAAATAATCCTTTACCTTTGTAGAGGTCAGATTGCATCCTTTCCTTAACATCTCACTAAGCTTCTGAACAGGAAAGTGAGCTAGCACGATGTGAGGGATGTGACACATAAAACACCATTGCCACTGACATCCTTCTCCTGAGAATGAAAGACAGTGAACTGTTTGTCTTCAGCAGATTAACAGGGAAGGTTGTTTTTGTTTGTCTGACTGGTCAAGGACAATTTACAGTTCAGTTACTCTGAAGGAAAGACTTGTTGATTTGAGAGCACTCCTATTATAGCTCCAGGTAGAGGATGATAGATTTAGCCGTCATTGTGATAAACTGCAGCCTGTACGCTTGCCATGCACAAAATAAATAAAACACTGGTAGATCTCTTTGGTTCAGCTACTTAACAGCCACTGCTGGCATGGAGGTGTAGGCTTCCTTAGTGAAGGTACCAAGGATTTAAATGTCCTCATTAATTTGAACAGATTTGGGCTTTCTGAGAAAATATACACCTGGGAAGAGGAAAAACACACACGATCCCCCACTTTTCTCTGGCATTGGAATCCCAGTAGGTCAAAAGCAATTTTTGTATGTCCTACAAGACATCTCCTGTTCTTCACAAAGTTCAACGTTTGTTTTCTCAATATTGTTCCTTACCTTTACATTTCTGAGTCAAAAGCTTGAAAACAGTCTAGCTCCTCTGCTGCCATGGAAGATGGTGGCTGAAGAACAGCTTCTGTGACAGAGTGCACAGAGTTTCTTATAGGTTCAATTGATCTGTTAATTCAGTTGGTTATTACCTGGTTGACTGCTACCCTTGATAGCTGTTATCATTCCATTAGAGCAGTCTTGGCAATTTTAAGATAAACTCAACACATATGGCAACTCTTAGTTTATTTAGTAATACTTTTGGCTGTGGCACTAAGTTTTAACTAACAAGAATTTTCTGCTGTGTAATGTTAATTTTTATTATTTTTGTTGTGGTGAGATGAGGTAAGTCACTGCTGACTGTTCTATTTCCACCATCTTCTAGTCAATTATTCCACTCTGTGGATTTATGGTTTAAATTAAAATTCATACATTGAGGAACAACTATTAAAAATGTAAAATAAATCAATAAAAAAATGTATTTACTCTGCACTTTCCTGCAGATCTAATTCCATGCTCACCTGTGCAGGGAGGCTGTGTAGCTGATCTGGAGTTTTCCAATACGTTGTGGTGCAAATGCTGATATTAACATGCATACCTGTGATTTGTAATTCAGTGAGATCAGGAATTGAAAATGTATGTCCTAAGCTCCAAACCCCTGTCTTTTTCAGTAAGACATGGTGTTTGATATATTATCCAAGCAAGAACAAAGCAATGAAAGGCAGGGTTTGTTTGCATGTGTGCCATAGAAAATGCCATCTGCAAAAAAAGAGAAGCCAGTGGGCAGTTGTGAGTCTGTACCTGGCAGTGCCGAGTGCTGCCCACAAAATCTGAGCTCATCTTTGCTCTGTCTAGTGGTTAGAGAAAGAATTTGTTCTGTCTAGTGGTTAGAGAAAGAATTTGTTCATATTTCATGTTCTGTTTTACAAGTATTTAAATTTGCTCCCCTGTGGACACCCAGAGCAAAATGCCAGTCACTTGCAATAGCAGTAACTGTGGTAGGGAGCAAGCAAAACTCAGTTTGAGTGACGAGTAAAACCTCCGTTACTGGCGGCTGCAGCTTTTGTGTTGGGTTTTTGGTTGGTTGGTTAGGTTTTTCTCAAGGATTATTTATATATTGAAAAAGTCCATTTAAGTACAAAGTCTATATAACGGATTGGTAGGGAATCTGATCAAGATGGAACAGTAGCAGGTGATATTGGAGGAGATGTAAACAGTACCAATAGATAAACTTGATTCTGAAAGACCGAAGCATGACTTCTGCAGAGGATTTTGATGTCCTATGCCATTTTTTAGTAGGTTGCTTGCAGGAAGGGAAATGAGAACCTGACATTGCAGTATTTTTGTCAACTAATCACTGCTCTTTCAAATGAAAATTTTGTGTGAAGAACACTTTTAAAGTTTTAATACTGGCAAACCTCATCTCTTCTTGGTGTTTTTATTCAACTCTTCCTGTTGTACAGGTACACATATTTATTTCTCCATTTATTTTTTTTTTCCTGATTTTCACAACTGACTAGCTCTTACTGAATTTGTTTTGAGTTCCAGAACAAGCTTCACTTACTTATGCTAACAGTAAACTTCAGTTGTTACACATGCACTCTCTCTGCACAATGCTAATTACCCAAACTGACAATGAAAAGAAACAAACTACAAAAGCATGAACAAAATGCATGCTCTATGAAATGACACATTGAAATCTACATCACTGCTGGAGGGTCCAACAAACAAGGTAGATGGTCTTGAAGGTGTTCTGTCCACACAGATCTGCAGAGAAACAGTCACAGGCTGGTTGTACAAATGTGGAGTGAGTTCTGAGAGGAATACCAGGGGAAATGATGAGCTACCCAAATGGGCTTGTTCTTGCCCGCTACTTTGTGAGAGTCCAGGTAGAGGAATTCTTTACTAAAAGTCCACACTTCGCCCATTGCCTACCAGATATTCTTTCTGTCCTTCTTGGTCGGTACAGCCTTGAAGAATGGAAACACTGAATACTTTTGAGGTAACTGTGAGCAGGACAAGAGGAGGACTAAGCCTCCCAGTCTCTCAGCAGCTCAGCTGCCAAACATGTATTTAAGTGTCTGGCTTCTAAAATAAATGTTCTGAGCAGTCTTGATGCCAGTTCCAAGTTTTTAAAGTCAGTGTTTCCCATGGAAATATTCTTTCATTTAATTTAGAAGTCATCTGAAAATCAGGTGGCCCAAACACCATTTTAAAGGGAGGAATTTCTTGAGAGTCATCCCTTTGAGTCACATTCAGTAGCAAATCCAAGTGTAGCCAGTGGCAGCCTAGGAGGTTCCTCACCGGGTAGCTGCTGTACAGAGAACTGCCACTGTACAGCAAGACTTTGAATTGCCCCTGCAAAAGCAAAACCTGTACGAATGATATGATTTGAGAATAAGGTGACTTGGCAACACTGATGTGGTCTTAATGGAAGAATTACCTAGAAATGCACATGCTGTACCAACTGCACAAAGAGGCTGCAAATGCATTCTGCTTGTATATAATTTATTGCTTTTTCCTCTGTGATTAGCAAAAAGCAAACAAGTCCATTTCTGCACTCAAGGAAATTAGGGAATCAATTTCATGGAAGGAACAATAACAAACAAACAGAAAGCCTCTGTGCTAGCACAGGGATATTCACGTTTGCAAAGTTGTGCAGGTTAAGCAAAAAAGTTTCTTCTTTTCAGACTGTGATTTTTCATTTTGCACTACAGGCTTTTAGGGTTATTAAATGTCTAGATTTTAAAGTGTATTTCATCAACCAAAGCAGCACACAGGAGCCAGACTCTGGGTTTTGATACACAAGCATCACTCTCACTGATTTCATTATAAGTTTTCATTTATATTCAAGAAAGCAGTGTTTGACTCTGCTGTGCTCTGTTGTATAGGATGGAACAGCCATTGGGATTCTCAATGTTTTTAAATTATTTTAATGTACAGAGTCATTAAAAGACTCTTCCTCCCAAAGAAAAAAAATTATATTAGCTAAACAAGGCAATTTATACTTCAAGACAAGGGATCCAACAGGGCACATGTTCTAAACAAGATCTGCAAACTGTAAAAAGAAAATAGAGACCTGAGAAGTTTACTTTCAGTTCCATTTTGCCATCCCTGGATCAGCCATGAATAACCTATAGTGCATGTGTCAAGTTGTGCCTGACACAGCTATAGAGTTCCAGTCACCTTCCTAGAAGAGCAGGAAAATAATCTGTAAACAAATGGCTGAATGAAATGAAGCTGTTCTGGGAAGGAAACAGAAGAAACTGGTCATGAATGGTGAAGGATCCTCTGAAACCTGCCTTTAGTATTCTGACCTTTTCCCACCCTTTTGGTGATGCCAGTCCCTACATTTTGTGCAGATTCTCGTTGTTCTCCCTCACTTTGTTCACACCTTAAACTACAACACTGAACCTGGATTTCATATTGCAGCTCAGCCCTTTTTCAGTGCTGACAGCAGAGCAAATCTTTTCAGAAGATTTTCTGCTCTCTCAGGACATGTTATTGTTTGTGCAACACAGCAAGAGAAGCAGAAATAGAGTCTGGAGGGCAGGTCTTTTGAGGAGCAGCTGTGGGAACTGGGACTGTGTAGTCTGGAGAAAAGGAGAGGCTGAGGGGAGTGAGACCAAAAAGGAGTTTGTAGTGAGGTGGGTGTTTGCATTTGTGTACATACTCATTTCTGTTTAGGTGTGAAACCTTGGTAGCTTACTGAACTAGGGGGGAGGGATTTTTAAGTTCCAGGACACTCTTTCAATATACTTATGGACATCTCCCAACTTTTTATCATTTGCAGATGAAGTCAGCTTTTTCTGCATGTTTTTTCTCCGAGAGGAAAATTAATTGAAATTACTTAGAAGGGGGAAAAAAAAGACTTCTTTTTTTCATTTTATTTATTTTTTTCCCCTGTTGTTTCTTCTGTGGTTTTTTGTGGGGGTTGGTTTTTGGTGGTGTTTATGGTTAGGTTTGGTTTGGTTTGGTTTGCTCTTTTTTACCTTTGCAGTGATGCTTTATATCCACTAGGGGGCAGCAAATGCCATGAAAATGCCTTCGCTACTGGGTCTCCAATCCTGCTGACAGTTAACTGCAGGAGCTGACTGAAGTAAACTCTCTGTTTTCAAATGCATTCACTTTCAACTCCGGCCTGAACAGTTGAGGTGTTTGAAAACTCCATAGCAGTCGAATTTCTTTTCCCCTTTTTCCTATGTTGCTTTTAAATCCCACTCAGTAAGGCGGCTTTAGCGGATGAAAGGGAGTTTGTTTCACGTTCAAGCCACCCTACAAAAGGTTAATGATGGACCTGAATACTTAAATTTGCTTCATATGGAGGCTCAGTAGGATTTCTTTTTTGCTGTGCTTCTAAAATACCTTCTGTGTTATAAAGGCACCTTGAATTAAGAAATACATTCATCTATTGTGGATGTTTTAAATAGCATTTCATATGTTATTCAGCTCCTTATGCCCCTACTTGTCTTTGTACCCTGAAGAAGAAAATGCAGAGAGTGTACTAAGAACAAATGTATCACCTTTGTGATCATTGGTCTGATTAAAGACGAAACACATGCAGGTAACACAAGGAGAGTCTGTATACATGACAAAGAGCAAGAATCTGGGATGACAAAGAGTTTCTTCTAGAGGAGTTTGCTAAAACTTCCGAAATTTTTTTTTTCTTTTCTCTTTATGGCTGGCAACTGCTAAGCTATGGAACCATTTTCCAATAAAAATGATGGTCTCTTTCGGAGTCACTAAAGAGTAGATAGAGAAAAACTCTATACAGTATATAGCAGAAAATAATGCAGTGACAACCAAAGAGGCTTAATCACCATATTTCTTGCTCTGATGCCTTCCTTCTTCTGTAATTTAACTGGAATATGTAAATTACATTAAATACAGGAAATTAATTTCTGGCCAGTGAGAAAGGTGAGGATGTGATGGTCTGGGACTGTCAGAAGGTTTTGTGGATGCTTGAGAGAGGCTTGCTACTGTATCCATAAATACCCTGCTGCTTATTCCACACATAGTGAATGGGAGATGCTAAGAGACCAGTGGTGGCTTAAGGACAGCAGCACCCTGCACACAGCCACCATCAGACCAGAGTAGCATCCTGCTGAAATGAGAGAGCAAGGTATTCAAATGCAATGAAAAGAGAATGTTCTCTCTGCTGTCTGCTGGCAGCTCTTCCCCGGTATCTTTGTATTTCTGAATAGTGCCAGTGTGTTCTGTCACACAGGGATGTGGCTTAAGCTAAGTCTCCAGGCCATTCCTTGGGTTGAGAAAGACGTAACTTTATAGAAATAATAATGATGTATTTTCTATGCATTTACACTTGTGGTAGATATCGCTGGATGCTAAAGTGTACCTCTAAAAACTACTACCTCCACTGGAAAACATTTTAAAACAAAATTCTGTCTTTTCTCAAGTGTAAAATAAACAAACAAAACAACCACTTCGTGGTAACTTTGGGAGCTGTTTCCTTTTAATTCTTTGTGGACTGGAAAAACACTGTGGAAGGCATGGTTTGAATATCAGCACTTCAAAGGTGAGGAACCTAGTCCATGAGGCAGCACTGATGACATCTTTTGCCCTGTCTCTTTGGTACATTAGGCAGCCCTAAGGCAATTGAAAGACCTGTTAGGAACTCATGAACATAACCTTCCCTGTTCTGTTTCTTTCTCATGCCTGCCATACACAGAGGAAATTCAGATAACTTAAATGTTTCCAAAGCAATTAAAGATCTCCCCATGCTACCCTTTTTTTTTATCTAGCTTATGTGTTTAAATACTGTGACTTAACTGCAGTCAATGTGTCTAGAATTGCTGAACATATGGCAAGAGATAAATGTAGATGTGTATTTTGTGTCTGAGTAAAGTGCTGCCCACCAAAATGAAGCCGATGGAGTAGTGATTATGCACCCAGTTTTAGAAAGTGCGCAGGAAGGGATCGTGGCTCGGAGCCTGTCAGCTGAAGTCCTCTGGGGAAATTGTAATCAGCCAGGTCGAATCCAGCCCACAGCATCGCCCGCTTCAATGGCACAACTCCTCTCAGCTTGGGCCTCAGCAGCTGTGCTCTCTGCTCTCTTTCTCAGAAGTATGCAAGTGATAACTTCACAGACCTGGCTCTGTGTGAGAAGTGCCATACAACGTACGTTGCTTTGCTTGCCTCCAGCTCGGAGTTCACAGGGCTCTGCTGTGGAAGCAGAAGGCGCTGCAGGGTCGCTGCTGCACCAGCGGCTCAGTCTGCTTAGCTCTGTCTAGACTGGCGAAAGGCAAAGCTTCAGGCAAAGTGAGAGCCTGGTGGGTGAAACCAGGAGTAAAAAGAGAAGTTTCTGAAAGTCCTATCAGCTGATCCTTTCCTCTGTTAAAAGGGAAAACAGACAGTGGAATTTGTGCATGAAAGCCATTGGGCTGCTTTACCTTCACACTTATTTTGATAGACAGTGAATAGACAAAGAGCAAATGCAACTTTTTATCCCAGCCATCTGTATCCAAAAGCAGGGGCATTAGGAGCACGGCAAATGACTGCTTTGAGAGGCAGTTATAACTGAATAGAAAGGTAAATGCGTGGGAAATACCTGAAAGCTGACCGGGAGCTTGTGGGTGTGTTAGGGTTGCAGTGAATACTAAGTATTGAATTCCAGTGAATTATTTGTGACTTCCGTCATTCCGTTGACTGTGTTATAATTAGAATAACTCTGGCATCAACTTCAAGTTGCTCACAAACCAAAAATAAATAAGATCAATCATAAAATCCTATTGAGTGAAAGAGCTAAAGTATGATGGGTTGCTAATGTCTAAAAAAGACCAAAAAACCCACAAACTTTATCAGATGCTAAGACAGGATAGTGAAGGTGGTGGAATTTTTCACTGGCACAGTGGTACAGATTTCATCAAATCGAAGAAAGGTTTTCTGCTTCTTTCTTGTAAATCTAATACAGAATCATCAGCGACACATAATCTTTGTCAGGGCCTCTCAGTAGCGAGCTGCTGACCCTGGTGAACATAAAAGCTGTTTGGGTTCTCAACTTCATCTTCATGAACAGCAGCAGCCTGTTGGAACATACTTTGTAGCTAAGAGGACAGTTTTGCCCCAGCACATCTAGTAAAAGTGTTCTTCCATTATCATAATTTTTTTTTTCTAAATAAAGTTTCTAAGTTTAAGTGTAGAAAATAATCTTGCAGAAGGTATTGCTAATGCATACCCCTGGCCTTGAGAATTTGAATGGTTTTTTCATCCCTCTTAAGTAGTCATCAGTTTTCCTACAACTGTTCCCTGTGTTTTCCAGGATTACTTAGTGTCAGCAGACCTCCATTCTGTTGATTTGCTTTCTTAAGTAGAACTTCCAGCAGAAATAAATTACTCTATAACCAATCCAGCTTGCATATTTTATCAGCATTCTTTCCATCATTTGTTTTCTTTGCATTTATTTTAATCTTGCCTGTTAGAAATCATACAGTGGCTTCATGATCCATCATCTGCAGCGTTCTTTGTGCGGCCTCAAGCTGGTGTCTGTGTGAATGCAGGAGCAGGATGAGACCCCTTTGGAGCAGTTGCTTTATGCTTATCTAAGCTTGGTCTTTAGCGTCAAGGCTTTAAATGGGGATCTTTTAGAAGTGCTTTATTTTGCATCACTTCCACTTAGAGACCTCAGTGACAGACATGCAGCATGGTATGGCCAGGCCTACTTAATATGAAGTCAGTATTTTATACACATAATGAACATCTGGTGACAAGACGCTCAGAGCAACAACAACAAAAAAGGGAGAAAAGAAGAGGAAAAGGAAAAGCAAAAGGCAGTAAAATCTTTTGCATGCCTGCTACTTTTATGGTTTAAAATATTTTTCCTTCAATCAGTGCATCTAGGGAAACTTTTTTTGATGTAACAATCAATTTTTAACAAGGAAAAAGTCTGAACTCATAAATATTGTATGTATTAATTGTGAAGCTTAATGGAACATTTTGTGTTTCTGAACAACTCGTTTACATAATTAAAATCTCCTTTGATCTGTGAGTAAATGATTTAGTCTTAATGCTCATTAGGCTAAATGGGTCTTCTATTCAATTGTATCAAGATGCTATGGAAAATTCTCAGACCTTTAGAAAATATTTGTTAGTTGTTAGGTAAACACAGAAACCTATCTGAACAGATATCTTTTATCTCTACAAAAGCACTGGGGTCTAAATCTAATTCAGATTAAAGCTTTTTCTTTTTTCTTTTATCTGACATTTTGGTTTTGAGAGCAGTCACTGAAATGTTGGGGGGATGGTGGTGGCGGTGTTTCAATTTATATTCATTAACCAGGTCATTACAAAAGTAACATAGTACTTGAAAACAATACAGGAAATAAAAAACAAAGTAAAGATGCAGCTCCAACTGCAATACAAATTTGTATAACTATAGATCACTTAAGGGAGGTTGCTGTTTTCTCATGGATCTTGCTCAAAAATCCCTCTGGATATGACAAAGCTCAGGAGTAGCTAGGAAATATGCATCAAGGTTTTAATCTCTTTTAGGAGTCATGTAACAGTAATACCATGGCAGCGTTTATCTGACAAAGCTTGTTGCCTTTAAGTGTTCAAGATAAGTAGAATTCTTTCTTCCATTATTTTCTATCTTAAATGCTAAGCGAGAAAGCTGTTACTCAGTATAAGGTGCTGCAAAGCTAACCTGTAACTTTAGGCAAAGTTGATGAACTCATCTAATAAACTCATTTCCTTATTTTCTAATCCAAGCAAAGCAAGATTACAAATTGGACATCAGTGCCACGATATTTTTTTTCCTCAAGAATTCTAAACCAAACAATTTATTTTGGAAACAGCCTATTTTCATCATCCCATCTGTAATTCTTTTTAGTTTTTTTTTTTTTTAAGCCACTTTTCCTTCCCACAGGGAGCTTTTTTTCTTTTTAAAAAGGTAAGAATTTTAATTAGCTCAGGTGGTGCAATAAACACTAACATCTGTGTCCCTTTATTAAAGGCTGTTCTCAGTCCCTTCCCTTTCTCAACAACGAGTCTATAGCACAAAAATACTCCAGAGTCACCTTGCTGGGAACTTAAGTGACTTGTGTCCATGGCCACAGTGTCAGAGCAGCCTTCCTCTGCAGCACTCCACCGTGGAGAATGGCTCAGAGTGTTATAGAAAGCAAAGGAAGCACACAGACAGTGCTGCCTCTTCCCCTGAGACACTTCTAGCAATCTGCAGTTTAGGGACATCTTGAGCCAGAAGGTTGTATCCATATTTAATTTCCCTTCAAAGTGTTATTCATGGCAGACATATTAATTGTGCTATTGCACAGATGCAGAAGAAATTAGGATGAAATACACTTTTCCATACTATATTTAAATACTAAAAATGAGTATTTGTTTAATATTTCCTGTGATAACTTGGTTTGGGTTCCTGTGCTGTGTTTCACTTACTGAAGAAAAAATAAATTGTCAGAGTTTCATTTGGAAGTTGGGTTTGCAGCACTGTAGTTTTAAGTTACAATTACCTGTTTCTGAATGTCACCTTACACCAGGGTGAAATTTTGTTCTTACGGTGCTAACTCTCAGACTTCAAGAAAAAAAGCAAAACCTGTCTTGGCTCAGTTAATTAACTCAGTTAATTAAACTGTTACTAAACTGGGCTCTGTGCAACAGTATTTAATGTAGGTTATTTTTTGCTGAAATTTCAGAAGATGTACTATATTTTAATTCTAGAAAATGTGAAATATAATTTTAACCAGTATTGTCTCATTGGAATTCTTTCATATTTACAAAAATATTAACTAGAGTTCAGCCTATATGGAAGGAAAAGTATCAGTGGAACTTCTGCTTCTGTAAATAATGAAGGCTTGGGTTGAAAGTCTGGGGTTTTTAAAAAATCAATAATTATCCTCTGGTATCAGTTCAGATGAAGGAAACGGAATTCTTGGCTGTTATTTGTTGAAAAGTTATGTAGCAAAGTCCAAAAATCCAAGCAATCACATCCCTGTCCTCAAAAGTCTTGGTCTAATCTGTGTGCAAGCAGAGTGTGCAAGGTAGATGTGAGGTAGCTGGGCTGGTATTGTAGTGCAGACATGGAACGTTTTCAGAGCCCTCAAAGGGATTTGGGCTCCTAAGTTCTGGGTTTAGACAAGAGTAGTGGTGATCTGTATTGAAGCGCTCCAAGAGGCAGGACTGCTTTGTAGCTGACAGAACTTAATGCTTATTTTAGCCATTACTTGCTTTGAAATTTAAAACAGACAAAACTATTTTAATGTGGAAAAGAGACGTGAAAGAATTTTTTTTTTTTCTTTTTCCTTGTTCCTTTAACTTGAATAAGCATTTCCCCTTTCATTTTAACTGCTGGTAAGAATGTGAGAAAACTGCATGAACACTCTTTTAATCACTACATGGACTATGGGGTGGATTTCTCATTTCAACAGTGTAAATATGAAAGGAAGCACAAAATAGAGATGAAGTGCACTTACCCCAAGTTACTGCCTGTGATTTACATGCTTGGGTTCATAATAATATAACACAAACATTTAACTTTGGGAACAAAGATAAAGAAATTAAAATCTATTAGACTGATACACATTTTTTTTTTTTTGGGGGGGGGGGGGGGGGGGAATTTAGTTTAAAAATTGCTTTCCAGCAATATTATGATAAGTTCTTGGTTTCTGTGTAAATAAGCAGTGTCCAGGAGGCTCTAGAATTATTTTTACTTGTCAGGGGATTATGAAATGAGCTCTCTGGGGAGATGACAGGTATTGAACAAGGCACTGGGGCTTAGGTTTCTTTGCATACATGTCGTATATTGTCCACCTGATAATTTGCATGCCAAGTTACAGCTCATGTTCCATCAAACAAGCCTAATGATATTATCATAGAATCATAGAATGGTAAGGTTGGAAGGGACCTCAAGGATCATCTAGTTCCAACCCCCTGCCACAGGCAGGGACACCTCCCACTAGTACAGCTCACTCAAGGCCTCATCCAATCTGGCCTTGAACACATCCAGGGAGGGATGTACTTGCTACACAGTATCACTGAATTAGCACATCAGCACTTGCAATCAGTCTATCAAAACATTATCTTTGTGGAAAGATGATTCTTGAGTGGTTTTGTGCTGAAATCTTCTGGATAAGTTCAAATCTGGTCAAGACCTTAAATAAATGTGTACCAAGTTATGAATTTTAGTAATGCTGTATTAATAATATCCTATCAGTGAGGTTTCACCTCTAACAAATTATTTTTCAAATCACGTTCATAGAATCAGGCTCTGCTCACTTGCTCTTTGCTCACTTGCTCCCTGGGATAGGACAAGGAGCAATGGATGGAAGCTGCAGCACAGGAGGTTCCAGCTCAACACAAGGGGAACTTCTTTGCTGTAAGGGTCCCAGAGCCCTGGCACAGACTGTCCAGAGAGGTTGTGGAATCTCCTTCTCCGGAACCTTTCAAGGCCTGTCTGAATGCGTTCCTGTGTGACCTGAGCTGGATTGTCTGGTCGTGCTCTGGCAGGGGGGTTGGACTGGATGAGCTCTTTGGATCCCTTCCAACCCCTGACATCCTGTGAACCTGTGATCCCACAAAATTTTTGTATTTCAGAGTGGACATCTTGTTTTCAAGATCAGACCAAGCATCTTGGAGATCTAACCAGATGCTCTAAGATGTTATTACACCAGTAGACCTGTGCAGGGTATCTAGATTATCTGATAGCCTGAGAAAACCTTTAAACTGGCTCCTGAAGTCATGCAGATTCTTAACCAGTTCTACTCTCTGTGCTTTTCTGCTTGCATCCCACAAGGTCTGTCCTTGCATCAGTCCCTTCATCCTTCATTTTTCTTTAATCACTTTTAGAAACTTGTTTTGACAAGACAGAAAAAGAGGCTTTTCAATAGTATGTTAAGATTTCCAACTCCTCCTTCAGAATTTAAAATGCTGGTATTCAGAATTTAAAATACCAGTGTTCAGAATTAATTTGATGGCTCCTAATATGCTACAATCAGTGATCAATCTCCTGGTTCATGGCATTGTTGTACAGCTTATTGTCTCTGGTAAACAGCCTGGGATTTCATGACTCACAAGTCCTAGATCTTATTTACATGTTTTGAGGCTGATATTTCTTCCTTCGGTTGTAAACTTATGTGAAAGAGGAGTGTGGCATTACAGGTAGAGAAAGGGAACAGAAAATGGAATCAGATTTCCCAAGTGCAGAGTCAGGTGTAAAGCCTTGAATCAAATGCAGTGGTATCTGGTGAAACCACAAGGTGCTGTCTCATGATGCATTTTTTCTATGTTTAGAAGCTAATAGAAGCACAGGTCACAATTTTTTGATCTTTGACACTTTTTCTATGCACTTCTATTTCAAATGTATATGTAAAGGTTTGCTTTTCTTATGTTGTGAGCTGCATTTTAGTCTAGAGACTGTAGTATTTGTATGGTTTTATTATGGAACAGAATATTTTTTTTTCCTTGCATTTGTTTTTTCATGTTAATATAGGACAATGTCATTTCTGAAACTCTTTAAACATCCTTGAATTAGCATTTCAAAGTCTCTTCTCTCTTTTTCAAAATACCAAGGACACCAGAAAAATCTGACTGTCATGTTCTTCCCTGAACTGGAGCTGCATCTTTTTCTTAAGCACAGCACACTCTTAAATGAACTTGCAATGTTTTGGGGGTATTGTGATAAAATATGGAGTATTTTAGATAAATTACTGACACATCGACAGCTGATACACTGAATCTCAGATTACTTTTGAATATACAACTATTTTTAATCCATAAAGGCAAGGATTATGATGGGCAAATCGCTTTAGTTGACACTGTATTATAATAGGTTGCTCCCATTACCTCTTCTAATAATTCATTCTTTTACAAATGACACCTCAGACTACATAGATGTATCATTCAACTTGACCAGCAAGGTTTATTTCTCACATATGCATGAGAAGTCAGGAATTGGATTATAAAATGGTAGTATATAGGAAATGTTTTACCTTGTGAAAGTGGTAGTGACAATTTGCAGAGGAGACAATGAGTGATAGTTTTCCATAAATGAGTGGGAATATGCTGAGAAATTTCAAGAGCATACTGAAAAGAGTAAATGAAATGTACATTTTGAATGTTCTTATTCGATGTTAATGTTGAATAGCTGACTGTTTTTAGCTAGCAGTGGGTGTTGTAAACCTTGGGGCAGACCAATGGTGTAACAATCAAGCAGTTGTTTGTATACGAAACCAATATATTTGTGATCACTTCCTTTGCTGTAAGATTCAGCCACGGCAACACAATTTCTGTGCCAAGCAAACTTACAAAGGGATGGTCTGGTGTTGGTCCCTGGTGTAGGGTGAGAATGCTGGCAGCATGCTCAGAATCTGCAGCATGGTGTTCTTCTTGCAGGCTGTGTCTGCTGGAGCAGGCAAGAGGCAGCGCTGCCTCGATAATGACAGAGAAAGCCTCTGCCTCTGATAGTGGAATATCCACTTCTACAGCCCAATCGATGCGTCCCACACAGGCACTTTGTGTAACACAGCTGTCAGCACTGGCAGACAGATGAATCACCTTGACACTTCCACTTTACTACAGCACCTAAATCAAATGCATCTGTAAGGGTAGGCTATAAACTATGCGTCACCTCCTTGGGAGGGATGGAGAGTGAGTGATGCAGATGACACTGACATTTCCTTCATAAGAAAAAGTAACCCAGGTAGACAAAGTTTAAACCAACATCTGGATGAGACTCTGCTCAAGTTTCATTCTGGACTGCTCCCAGGACTCCTGACAGTGGCTGTTCTCCTCCAAAAGCTCTATCAGCCAGATCTGTTTCCACTCTTTTGGTTCCTCTTAATGATTAAATAAGACTTCATTATAATGCCTAATCTGCAAATTAATTAAGTTCAATACCAACCATTTTACTTAAATCAGAAAAAGGAGCAGAGGGGAAGAACATCAATATTTTAGCAGGCGTAGAGCACAGAAATTTCATAAATAAATGACCCATTGGTACCTAACAAATCCCCACAGACTATACCCTGTTGTACAGCTATACAATTTAAATAATTGACTAAAAGAGCATTCTGAAAACAAAAGTCTTGCACAGTGGATTCCAGAAGCTGAGATTGAATAAAAATAAAATATGACTACAAGCCATTTAATTTAAAAATCAAATTTCTGTTCGTTCAGGCTTCACAGACACATAGAATCCTAATCTAGGTTTACAGACTAAGATTAAGTCTGTGTAAATTAATATAGCACAGGATAAATTTCTTTTAGCTGGAAAGTATTTCAGTATTAGGGTCTGTATGGGAGAATAAAATCAAATACGTGTTTAACTTCTTAATGCTGAGGAAGTTGTTTCATCTAAAGTGAAAATACCGTCACTTGGAGCTCTACTGATCCTGTATAGAAAATCTCCTTACAGCAAACCAGACAGACTACAATTTTCTTCATAACTCATATTAATCAGTGGAGAACCACTTCTTTTCTGTTTGTCAAAGGATTGAAAAAAGCTCTCTAATATTTACCTAGATTCACAGGAGCCTCTACACAATAAAAAAATGAAACAACTTTCAAAACAGAAACTTTGAAGCTGTTCCCTTGTGACAAAGGTGACTATAGATATTTTGTAGAAAATCTGAATTTTAAAAGAAATTAGCTTGTATATTTGTGTTTCATCAGAGTTCTCCAGACCAGGCTATAATTCTTTCTTTCTAATGTTTTGGTTTGGGTTTTATGGGGTTGGTTTCTTTGTTTGTTTGGGGTTTGGGGGTGGGGATTGTTGTTGTTGTTTTGCTTTTTTCCTGGGAACAACAGAACCATCTATGTAAACTATGGAAACAATGTTCTCCCTAATCACCTTTAACAAAGCAGACTTGGGAAATGTTAGTAACCTGTACCAGAAATTTTTAAAACCTCGCAGCTCATCTCTTAAGGGAGCAGTGCTGTCTGATAAATCAGGAGGAAAAACCTAACTGCTATGTTTGTGGTGAATATGCTTGGTTGGGACCACACAATAAATTTCCCTGGACTTTTCGATTTGATATTCCATTTCCATCATTGAAGGCATTTAGCTACAAGGAATAATCCAGTGGAGAATTAGTATTGCACTCAAAATGTTGAAGAGATTATTACAAAGCCTTGTTGTGTGCTGTAGCATTTTTCAGCTCCTAGTAAGGGTCTGTGGGAAAGAAGGAACTCTTGGTTGTTGTAGGTGTTTATGTACAGAGAACATACCTCCTTTGCAAACTGCTAGAGGTACATTTAAAGGTCTTGTATCAGTTTAAAGGTTTTGCTCTTCTCACTAATGGACACTCCTGAGGAGGGCTCACATTAGTGCTGCGTCTTGGGATGTTCAGCACAGCACAGTGTCTCGGGGGCCAAGTTTGTACTTATCTAGATAACTACCTGTGGGCAAGAAAATGACTAAACCCAAAGCTGAGGTGAGGGCCAGCAGGCAGGGTGGGGGTTAGGTGGCCTTATTTTATCTCTGCATTGATTAAGGCTTTCCATCAATGTTATTGACCCAGCAGTAGGAATAGTCTCTTTTGACTCTACAGTCTGGTTTTAGTTCTTTGAGGTCACACGAAGAAAAATCAGCTTCACAGGTGCATGTTATTAGACACACAAAGCACTTGTTAACAGAAAATAAGAGATAGCTCACATTTATCAAAATTATCCCTGACGTTTCCTTTTGCTCAGCTGAAAACAATATCTAAGCTCCCAGAGCAACATGTACTCTCTGTGTGGGAAGAAAAAAAACAACCATGCTTGTTTTTTTTTATAAAGTACACCCAAAGGAATATGTGGTGAATAAGCAGTGCTTCTGGTAAACACCAGGGCTGTCCAGTGAACCATATTTTATGTGTGTTTAATATAATGAAGTGGATTTTAAATTTCCTATCTCTGTTTCTAAGATATTGGTAGCTAGGGACTCCAATATCTCTGAAAACACCAACAGAGTAACGGTGGACAACCCTGAATGCTGCTGTTCTGTTATTCACCAGCAGGCATCATGCCATAGGCAAGGCAAGCACAAACTGGGCAATTATTGTTCCATCTGTGGGTATCAGCCTCGCGGCAGAAGAGACTACTTTTAGGTATGAGCAATCCAACTTTAGCCAATTGTAGCCCATATACTAAGACTGCAGCTAAAGTGACTTTTAGTGACAGTCACGCCGATTGTTTTGGTTGTTAATTGTTTACTGAAAACTTAGTCTGAAAGAGCCCTTTTTCTCCCTTGAGACTGCTGTTGTGATGCTAATAAGTATCTGTACGTACTTTGTGTGTTAATTATGTGCTGCCACAAAAAATGTAACTTGGATGGTTCGTTCTCAAAATGATGTCTGTCGATACATAAAACATAGCGCTTAAAACAAAGGAAGTTTTGATTGCAGCGAAAAAGGCAAGCTTTAAAAAGAAGTCATTTAGTAATTGCGTGATGAATTAAGGCTAATAAATCTGCTTTAATTGTCACATTTGCCTTAAATTAATAATTTATATCAACATTTGGTGTGGGCAGATAGGATGAATATATTTATGCTGTGATTATCCCGGAAAGTGGCACTTTGAACATTTTAAAAACATTTAATTGCAAGTCTTGTCTGGTTTTACACATTTCTGGTAGTAATTGAATAAACACAGGTGGGAAAATTTCACAAAACCAGTAGGCAGCACAGATCTTAAATCCAGTAAAATTCTTCCAGCATAATGCAAAATTAAGGAAGATGAGTTAATAATATGACAGGTTGTGTCTGTTGCTATGGCAAAGTAACTCAAACATCTGAACATGTCATCAACAAAAACTGTTAATCTGGAGAACTTTACCACCTGTAGGCTTCATGGTGCCCCAGGTCCATGGTGCTGGAGGAAAGCTCCTCCATCTGACACCAACATATCTTGAAGCTGGTTGAATACATCACACTCCTTCAGCTGTATGAGTGCCCTCTGTTGCACCTGAATCTGTTAGCATCTCTTCCCATCTCATGCTCTCACCACTAGTACAGTGCAGGTACTTTGCTAGGTTTTTTGGGTGTTTTTTTGTTTGTTTGTTGGTTTTTTTTTTTAATGTTTACATCTCATTTAACATAAATTAAATGCAATACTTCAAAAATACTAATTTGTTTATCACAGGTTTGCTTGAAACCTGCTTAGAATGATTTGTATGCTCCTGCGCTTCCTTCGTGCCGGCCTACTGAAACTCGTGGCTCTGCTGCTAAATGGCCTGACTCTTCTCCTGCTGTTCCCTCCTCCTCCACTTCACTTTACATCTTAATGGTGTACATCTGTTAGTGGACAGATTGCACAAGATGAACATAAGGCACTCTTTTCCAGGGTCAGCTAAATTGCCAAGATAGGTCCACTTAGGCTATTGAAATGTATGTTCAAAATTCCAGCAATTCTCCTAATGACAGCTATCCCTGTCATATTAAGCTGCATAATAATTATACTTATGCAGACCTGTGCGAGGTCAGGATAAAAACATTGTTTCGGCATCATCCATATATTTTTTGAGCATCAATAATATGCTGCAGTAATATCAAGGAGTTTTTCCTTGTGATCTCAAAAACAGGGTCTTTTACATTTTCCTAGTCAGCCTTACCTTGCTTTAGAGGAGCTGCAGTGAAGTTTGGGGTGTTTGGAAAGGGTGGATTTGTCTGGGGGATATATATTTCAAAGCATTCTTCTAAAATGCTCTGGCCATGGTTAAAAAGTTAACAGATACTAACAGTTAGGAAGAGATCCAAACCCCCTGGAGTACCTCTTGGCCCACATTGCTCTTTGTACCAAGGCTTTTCTAGGATTCCTTTCAGTTTTTGCTGTGGGATGAGTAATAACAAGGCACTGCTTGCTCTGGGTTCCGTACGCTTCCCAGTCGGACAGGGAGCTGCGGCAACACATGGCTTTCAGCTGAGTTGATTGTAGACATATTGTCCGTCAGTCAAAACGACAATATTGTAATTAGAGCCGGCCCTGGCTCTCCAGACGTGCTTCAGATGGCAATGAAGTAACCTCCAAAGGGAGTTGCGTGGTTGCTACAGTTCACTACATAATAGCATACTAGGGTGGTGTTCAAAGCTTACAGCCTCCTGTACCTTGTACTTTAACTAATTGATGACTGGAATTACTTAACAAATCATAGTTTATTCTGTTACTCTTGGGAAGTCTTCTTACTTTAGAAAGCCAAAAAATCACAGGTGTATTACTTCTCAGTAGCAATATGTCAGATACGTGGCCATGTGTTGCAGAACCCTGAGATGCCAAAGAAAGCAAAGCTCGGTTTGCACTGAACACTTACTGAGACAAGTTACCTTCAGTTCTGTGAGGAGCCCAAATATCTGTCATGGGCACAGGTAGTGGCCCTGCACTTGCAATACAAATGTCATCTCTGCTACTCTACAAGTACCTTTGAAATCAGAAAATAAATCTCTGCTCTCTGTCAGAATGGTGTGATGGATGGTGCTGAGAAAATCTCCATCCTATCAGAAGCCTGAGTTTCCACGTTTGCTTTATAGAGATATCTCCTGGTGCTTTAATGTATTCAGCTATCAAAAATGTGTTCTTTCACTAGAGTGAAACATTGTCTCCCAAGCCCTACTCAGTGTGTCTGTGTCCACAGCCGAAAGCATACACTGCCGAATTGCCTATTAGTTTCTGATGCTCGCAGTAATTTACTCTTGAAGTGACAAGAACCAGTTTTGGCCATTATCAGTTGTCTTAATTGTTCCAGCCCTGTGGAGCACTAAGTTTCAGTGCCTTCTCAAGCTGCCTGTTTTCCTGCTTTGCCGGGATTAACCCCTGGTAATTCCCTACCAGCGCAGTCAGAGGACACCAGAAAGAGCAGACACTGCCAGTGATACCAGAGCAGCATTTTCCAATTCTTTTCAGTGTTGCCAAGTAACTATTTGTAATCCTCTCCCTCTGTAGAACACTTGGGAAGGCTGCCCACTAACTCTGCCATTTTATTTTGTCTTAATAATTTTTTTTCCCATTTGATAAACGTTGATTTGTTGTCTCATTTCTCATGGAGCTTGAAATTACCACTGGTCATTTCCATCAGAGTGCAGGAAGTGCTCCTGTGTACACCTTGGTGGTGGGACTCCATTACCACTCAGAGACAGATTCAGAAGGTACAAATCGAGACAGGGGGAGAAAAAATCCTCATGAATATCTTAAAAGTAAGATTCTTGTCATCAGTGATGTAATTAATATAGGCTGCTTGCACTTTTTCTCACCTAAAATCATAGTTGATTAATGTTTCTGGCTTACTTGAAATCAGTTTTTAATCTCTCCATTAATTGTTTATGAACAAAACACTGGGGCTCCTCTCAATCTCAACACAGGAACTAGCATAACCTTGCTTCAGTTTTGAAGCTGACAAGAGTGTGACTATTTTTTAAGTATTTTTTTTTTTTCTTACACAACTATTTTGTCAGTTCTCTCCAATTGGGCTTCATGTGATGGTTTTAGACATAACAGCTTAAGTTAGAGTTGCCTTTCCTCAAAGATTTGAAAATGTGCACAGATCCTGATCAACATAAATTAGCATGGCTATGCCTTCTGTTATCAGTTATTTCGACTATATGAAACAATCTGTTTCTGTTTTAATATAAAATAAGATGGTGCACACGTTTACAATACATATCACCACCAGACATAAGCAGGAATACCTGTTGAAGGGCCCTGTGAGTAAAGACAGCCTGTTAAGGATCTTTTTATGCATGAGAGGAATGTCCATATAGTCCCTGCATTTGCAGGAATGTGTGCCACTGACTTGGAACACAAAACATTTCTGCATTGTGCCATAGCTTTTTCTTTTTCCTTTCTTCTTTTTTTTTTTTTTTCCTTTTACGTTTTGGGTTTTTTTAATGTAGTTTCATTTTTGGGGGGTTTTGTTGTTATTTTATTCTAAATGTTTTATTTTATTTTCCTTCTCTTTTTTTGTTTTCACCTGGGAAAAAAGTTTAAAGTGGTGATACCATGTCATTATAATCCACACAAATGTTCATAATTAAAGGAATTAATGATAAGGCTTACAGTGGAATCAAGACAAACGCAAAGGTGGCAGCCAAGAAGTGTGTACGCTGGTATTCTCCATTTTTTTTCTTTATAGAAGTCTTGGGAATGGAGGTTGCTGCCACTATTATTAATCTTTATCTTGCGTTGGCACTTAACTATCAGAATGCCTCTGACATTTGATGGGGTCTGGAACAAATTCTTTTGTTGTAATAGAATTTTTATGTCTCTGACTAGCAAAGGAAAAAAAGAAGGAATTTTGTGAGCACAGAGTAAATATAAAACAGAACTTTTCTTTTTCTCCAAACTTTATTTCATTTTATAGCTAAAAGAAGTCAGCAGCTTAGAGTACACTTTTCCATCAATATTCTTCACTCTTTGTTTGAAATCTTTACTTCTGCCCATGATTCACAGTCGTTACTGCATGAGATGGTATGTCACTGCTCACTGATTGCTTAACAACTTACACGTGAAGAAGTGAGGTATAGAAGAAGCTGTGCTTTCTTAACATATCTTGAGATGTAAAATACACCAATTATGATACTACTGGAATACTTACAGATAAAGCCTGCACTCAGTATTTGTCATCCTGCCTGGCTACTGTCTGAAGAACTACACCAGGTTACAGATGGTCAGTGTCACAGGAAACAGCATTGCTAAAATGCAAGGCAGGTGTAGCAGAACAAGTGTGTCTCAGTCACTGATGTGCTTTTACTTATAACATAGGCTGGGGGGTCCCTCCTGAATGTGCTCCGTCTCTTGCCCTGTCATCTGCTGCAGTGAAGCCAGTGTGTGGCCACAGAAAGCACACGCTAGGCTTCCTGCTCTCCTTGGGACAGTCAGCCCAGGTGGGAAACCAGGATGTAGGAGTGCAGACAGTGCTTTTGATTTGCTCCTCTTTTTTTTCAAAACCCAAATGCAGTTAAACACAAGGGAGGGCTTCACAATAACTGAATGAAAGACTGGGAGAGTGATGGACAAATCCTTATAACTGCCAGATGAAGTGGAGAGTGTAGGTCCCAAAACAAAAAAAAAAATAAGATCAGTGAAAGTAAAGGCAGAGCATGCCTTTGTTGTGAGGAGAACAGAGTCCTGGAGTAATCAAGATACACATTGTTGCTGTAATTTGAGTCAGGGGATGGATTCCTAAACCAAAGATCTAGGAATGCATGGATTTGTACGCTCAAGTGTTTCTGTCTAGATGTAAAAGAGAACATTGATTGTTCATTGTTTGGGGTTGTTTTTTTTAAATTTCCCATATAGGAGAACTGTTGACACATGATAGTGTCTGAGCTCTGATGGTAAATGAGTGCACAGAACCATCCTCGTGGTTAAGTTTTTTTTCCTACCCTGTTTATTTTTATACCAGGCCCTGGTGGAGGCACCTGCAATGTTACAGTTAAAGGCAGCCACAAAAATTTGATTATGTTTAACAAATCGTTGCTTGTGCAGTAACAAGTAAATTGGGTCCATAGACATCAATTTCCTAGCATTTAGGAAATCTGTTGATAGAGCAAAACACAAAAGAATAATCTGCAAGGTCTGTAATTTCGATGCTTTATAGCAGCTGAGGTATGTGAATAGATAAATTATCTTCCTAGACATCAAAGACAGAGGTATTTGTGAGTGGGTAGTGGCTTGAGAAAGAGGAAAGTGATTAGTCGAGTGCTATAGGAGATCAGTATTAGGACCAATTTTGTTCATTTTATAAACCAGTGGTCTGGAAAAAAAGAAAAGCCCCTGCAGTCAAGGGATAGCACACGTTTTGCTTTCTGTGTTGGAGGGGAGTGGCAGGCCATGAAAAACAGGAGGTCATGCAACCAGATTCAGAAAGATTTGTACAAGCCATCCCAACTGCTAAGCAGCTATCCTGTTAGTTAAGAGTCGGCAAATCGTGTGGAAAGAGAAGGAGAAGCACGGAGATAAGGCTGCACGAAAAGATGTTGTCTCACTGGGTGTTGTGGGTTAAGGGAAATATTTAAAGTAATTTTATTAATTTTTACTGTCTGTGATTTGTTTTGGTTTAATTTCAGTTGTTCAGTAAGGAAGTCAGTTATTTAAAATTCCGTGGGTTTAAAAACACCTAAAAACTATATTCAAATATTTCTCTAAAAAACAGTTCTTTCACCATTCTAGCTATTTTCCACGAACGGAGCCTAGGAAAGAGGATATGGAATCCATGGGCAGATTCAGGCCTTATGGTTCATGGGGTAGTGATATTGCTTGGTGTCACCAGTCAGGCCTAACAGCCCCAGCTCTGCTCTGTTGCATTAACTGTTCAAGCAATGAGAGTTGGACTTGTTGAGTCACTGGAAACTGTGTATTTTCTAGTAACTGCCCAAAATGCTACCTCACCCAAGTCTGTTTGACTGTGAGAAGTTTCTAGGTGTAGAATTTCTTTTCCATGCCGTATCATAAAGGTAAACTCAACCAGTGTGTTGTTAGGCTTTGCATGGGTAGGGAAAGTTAAGGATCCACTAATACATGTAGGACAAGAAGGAAAGCAGCCTGCATTGGTCACTTCAGCTGGATCTGGGGATGTGGCTCCCAAAGAACATTTGTGAAATGTTTGCACAATGGAAATAAGGAGGCTCAGGGGTGACCTCATTGCTGTCTACAGCTACCTGAAAGGAGGTTGTAGCCAGGTGGGGTTGGGTTCTTCTCCCAGGCAACCAGCAACAGAACAAGGGGACACAGTCTGAAGCTGTGTCAGGGGAGGTCTAGGCTGGATGTTGGGAGGAAGTTCTTGACAGAGAGAGTGATTGGCATTGGAATGGGCTGCCCAGGAAGGTGGTGGAGTCACTGTCCCTGGTGGTGTTCAAGAAAAACCTGGATGGGGCACTTAGTGCCATGGTCTGGTTGATTGGCTAGGGCGGGGTAATAGGTTGGGCTGGATGAGCTTGGAGGTCTCTTCTAACCTGGTTGATTCTATGAAATTGCTTTTCAGGTTGCCTTCATAATGCATGTTGTATTTTTGCTTTTAATTAGGGACTAATTACTTCCAGTTACTGCTGAATAATGTATAGTGTATAACACATATAAATGATATAGATCACATGAGATAGATAGATAGATAATAGACCTTTATACTTAGAGGTATATATACATAATTAGTAGATTATTTTTTGTGAATTATCAAAGAAATGCCATAGAATCGTATCTGTCAAATTCCAAAGCAATACACCTTCTCTGTATATTCACTAAACAGCATATTTTGATGCTCTGCAGCTCACTTATTACTATAGAAATTACTAAAAAAATTAAATAAGTTGCATGCAGAAGTAGTTAGAAGGAAGATCCTTCACAGTTATATCTGTTGTTACCTCCTCCAAAATCACAGGACTGTGAAGCTGAGAAGTTAGAAAAGACACAGGAATGAAAGGATGGCTGCAAAGGGTGTATCACGGATGTGATGTTAGGTACTGAAATATGAGCACTGCTACTGGAAAATAATTATTCATTGAAATTACATAGAGAATAACAGAAGTTAACTCTCTTATATGCAAAACAAACATAGAAACATCCAGGACTGGCTTTGCGTGTCTGACAGAAATTCTCCCTTTACACTGTTAAAAGCATAGCCAGCCATTGCCCGGCTGTACCAAGTCCCCAGACGAGTGACACGGCAGGTCTTTCCTTGTTTAAACTCATCGCTCGGCTAGCCCAAAGCCGGGACAAGACACAAGGCTTGGAGGGACCGCGCTAGGGCCGCGAGGTAGCGGCGGCTCCAGCCGAACACCCCGCGGCGGTTCCTTCCCGTGCCGCCAGGTGGCGCCGCGGGCCCGGCCGGGCCAAGGATCGCACCTCGCGGCTAGGGCCCGGCCGGGCAAGGTGATCGCACCTCGCGGCTAGGGCCCGGCCGGGCAAGGTGATCGCACCTCGCGGCTAGGGCCCGGCCGGGCAAGGTGATCGCACCTCGCGGCTAGGGCCCGGCCGGGCAAGGTGATCGCACCTCGGGGCTAGGGGGCCCGGCCTGACCTGTGTCCGTCTCTCCCGCCTCGAGCTCTACCTGGCTGTTGGCACTTGCACCGTTCTCGCCGCCCGTCTCGGCCCTCCCGGGGTAACGGGAGCGGCACGGCCGCTCGGCGTCCGAGGTGCGTGGTGGCTTCTTCTTTTTCAACCTCCCCGAGCCTTACCGGTGCACCGGTGCGCAGGTGCCCGGAGCCCGCGGTAACCGCGGCTGTGGAGGGCAAGTGGTGCAGGGCTGCAGAAGAGGTCGGATACGAAAGATCATTTCAGCTGAAGCCTTTGAAAAATGCTCTGCGAGGTTTAAACCGAGAAGCCCAACGCGTTCGGGGGAGCCCTGTGCCCACAGTGCCCACCTGCGTGTGCCTGTCACCGAGTTTCCCATCTGTGCTTCATTTACGCTGTTCAGATGTTTCCTCAAGTGAAAGATAAAATACTCTCTGACAACTAATTCAATTTAGTATTAATTTTGAAATGTCAGTGCTCGGTTTA
This sequence comes from Eubucco bourcierii, assembly GCA_013396675.1. Lineage (NCBI taxonomy): Eukaryota > Metazoa > Chordata > Aves > Piciformes > Ramphastidae > Eubucco > Eubucco bourcierii. The sequence goes on along the minus strand of VWZE01007602.1, from coordinate 478,908 downwards.
CAAAAGGGCTTAAGCAGGTTCCAGTACCCAAAGTGTGTTTACTTTTTACTTCGATGTTAGCAGAAACGGCAGTTGCCAAGAGAGGAAAAACGTCTCTGCAGCTCTTGGTTCAATTAGCTAACAGAGCCATCATTAGTGAAACGTTCAGCTTTAAACTTACAGCATTTCTTCAGTGAAATAACAGCAACTACAAGCTACTGCTCTAATATTTTGCTTTAATTATGCAGGAGTTTATTATAACTGGAATTTAATTTAAAAAAATAAACTCTAAGCCAAGTTCCCTAGTAAGAGACTATCATAACACTGGAGGAGATAAAGTGAAACTAACAGCCTGAAATAAGGATAATTTAGACAGAAATCTCACTCTGACAATTAAGTAATCTCAACAATTACTCCAAGTTGTTTGATTTTTGTAAGTTTTCACCCAAAAGCTTTACTTTTGGTTTAAGAATTATTCATTTCAAATAGCTAAGGGCAATTTGTTCTCATTAAGCTATTACTAGCAGAGTCACTTGGTTTCATTTATCTGCCTTTGAATTTTTCTTAATATAGTTAGTATTTGCATAATTTGCTAAAAATGTTTATTTCACCACAAGTAATATTAATAGTAATAATAATAAATCTATAGCTCATAGATACCTGGAAGGATTGCAGTCTGATCTTTGTCATACGAAAACTCAAATATGAAAATTAATCTTATGCTTTAGAGCATATTGGAAGTTTAATCATGAGAATTGCTGCATATTCAGTTGTCTTGATTCCTTTTTAAATCAGTATGTAAGAAAAAAGTTCTCATTATCATAGTTAAGGTCTTTAGAAAGGAGATAATTATTATCTCTGTCTTAGTTTACATCATGTGTCTCATACTGAACAAACAAGACTCAACAGGACCAAATAGGAATAAACAAAGTTGCCAGTCTGTGAGATGCACTGCCAATGTTCAAAGCCTTCACGATTTCCTTCTCTCAGTGAGTGTTACTGAATGTTGACTGGTAATGAAGAGTGTATCTTCTTGCAGATTAGAACATCGTGACAATTCATTGCATCTTTGTCCAAACAATGCTGCATTTTGGGCTTTGTGATAGCTGGCTTCTGAGACCAGTAAGAGGCTTTCCTAGTGGATGGATGTTTTATGTGATACTGTCTATTCTCCTTGTGTTGTAGAAATCTGGATTTATGCAGTATTATCAGAGAAAAGCAGCACAGCAGAGCAAACAGTAGAGAAAAACAGAAACGTATTTCCTGAGGAGGTATGTAAAAGTTTGTAATTGTTGTAATCTTTTTTTTTTAGATTTCTTCTTCACCTTTTCAGTGCTGTAAACTGTGATGGCCTTCTTCAGAACATGTTGAAGGGGTATGATTCATTTTTAAAGCGTTTTATTTCTTATTTGCTATCAGAGCAGGGAATCAAATGGGGCTGGTTTAGGAATGTTGTTCCTAGTGGCATTCATTGCGTTGGACTCCCTGTGGGATGAGTGGACTTGATGAATTAAGAACAAGGTTCTAGTCCTGTGTGACTGAAGGCCATGAGAATCGTGTTTACCCCAATTATATGTATGAGTGGATTCAGCAGGATCTCCTGGAGGAGGAAAGTGCACCCATAGAGTCTCTCTAGTTCACATATACAGTATCTCTGAAGTATAATTTTGCACAGCTATTTCTCAAGCTGTCCAAGTCTCAGTGTGTGAGTAGGCCTTTCAGAGTGAAACAACCCTCAGCTGGTTTCAGGAACAGAGATGCATATCTGTGTTAGTTGTTGGATAGTTTGTGCAGTGCCAGGTGAGGCAATATTGATGTGAAATTTCTATTTCTTTTTAAAAGAGAAACCACTGTGCTAGCTGTAGGCAAACTTCATTGCAGAAGATTACTCTGGATACTTTTCAATACACAGTTAAACTTCTGTGAAGAGGAAGTATTGTCCCCAAGTGAAGTCTGTTGAAGTCATGATCTGCTCATCCAAGTCCTTTAGCTGTTGCACTTGAAATCACATTTACTTTATTTCTCGCTTTCACTCTTGTCACTTGTCTCTGGTGGCTTTAAGGGTATGCTGTGCACACCATTGTGATTTTCATACTCCAGGCCTTCTTTGCCTTTTTTCAGACCACCCTTCCCTTTGCTCTCCTGCTGAGTACAGCTGGAGTCTGATCATCAGCTTGCTTCAGCACTAGGGACTGCTTGGGAAGTGGACCAGGTTCCTCTTTGTAGACTTCTTGGCCAAATGTCATGTTCTTCATTCTTTCTTGAAAATGTTTAGCAGCTGAAGGTTGCTGTAATTACAGCAGTGGAAGATAGATGTACTGCATCTCATCTGTCACGCCTCTTCTCTGTTCCCACCGTCCTCCCTCTGCCTAAATATGGGAGGTGCAACAATGTCAAGTGTGCCTGCAGACAGTATCCTTACAACTAGGGAACACCTTTTAGACTGTTTTAGGTCCCAAATGAAGTTCCAAGCACTCCTACCATCTTTGAGAAGCAAAGAATCCATTGCTGATTTGAGAAGGTGACCTTGCTTTTCCTTTTGACATATTACTCTTGGTTTTTTTCCACATATATTTTCTTTTTAAGATGAGGAAGGAAAAAAACTGTCTCCTTGTGTTTTCAAATTCTATTAAAAGAAGGGTGTCACACTGGTGGACAGTTTCTACAGTGTAGAAATTGAGTGAGAAGTGGTTTGGGCTCAGTAGGTACCAGAATATTTATAATGAGCTATCCATGACAATACATGGGCTATGAAGGTGGCAGCATGTCACTTACAGCTGTTTCGAGTTAGATATGTTTGAATTTATTCTTCGAATAACTTGAAGTGTTATGTATGTAATTAACAAGACTAATGTTATCTGATCCCCTTCTTCTAATCATTGCTGTCTTTATGTCTGCAAGTTACCTGGTTTGGATTTTACTCAGTTATGATATCTACAGTGTGTCTTGTTTTCATTTGGCATGATCTGTAACTTGCAGATAAATTAATTTATTTTTCCTCCTGAAGTAATAAAGTGCATCCTGACAAATAAAACCTGTAAGCTAAAGCCATACAGTTTCAGTGCACATGGCTTACCTGGCAAGCTGCAGGTGCTCTACTTCACTGGGATCTTAGGTGTTGGGCAAAACACAACAGATAGCGATTTCAAGTCAAATCCCCCCAATCTGCATGGCTCTGCTTTCATATNCCAAGATACAAACTAAAACGGGATTTCAGGATGTGGAAATCAAGTGTGGTTTGAAATCAATTAGCAACTCTTTTCTCTGTTTGCTTTGCTACTTCCTCTTTTCCCCATTCCAAATCATAATTTGACTACTATGAAGCCAGCACTGTGAGAAGCACTGGTTTAAACATCTTTATTCACTAGGAAATGCTATTGATTTTGGTTTTCTTTAAAATGTCTAGCTCTGCTTTCAAGTTTCACGTTGACAATAAGATCTATATGCTCTGCAGTACTGCAACCTAAGAGCTTGACAAAACAATTGTTTTGTTACTGTTGCAAGACCTGTGGAAAATTAAATGTTTATTACAGAGGCAGGCAATACTATTATTCATATTGTAGTCGTATGAGGCAATGCAGTCTTCTGATTTTGATGAAGACTTATGGAGTCTAAAAATAACTCATCCCTAGTACAGAAGAATATGTGAAAATATACAGTCTATCCCTTAAATCCACAGCATTAAGCTGAATTAATAGAAGAACTGCTACAGTACGTGATTGAGTCCATGAGGGATATAGTGTGATGTTGTATATTTGCCTAAAAGCTCACTCTGACAGCAAAAACAATGTACCTCAGTATGTTTCTTTCTTATCTAATGGAAAAAATAACACACAGAGGCTCAATTCTTGTAATGAAAACCCCCACATTAATTTTATTTTTTGATGTGTCATTGTAATTCAAGAGATGTTTTTAATCTCAGGATTGCTAGGGCACAATAAACCATTTTAAAAGTATTTGGCAAAGATCCCTGTGCTTAGCAACAGCTCCTTTTATTTAAAACTGTTTTTTTGTTTTTGAACCAAGCTATTCAAAGCTTTGTTCCACTTATTTAAATAAAGAATCTTACTTCAAACAAGTATTTCAGAGAATATAATCAAGAGGACAGCATTCAAACACAATGCACAGAAAACATAAAAGGTAGCAGCATGAAAAACTCAAGTACTTTGTGTATGTTTCCTTGTTTTTCATAAGGAAAAAACTGCATTAAAATGTACTCGTGCCTTTGTTTTCCTTTGTGCAATCGCAGGATGTTTAATACTCCATTTCTTACCTTCTGAAATTCACTACTGGATTTAAAGTAACATGAGCTGTGAAGTATTCTAGTGAATGAGATACTGTATTTTCTAGACATCTAGGTGGTGTAAACTAAAGCTAAATATAGTATAATGTCTATTTATGCTGCTGCTAGCTTTGTACCCTTACATGACCACAGTGTTGGTGCATTGCACAGTTGAACCCCGAAAGCTCTGCTCTCCAGTGAGCTGTAACTGCTTCAGTTGCACAAGTTCACACTGACAGTTTGTTTCTGATTGTCCTGAATATCATTTTCACTTTGGTTTAGTTCTGCCTTAATTCTGTTTGCTTTTTGTATCAAAAGCATTGCCAAGCTAATAATGACTCCAGTAGCAATGCAAATGCAGTTTTCCTTCGTAAGTGAATGGATGTGGTTCATTATTCAGTGGTTGCTATTTCACCTGCATACCTCAGAGAGCAAGGAAGGCTGCATCATGCAAGCATCCTTTATTGTGAAGAGGATCTGAAGTACAGTTTTATAGGATACCAGGTGCTATTCAGAGTGTCCTAGGTACCCTTGGTTTTCTCTGAAGTTAAGAGGTTGGAGTGTTAAGAGAGAACAGAGCATAAAGAGTAATTGCTATGCAGATTATTTTGCTATTTTAAATTTTTGTTTTGTTTAGAAATGAGAGCCCCAGACTTGAAAGTTGCCAATCGAGGGAAGGCCTTGGATCTGTAGCTCTGGCTCTAACCTTCTGCCTCAGGCTGTGCTTCCTAGGGATGCAAACGTGGCCAACAAACCTCCTACCCTGCCACATGAATTCACAGGAAACTCTTTTGCCCATCCTAGTTGTAACTGATGAAATTATCATGGTCCTCCAGAGATCTGGGGATAAATACCTGGAAAGGAACTTTGAATTCTGCTAGGTCTGTATAGCTCATGGTGTGTAGCTTCTTCAGGATGGCCATGACTGTAACATCTCTGCAATTTTTAATCTCACATTGTGTGGGCAGAAAAACGGTTATTTCCAAGATGTTAAAAAGCTAATCTATTCTGTTAAGTTTTCGTATCTTGCATAGATTTAGCTTTTTTCTTTTTTTTTTCCTTCCCCCCCTCCCTTTTTCCTTTTAATTTTACAAACCAAGTTGGGAGCCTTGACATTTATTGGGCCCCCATATTTTTCATTTATATTCTCTCTAGTCTTCACCATCTGTTATGACAGTAAATAAGTTTCAAATAAGCCATATCTTCCTCAGCATGAGTTGCTTTTTCTG
>VWZE01007602.1:443804-473386 GCA_013396675.1 Eubucco bourcierii | reverse complement strand
AAAAAAAAAAAAAAAAAAAAAAAAATTCAAGTTGCAGTTGGATGTGATATTTGAAGTCACAGCTTGTCTTCAAATATTTAGTAGTGTATTCCTGTGCCAAGGGATATCAATCTGCCATTTGCCTTGCTTACAGTATAATAAAGATTATCCCTTCCCTTCTTTCAGAGATATGTTGAGGCTTTTAATTACTATAGTTCAAGAAGTAGCTCTTTCCACAGACTTTTTCCATTTTGCTTTGACTTTATATGGTTCTTTCTTATCTTTTTTTTTTTTTTATATATATATATATTAAATTCCAAAAGGAGAATACATTGTCTGACTTTGGAGAATGAACCCTGAGCTTCCCTTAGCAGTAAACTACTTGGCTATAACAAAAGACATTTTAGTTGTTGTAAATGACGTTAGTTCTTGGTGAATGCTTCAGATATTGGTACCCAACCTTAAGAAGTTCAACTGGTTTTTGGTTGGTTTTTTTTTCCTTCTCTTATACTATACTTAGGCATGGGGATAAATTCAGGGAGCCATGCAGAGTTTCTTTTTGTTCTTTATCTGTCTATCTTCATTTTGTACCATGGAAGCACACTCCAGCAAGAGGAGGTGTGACTTGGAAGTCAGCTTTGTACAGGCATGCTAATGTGCTTTCAAATCTTTTCGAAGTTGATCTGAAGTGTTATGTCACATGGAGGCATTTTCTTGTCGTGGTGTAAAATTGCAGGTTCTTTGTATCCATTGTCCTGTAAATGGTTTCCTTGTTTCCTTGAAATTTTCCCGAAGTAGCTTCTCTAACAAGGGAAATGGTATGTGTCCCTGCCCATGGAACTAGCTGGTCTTTAAGGTCCCTTCCAACCTAAACCAGTCATGAATCTACAAAACGTCCCAAAACTGGAAGTATTGCTAGAACAATAGATGTTAACATTTCTTGTGGAGTGTATTTTAATTGCTTTTTAAACTGTTCAGTGGGTAATCACTAGTTCAGGAGCCTCCCTGATGTGTTAGCAGGTGTCCTGTGATAAACCAGCAGGCAGAACTGCTCCTTCCATCCCCAAAGTGCAACGGTCTGTACTTCCAACTGTCCCCATACCAAAGTATCTTTGCTGCATCCTCCTTTGATACTTCCAAAGGCTGTAAATATATTTACCAGGGAAATGTTAAAATCTGCTCCTTTCATCAGTACCAAATGGTACTTTCCAGAGGGTGTTACAATTGAACATCAGCTTTGCAAAACAGGAGGCGAGTTTGATTTATGTGAAGAGACTCCAACAACTTCTGCAATAGCTATGACTTTAATTATCCAAAGGTATTTTTGAGTAAAGAAAGAGGTTAGTTTTAGTAAAATAAAGTCTGTGTTCTAGTCAAAGCTGATGTTTACCTTTATTTGTAAGATGGTTTCACTATCGTTTTGATATTTGTAAGCTTCTTACTATACCAATAAAGCTTTTATTTTTATGTAAGCAGTTGTTTTTCCCTTTCACCTGTAAATAGAGTAATTGCACTTTTTAATGATTTTCCAGTATTAGATTAATTTTATAGCATGTTCTGAAATTTCATTCTCTTTCAGCATCAATCTTTGTTTTCTTTTTATTACAGAATTATACTTACAAATAACATCATTTCATAACAATAAACATAAAAATATAATGCAATCTAGCAGTTACAGGTTTATAGAGCAGACATTTCATTTGAAAGAAAATTCCACTAAGCTTATGTTATTATTTCACGAAAGTGGCAAGGTCAGAAGCTGAGGGTTAGTGGCAAAGCCGCTTGTATCCTCAGATGAGGAAACACAAATATTCAGGGCGCAGTGAGAAAACAAAAAGGAGGATATCTTCTCTTCAGTTTATCTTTTTTGGAGAAGAGATCTTGGCTAAAACACGGATTATCAGTTTAGAGTTAATGTACAATGCAAGGTACATTGTATCAAAGCCAAGTGGTATTCCACAGAATTCAATTTCATTTACCCTACATTGCTGAGTGCCAGGTATTTCCAGAGATGCACAAACCTCCCCACACTCCTCCTGCAGAATAAGCACCCTTCTGGATAGTGGAGAAGGATAACAAATATGAGTCCTGATGATTAGTAGAGGAAGCAACCGTTTAAGAAAATTTGTTTTCCTTAGAAAAATAGTTGGGAGACATTTTCAGAAGTGCACAATACTCTGGAAGGAAGAACTAGGCAGTGATCAGGAGATTCATAGGTCATTTGGGGTAGGGAAGGGGTTTGCCTTGGATAAAGACATCTGTGTGATCTCACACTCATTCCCCAAATGCTCTGTTCACTCAGTCTGGATTTCCTTACCCTAAAATGCTGTGCTGGACCAGGATTTTTCCTGGTTTTCTTTTACAGCAACATTAAAATTAAATTAGAAATATCTTGGAATGTTGTCAGCGCTTAAAGGGAGGTTTACAATTAGAAAAAATGCTTCGGACTAGGTGGACAATTTTTCTGACAGTTAAATGTCATTTTTATTTTGTCACTTTCTAATATAAAAGTGCACTTAAATTTGTGCCAAAGAGCTTTTAGAATTATATGATCTTAAACCCTAAAAGTGTAGTTTTGTCTCATGGTAAGAGCAAGTCAAGACACTATTTTCAAGACCATCAAACATCTCTGCACAATGCTTGCCCTGAGTTCTCTGCCACATGCTCTAGCTGTTTCTCTCTAACACAGCTAAAGCACTTCCATTTTCCCAAGATGATGTCTAAATTTGTGAAGACCCTTTAGAAACCCAAGAATTGTCTGCGAATCCGAAGTCACGGTCCAAGATGTTTTTGTTATTTCCTTCATGATTTCAAGTCGTGTGGTAAAGAAATGCTATAATTAAATTAGGAGGATTTTCTTCAGACTGGTTTTGCAAAGTTATGTTTGGTGACTCTTCTTTCCTTATTACTGGTATTTACAAGTAATGTCTTTAATTATGTGCTGCAATTCCCAGCTCCACTTCCCATTTCTTAGTCCTTTCAAGGCAATAGATACAGATTGTCAGGTTTTCAGTATTTTGTATTTCTTCAGTCCTCTAAGTTACTTTGACCTGTCTTGAGGTTCTGTGATGAGTTAACCACAAACTCACAGAATGATAGGGGTTGGAAGTGACCTCTGGAGATCATCTAGTCCAGCCCTTTTGCCAGAGCAGGTTGACTGAGAACCAGCTGGCAGATTATCAGGTCGTGGTAATTTGAAAAGGTCTGGTGCAAGAAGTGTTTTCTGTGCTGTTATTTCTCTGTTCTAGGCTGAGGTTTCACTTTTTTGTTGATTTGGTTTGGTTTGGGTTTTTTGTTAATATTTGTGATAGTCACCTACCTGGTTGGCCTTTGTGTAAAGGTAGGCATGTGTTGAAACTTTAGCCTTTATGTTGCCATTTCTTGGTAGTGTCATTGAATACTGAACTGCTGAACCACAGTTTTCCTACTCCTAATGTGCTTACAGCATGACTTCATGTTTCTTTCTTTTACTGTAATAACTCCAGTGTTTCTTGCTACTTGCATCTGTGTCATTCTGAGTTTAATCCAGAATTGGTCTTCTATTCATCTCCTTAGCCACCTGACCTCATTTTCACTTCCCGTGTGCTTCTCTTATGTGCTAGATGAGTAATGCACAGTTAGGGAATTCATCGTTCGATCTGCCAGCTTAAAATCCACAGATCTCATTTTCCTGCTTTTCTGGGTTTTCTGTTCTGCTTTAAGGGTCTGAACTTCCTCATCTCATTTAGCTTGCCTTATGCCATCCTTTTCTCAGCCAGCTTCTCTCTACGAACAATAGGAACATTTCTTCCAGCTACCTACTTCAGCTGCAAATGCTGTCATTGATAGTTTGTAGGAATTAGCAGGCCACTTCGGGTTTTACTTCTTTTACAACACATCCAAGTCTGTAAAATGCCCTTGTTTTGGCAAACTCTTTTTTAACCATTCTACAAAAAAAGCCTTATCCACCTAATTTCCTTGATCTGGTATTCTGTAGCAGATAGTCATCATGATAAATGCTTATGTTCTTTATGGTGGTATGTAATCTTGCTCTTTGCTGGGTTGATCTTGAAGCAAATATCTAAAGTGTTGTCTTCTAACACAGAAAAATGATGCAAGAGAAGAGACCAGTTCAGGCAAAACTCTAGAGTGCCATCCTTCAAAGTCGAGCTCTTGGAGGCTTAATTCAGCTGTAGGAGCAGAGGGGGCAACCTTATAATATTTGCCCTTTGAAATGCTATCTTTCAGAGGTGACCTTTAAGCTAACTTGGGAGTCTGACAACCTGGGGCCTCAGCACAAGATCCTTTTCACTGTCAGCCTCTAAGAGTTGATGTCTCCTCTGCCTTTGTTCAAATAGTGCATCCTTGTGATTTTACCTGCCTTGCTTCATAACTCTTCTAACTCATGCTATCATTCAAGTCAAATAGAGTTAGTGAACTGTTCCTTGTCTCTTGTTTGAGTTTATATTACTGCTGTGTTCCCTACAGACTTTATTCCTTCCGGGTTAAATATTCTTTCCTCCCGTAACAAAACCACTCAGGAATGTCACAGTGCTGTGGGACAATGTGTAACCCCACACGACTGCACACCCAGTTTGGAACATTAATCAGGAAAGAGCTCAAACACTCCTAGTCTGGCAGGAGTTAAGGAAGAATGTGATGGCATACAAAATTAAGTGAAAACTGTATTAAATCATATGGATGATTTCCAAGAATGAAAGTGTCCCTATGATTACCAAATCAGCCACTGCCATCTCTAACCACGACCATTGTCTAGATTTACTCATGCCTGTCCAGGCTGTGACTCATGCAGGTGTTTCTAAGAGCAGCTTTTAAGAATTCACACATCCATTTACATAGCTTTGGGAGTTCTAAACCAAAGTTACACATTTTAATAAATGAGCTACAGAAGTCAGAAGGCAGATTCATATGAATGCACTTGAAAATTCAACAAGACTGTTTGTGATGGATCAGATCTTTATTATGAATTTCAGTAGTTATTTTTACTTTCTCCAAAATGCTAAAAGCTGTTCTGGGTTTGATTCATCAGAGTCTTGCTGAAGCATCCTACCTGAGCTCCCCCAAGAGCATACCCCCTGAGGACATCAAATGTGCTCGTTGTGTGTGAGAGGGAGCGGTGCAGGGCATAATGCTCATCCCTACAGCTCCTGCAGCCTACCTGCCAAGGCCCTTCTGGCACTCTCTTTTTCTTGATTCATCTGTGCTGTGCAAAAGCCATGACCTGAGATGTGTCCCTGGTTCATGGGAGCTTGTACATCTTTATCAACAAGACAGTCGTACAAGGGAGGGCCTAAGCAGCCCTGTGGGATTTTCAGCTCTGCCTTCTGCATTTTTCCACTCGGTAAGTAGTGTCTGTCAGCACTTAGTTCCTGGGTACAGGGCGGCTAACAAGAATGCTGCTGCTGTCTCTGTGCTGCTCCATGCTTTTCTCTCCTGTGTTGTGTGCTTGCCTTCTCAGTGTTTTTTTTTAATCTGTACAATTGTTCCTTTGGTTGAATTCATTATGTTTGTTTTTCCAAATGACCACAACCCCCACCATGTTTTGGTATACTTCCATATTACTCCATCAATCACTGGAAGAGGATATTGACAGAGTGTTAGGATTTTTTAAAGTAAAACCAGGCTGGTTTATTATTTTGTTGTGTGCTATTTTCCACTATTCCCAATGGAGTGGGAAAATTGAGATTTCATAGACCTAATCTTCTCAGCTAATGTCCTGAGCTAAAGCTAAGTAGCATTTGTTGGAAAACAGGTTCATTTTGTGCTCCCAGCTCGTTCTTCTGTTTGGCATGGATGTAACAGCTACTGAGCATGAATTGCAGCTGGGACTATTTTTCAGTGTTCAGTGACTCAAATTCTACTTAGGTGAATGCTAGCTGACTGCATTTCAAAGATTGTGGTGAGGTTTCCTTAGTGAGAAGATAGGCAACTTCTGGACTCAGTATCTATAGCTGAAATAATGTCAAGTAATACAAAGAATAAATATGTAAGAGTGGTGCAAGATGATACCAACGGAAGAAGTAACAGGAGAGAGAACTTTAGAAATAACAGGCAGAGCCTCTGGTTTGGCTGGGATTAGGTCTCCGACCGTCAGATATGAATTCATTTGGTAGATGGATTAAGGGCATTGTGAAGGCTGAAAGGGAATTGGTAAAATTAAGTCAGAACACTGTTCTTTGGAAGATAATTACTGTACCAGGCAGGAGGAGGGCAGCAAGTTTATAAACAAAGGAGGAGTTGAGTTCTAATTGGTAGTACTGGCAGTACTGAAATAAAATGAGTTACAACCTCTGTGTTGGAAAAGGAAAGCTGCTATAGCAGAGGACTGCTGGGTGTGTGAGACCAGGAAAGTGGGCAGTTACAGACTGACACATTCATGGCAAGTGCAGATTCTCTGCAGGCTCAAAGACCAGTAAGTAGGAAAGAACATGTGAAGAAATGGGAGTTGTCACTGGGCTGAGGCTGATTCATGTTCACAAAAATTGACTATTTTGCAGAGGATTCAGAGTGCTGAAGGGTTTGAATAATGTGTTATTTTGTAGCAGAGAGATGAGCCAGGATTTCTGGTTAGGAAATACAGATGAAAACAGATACCGAGTAAGTAACACAGCTGATGTAGCCAAGACCACAAGCTTAGTAGAGAGCACTAACCTGATATTTAGATGTTCTTCAGCTGAACTCCTCAACACATGAAGGAATTCTGCATTCCTTCCTATATGTGCCGTTACTGAGCGTGATTTTTGCATGCTGTCTCCTTACTCATAGTTTTATGAAGTAGGCTTTCTAGGCTTTCCAGATTCTCCTCAGGTAAAAATTCTTCAGTGCTTCTAACATTTTTTTACAGCTTTTTTTCAGAAGCCATTCCTACGGAGCAAATCAGAACATCTTAGGAAACAGCATGCACTTTTTAGTACTGTAGTTTTCTCTTTCTTCCACATCATTCTATAATAATATTTATTTCTTGATTGCACCACTGTGCAGGGTACGGCTGCTCTGGATCTGCCTAGTAAGAAGATTTATTCCCTTGATACAGCTGGTGAATTCCGTTTAGACGTGTGTAAAGTCTATGAGCGAGATTTGCTTTTTCATATGGAAATATTATGATAACTGGCTAAAACAGTTGGGTTTTTTAAATAAAAGCATTATTACATTTCTAAATGTAATGTATTTTATATGCTTTTCCACCAAACCTTGAAACACTCTCTACATTCTTGGCCATGGTGAACATTGGCCATTGCTTCTACCAAATGTTTCTAGCTCCTTATATAGTGTGGGTAGCTGTTGGAGTGAGTCCAGAGGAAGGCCACAAAGGTGATCCTAGTGCTGGAACATGTCTGCTATGAGGCAGGGACACCTTACACCAGATCAGGCTGGCTAGAGCCTCATCCAGCCTGGCCTTAAACATCTCCAGGAATGTGGCCTCAACCACCTCCAAATAAATCCACGAGGTTTTCATACAAGTGCATTATCCAGTGCTAGATATCTAGAAGACCTGATTCAATTCTTATACAAATGGTAGTTACAGACCCCTGGTTCTCAAAAACTCGGATGTCTCTGCCCTTTCACAAGGCCAGGGGCTGGAGTGAAAGCCACAACCTGCTGTGTGGACACAACTATGGGGTGCAGCTTTGGGTAGATTTTGTCTCCTGCGATCCGTCTGGTGTTCCACATGCATAGCCAACTCACTCGGCCACTGCAGAGAATGTGGGGGGACTGCACTCCCTGAACAAAGATTATTCTTCATGAGTAATTTTCTGGCCTGTCGTTTTTTGGATAAGAAGCAATTTTTAAAATGTGTTGTCAGAAATCCATCCCTTATGCAATAAAAAACTCAAAAGCTGTGCCTGATGACATACAAGATGTCCAGATCTGCATTGGCTCCTTCTCTGCAATCTGTTTACAAAAGTTAAAAAATGCAGCAGAATGACTTGGTTTGGAAAGGTGCATTTTGAATGCTAAATCACATCTCCAAGCTGAGACACTAAAATTTGGTTTGTTTCACCACACAAGCATCTTCTGAAACAAGTTTAATTGAAATTAAGCAGAAGAGTAGCATGGATAGAAGAATAATTTACACAGAGTCCATTTTCTCCTCTCTCAGTGGACAGAATTGAGGAAATAAATAATTCATTTGTGGTTCCTGTGGTAGTTTGTATTACCCTTGCTTCCCAAAAAAAAATCTGAAAATGACATGTATAGTTATTACCTTTCTCAGTAGAATTCAATTAAAGTGTCATGTGGAATTTTTTTTATCCCTAAATTAATGAAAATCTTTATCAAAAGCATTTTGAATGTATGAAAATATTAATTGCTGATACATTTAGGATTTTTAAAGTGCTTCTGCTGGATATTTAGAAGTTGTATTTTGATCCTGCTTTTTAGAGACGTGCTGTACCTCATTTGCCATAGATTCCATGCGAGCTAAAAGGCTTAGCCTATCTGAAAACTAATTCAATAATTTTATGCTTCTCATGAGATTTCTTTAAGCCTGCAGCAAGATGAAAATTCCCAGATAATTGTTAGGAAATACTACAAAAGACATGACTTTCTTCTGTCTCAGTTTTGTGGAAATTCCAATTAATGGGGTGTATAGGATCATGTGTCTGCTCCCTCTAACCGCTCTCAGATGGTTTAGCGTCATTAGCTTGGCTGTAGTTCTGGAACTGAGTGGCATTTGAGCTCCCTCCATTACTTTTGGTTTGTTGTAGTACTTCCCTTTGAACAGCAGTCTTCCTTGTTTCCCTCCACTGTCCCACAAGGCCAACATTCAGGGACCAAGAGGCCAAGGACCCTGACCTGTGACTCTTTCCCAGGTTAGCGCCTCAAGACTGCTGATGTGCCAGGCTGGTTGCCGATCCTGCTGGTTAGTAGTGCCTTGGCATTTCCTCAGCTGTCCCTTGCTGTCTGTGCTTTTGTGTAGTCACACTTGGAATCGGAGCTCACTGCTTCTGTTCTCTGTCAGCACAGAGCACCTTCCTAGCACCCTGTGCCTAGGAGCTGCACCAGTAAAAGAGGAAGAATTGTGGTTACCCGGCATCGGCAAACAATTGCCAGTCTTTTTAAAGGTACTTTAAACATGGATGGAATCAAGTTAAAGGGTTCCTAAGACTCTCTGTTCTGTTTCAGTTTCTTGTTCAAAGTGAGTCTTTGCAGACAAACTAAGCTTCTGAAAAATGCCTTTCTTTGCAGCATGTTCCAGCCAGGCCCTGTCTAGTGGGCAAGCCCTTGGGCTCTGCTCCTCTGCGTGACTCTGTCCCTTGTCCCCTGGTTGATGTGAGTGTTGCCTGGCTGCAGTGTGCAGCACTGTCACAGGAAAAAGAGGCTTGCAATTTCTTTCTCCATTATTTGTTACGTTTGTGTCCGCCTCGGAGCCATAAAGGAAAATTCCCTTTGTTTATTACCTAAGTAATAATGTAATTACTGGTCTGTGAGGGCTTTTTTGTTAGTTTGCTTAGGTTTTTTTCTAAATGTTGCATGACACAGTGCTATTAGAGTTTTTATGGAGTAATGATGATGAAAGAGGAAACTGCATTCCAGTGGCAGGTCACCTCTAGGTTAAAGGGAGAAAAAAAATACACATTCTGTCTCAGTTGCCTACCGTGGAAGCAGTAGTACATAAATATTCATGTCAGGCATTTTGTACTGAGTAGTAATGTAAAGTATACCTGATACAAGACACAGCCCAAAATGTAAAATGCACAAAGATGAAAGTGTATGTGGAGGTAAGAAATTTAAAGGCAAATACACGCTCTCTGTCCTGCCTGAGCCTGCTTTAAATTTACATAATTACATCTGCTGATATTTGCATGCAGCTATGACTGTTTCCTGAGCTTGGGGATATCTAGACAAGGTTCCCAAGAACTGATACATGAGTCGACAATACCTTTTTATTCTCTAAGCAGTGGCTATATGTTTTCACCGTGGTCTTCTACAACTATATAAAGATGCTAGCATGGGGGCCAACACAGTATTGACAATGAGAAACACAATCCTTTTTTTTTTTCCTGGGTTTTTTTAGGTAGAAAATCTTTCTAATTTTTCAGAGAAGCTGCCCAGAGAGCAAGAACAGTAGGAAATGATCATTTCTGTATAGCTGGCATTGTATGATTTAGTGCTGTCTTCTTTTAACACAAAGTACAGGAATAGTAGTGGCAAAGGTTACCTGTGTGACCCAGTATATTGAGAAAAGTAATTTCTGGTTCACTTCTTTAGCCCAGGAAGCTCTTGTTAGTTTGTGAATGGCCACACTTTCCTTGTCATTAATGAAAGTATGCAAAAAACTGAAAACAATTATATTAGTCTCATTAAGGTAGCTTTCAAGTTCAAACCATCTGGACTGAATTAGGGAAGATCATTTTTGTACTTCTAGACCTGAAAGGAAATGAGTTACACTTGGCCTGGGAACTCAAATAATCTTCAGAGAACTGTATTGGGCTGAACATATAAAGATCATTAATAAAAATCCAGAGGAAAAGGAACCTCATTTCAGGTGGTTTAGGTTTGATTCTGGCCATACCAGCAGCAGCCTCCACTTTAGAGATGAAATACCATGAAAGCCCCTAGTTTGTCCTGAAGCTACAAAAGCTTGAGTTCAACTTCATCGCAGGTTCTGATGGTTGTCTGAACCAAAGTCCTCCAAATATGCAGGTGTGAACTTGAAACAAAAAGAGCTTCTATGCCAGATGTGCAGTGCTTGGTGCTAGAAATGAGTTCAAGGAGCCTGTCTCAGCCTTCAATGATTTTCCTCTCTGTCAGAGCCTGCAGGGTCTACTCCATTGATTCAGCAGAATAATGCCTTTTTGAGTTGTTGTTTATTTGATGGAGCATTAGTAGGTATCTGATTGAAAAAATATGTATCAGCTAATTCAGTCTGATGAATAAGAAAGGAAAGACTCCTGCGAGTTTTTAATACACCTGAACTACCTGTGGCATCTGTATCCTCATGGATGAGAATGTTGTAGTTATGAGGAAGATAACTTTTGTGGCACTTCTGCTTCATACAATATGATTTTCTCCAGAAGTAAACTCCAAAACAAAACAAAAAAAAAACCACAAAATAAATGTGGTGCACTAATATTTAGTTCTTTTCAGCTCTGTTTGATTAATTAAACTGAAATTTAATTTCTTATAAGAAGGAATTTAAACAAGCTAAAATTGATATTTACAAAAAATAACCACCCCCCCCGATTAGATTAAGATCAGAATTTCTCAATTTGCCTCTGGAAACATATTAATGTAAATTATTCTTTTTCTGAGCTGAATGACAGACAGATTGATGTGTCAACAGAGAATAGAGTTATATCATCAGTGTGTCTCCTGTTGTTTGACAGTGATTTACAGCTGTTCAGCAAGTCTGTTAGCTTAACTTTCAGACTGACTTGTTCAGAGTGCCGCAAGGATATTTTTCTCTAATACACAGATGATATTCCCATCTGAACTTCAAGCCCCATGGTACTTTGCTCCAGACAGCCCTTTCGTTTTGAAACTGGCATGGCAGCAGCATGGAATTCAATATCATCAACAGATTCAACTCAGTCCAGGATATTCTCCAGTCCTTGTTCTTTATCATCTGCATCATGGCCAGCTGCAATCAGCATCAAACAATAAACATCATACATTTTCCCTCAAAATGAGATCACTTTGCAGTACACAGGAGACTTCATGCTGCAGATGCTGTGGAGCTCCACTCTGTTCCAGTACAGTCTGGATCAAACCATGAGCAGTCCAAATGGTGGTGCTGTGTTTCCACCCCTGGAGCTGTCAATTGCAGTGGCTCCCTACACCCCTCTGCTCAGAACTGAGTGATATGTGTGTCATGTTGCATGGTGGCATTTCATAGTCAATGTGCATCGTTGGTCGTTCATTTAATGTGCTGCAGGTTCTAGGCTTTGCGTTGTCTCACTATGAGCCCTGCATAGCTTCAGGAGCAACATTACTCTTACAGCATAAGAAAACTTTACAGTCTAGGAAGTTGTTTGTTGTCAGAAGACCTGACATCAATTACTATGCTAAACAAAAACATGGGATGAAGAAGAAACTTCAAATTCCCTAACCCAGAAATGATTCTATTGTAATTGAGCCATCCCATCTGCTGGAGCAAAACGGACAGTTTACAATGGAACATATGTGACTCGAGAAGTGTGTTTCTCCTTTAGTGTGCCTGAGTCTTAGAAAAAAGTCATACTTTGTTTCAGTTGTCATAGTAACTCCCAGGTTTTAATTCAGTGAAATGTATTATCTGAAAACTAATAGGTGATAGCATTGTTTTCCAAAGCAATTAAATTGTCTTGGAAAATACGTATTGTTTCAAGACACTGAGGTTTCTCAAGCAGCTTTGATTGTCCACTGAGTAATGTTCATGGATTCCCTTCAGGAGCTGTTCTTCTGTGTGACAGGTCCACAGTCATGCTGTACATTGTAGTATGTCACATGTTGTACCTCAGGCCTTAATTTCATTCACCAATCTTAGAACTTCCATTCAGTGCTAGGAGCGCAGCAGTTAAATGTTTAATCCAGTCTCAAATCTTACGGAATTTGGTTTTTCCTTCTCTGTATAAGTTATGTTATGATTGCTGCATTCCTTGAACGTAATAGTAGAATATTTGGCCAAGAGAAAAGAAACCCAAAACCCAAAAGTAGCTGTGTTTTTTTTCTTGCTACATTTGGTACACTGTTGGCTTTTTACGATTATTCACTCGTTCTGGAGCGAAGACTCAAGATTCAAGTGATGGTACTACAAAATCCAATGATTAGAAATAGGAATTCAGCCATTGCAGATACTTCTCATGAAATATGGAAATCTCAATGAACATATTTCCAACACATTCTTCATTTATTATGTTCATGATATTTTTGCTTGCATCTCAGTTGACCTTTATATTTATTTTATTCTCTCACAACAAATATTGATGCAAGTAAAAGTTGCTGATCAGATTTGCTGTGTGGAAATTTCCTCACAAAATGAAGCATTTTTTTCCCACCTGGAGTCGTGCATCATATTCTCTTTAGATAGGTTGCTTTCTGCAGAGCTCAATAATGTGAAACCTATTCACCTGGTCTGATTTAGTAGCAGTGTGAACACCTGAGTATAGTTTAGACTGTAATCACTTAGCCCTTATTGTGCTTCCCTGCAGAGTGCACGGGAGAGGTGGGCTGTTAGGGCTGAGGTTGGAGCAGAAGTACCTGAAATGATTCTGTGAGAGTACTGTTAAGGTCAGGTTAGACTGGGCACAGTGAATTGTTGCTGTTCTAGTGCTTTCTCACTTCATTCTCTAGCTGTCACCTTATGGAAGGGCAGTTTGCAAAGGAGGGGAGGTTATTTTCCCTTTTTTCCTGGCTGGTTCTTTTATCAGTACAGAAGCATTTCTGGCAAGAATCTTGAGGAGGTCCTGTTGACAGTTCCACTGTTGTTGTCATGTTGTAAAGTCAATCTCTACACTGCCTCATCCCAGATTAAGTACTGTAGTGGCTAATTTAGGTGCTTAACTGTCACAGGTCTCCCCTACAGTCAATGAATGAAGACAAACATCTCAAGGAGACCCCCTGAATCATAAAATTAGGAGTCTGGGTGTGGTTGTGTTCTCCTGTTCCTTTAAGAAGAGTAGGAATTTTAATTCAGTTGCATTATTTAGATGTCTAAAATTAGATAAATGGAAGAGGCTGGGTACATCTTTAGTTTTATATGTCTTTAGAACAGGGACAGTGCTCAGGTAGGGCCCAGAACCAAATATATCAAAGTTTGTACTACAGTTGTAGCAGCTGTGGCATTAGACTGAAGTACCACTGCAGTAATACCCTAGGTTTTCCACTAACCTGTTCTCACAGCATTGCCAAAAATCAGAAGCATGGGAGAAGTATTTATTTTCAAGATATTTTGCATTAAACATCTTAATTTTTTTTATATATATATATATTAGTGTCTTGCCAAATCTTTTCCTTTTCCTCTCTCTATTTTCTGTAGACTTAAAACTATTGCCTAGGGGCTTTTCAAGGGAACCAGCCTTTTTTTTTTTTTTTTTTTAATGAAATACCAGCAAAAAGGGTAAATTTTGGCATTAGATTAAAAGACAATGAATTGCCTTTTTTTTTTTTCTCTGTTAAATTAATTATCATCAAAGGTTTCATTAACAGCAGATTTCGTATCAGCAAAGTCAACAACAGAATTGGAACCCGGACAATTTTCTCCCAGTATCAAAAGAGAAAACATTTTATGGTCCCTTTCTTCTCACTTTGTACTTTATAGAAGACTGACTGCAGCATGCAGAGTAAGATTCAGAAGTCCTCAAATCTCTTCATGCCTTCTTTGTTTTAACTGGAATTGGAAGATACCAAGTTGCAATCTGTATATTGGTCTGATGCAGTCTAAAAGTCAGCTTCTGTACATCACTAATGCAGAAAGACCAAGTTTAGCATGATGTGTCCATTTTATATAAATTTTGGGGTGCAGTAATTATCTAACAATTATCCTTCTATCTGCTAAACTTTTCTTGATGCTTAGGTAAAAATACTGTAAATGATTTTGGCTGAATTTGAAATATTGAGTACTAAAATTTCAGCTCAGCTTGGCTTTACTGAAGCATTTGGGGCATTACATAATGAAGAAAACAACCAAACAAAAAACTACCATAACCTCATCTTGATTGTTCTGTTTCTGTGGTGAATTTCTATTGTCTCCTCCTCTGGGGTCATTTTGAGGACTAGAACTTTTGCACAAGGTGTGAGCATGAGTTGCAAATCATCTGCCAGGCCTGAACTGCAGTTTAGCTGTATCTTAGTGATGTGGAAGCAAGAAACATCTGCAGAGGATAAACAGCAACCCTCTGTTTTACTTTGTGAAATGTGGGAATCTCTGTGTTCTCTTTTTTGGAAGGAGTTTCAGTGGCCGTAGTAAGGAGAGGTGTTTGCTTTGCTCAAAAGGTCAGCACTACTGTAGAGCACTTACTGAGCTTCCTACAATGCCTTTGGCAGGGGGGAACCTCCTGAGCTTTAACTGATTGACTGGGTTTAATTTCAGACTTAAAGGTAACGTGGCAGCATTCATTATACAACTCAGACAACAAGATGGGGTGGAGCTGCCACCTTATTCATTGCACAGGCACTGCTGCAAGGGGTCTGCAAGGTTTGTGGGCTAGAATTATCCCTAGTAATTTAAGAATGCATTCGCCTTCTGCAGATGGAGATACAGTTTAATCAAATAGAGTGGTAAATCAGCCTTTATTAGCCACATTCTATAGGCTATTATGTAGGTGTTAACATCTAAAATCCATCTGTGTTAAAATTCTTCCCAGGTGAATAGGCACAGGTTTCAACTGTAAACATGAATTTTGCAGTAGTGACAAACAAAGTGCTTTTCCTTTAGAAACGATACCACATACCATGGTCACTCTGTAAACTAAATGGCTACTCTGGAAAATTAGTAGCCACAGATTCAGGCAATGAATAACCAAAACACTTAAAAGCTGAAGATTTGCAGCAGTGTCTTTTTCGATTGAGATGGCAATTTCCAGGTTTAATTACTTCAAGAGAATTGATGTCACTCCAGATCCTTTTGTAGATCTTTGGTTGTGTGTGGGTTTCAGATCCCTTTCCATTCCTTTTTATGTGTGCAGAGGTCTAGCTTCGGAAGTGTCTGCATTAATGTTATAATTCTCTCTGAGATTTAAAATGCTTCATGCTATTTCTCTTCATTAGTACCAATAGCATAGCTAGCATCCACCAACAGCGTAGCTAACATCTGCTTTAGCTGTATTGCACTCATGAGGTCACTCATCTTCCATGTCCATTTTAGTCTGTACAGAAAAGAGAGATCAGCAGTATAGAGGTAGTTCTAGAGATAACCCACAGAGGCACAGTTGCTGGGTTGGTGTTTATGGATTGCTGAGTTCATCACACCACTTTGTGGTTTGAGTTATCACTATAAGCATACTTTTCTAAGTCTCAAAGTCTGCAGAGGCTCTGTGGTGATCTCAGGTACCAGGTGCAATTCTGTCATGGCAGCTACCTTTGCTTTTACCAGGATGTTCCCATTATAAATTTCAAAAGCTTCTGCGCATATTTCAGGTAATTTGGGCTGGAACATTAACTGTTGACAATTCAATACCTTTATGACTTAGAATAGTTTTACCAACTGTATTTTGAGCAGAAGGGTCCTTCAAGTCCTCCACAGAGGTCTGTAACAGTTCAGAGCTTGGTCTTGATGCTCCACTTCCCAGGCCACTATTCCCCAGTCACTTTTAATTTTAAAATTGGTGCTGTCTGGTTTTGGAGGGGCATAGATACAGCCAGGTCTGGTTTTATTCTGTAGTTTAAATGATACAGATCAGCGATTTGGCTTTAATTTTTAGACTTTCCTGAAGTTAATTGAACAAGCTGCATTTCATTGTTAACTACAGGTGAGGTTCATGTTTGCCAGTGAAAAGCATGAAATTTGCCAGGGTGATTCAGGATGGGAAAGACAGAAACATTCGCCAAATCTGTAAGTTCTACCAGAGCCCTAGCTTCCTCGCAAACTCTTTGGTCTTTGAAGACAGAATTAAACCTATTTACATGAACAGTAAACCTGGCCTGAGGTATTTCAGCTTGCATTTACAGTGGACTTCTGTGTTTAGTGACTCAAAATTTTATGTGCTCTGTTAGCCTCTGGGTGTAGAAAAGGCACCTGTTCAGTAAGTCAGATGAGCTGGATTGAGCTATTTCTAGTTCAGTGGACATAAAGACATGGAAAGCTTTAAATGGCAACCTGCAGTTACTATAGTAAATGTGATCACACCCAGAGAAGAAAAAATTAGAATGAATAACAACAGCAGGTTTGAGAGGTGCATTTAATTTTTATGTGATGTATTTTAAATTAAATTATAAATGCAAGATGAAGATTTTTTCACAAAAGCTAAAGGCTAATCATCAATGTTGGTGGATTTCTCTGTTACACACTGGCAGGTGACTGTCTGCCACCCGAATGTATGTTAGTTGGGAGTTTGGCTTAGTCTTGAATACTTGATAAAACAAGAAAAAGTGCTGCCAGCTGGCTGTTTTCTTCCAAAGAGTTAAAAAGGAAAGGAAAAACAAACATCCTGTGGTGCTGATAGTTGCCTGCTTCCTGGGCAAAAAGCAAGATCTCTTTTCCATTTCTACTCCCTCACAGGGATAATGTTTTCAAGCTTAACCATATAAAAAGAATCAAAATAGTTCCCCAGTCAATAGCTACCACTGCTAAGTTTCTGAGCCTTTTGACATCCATGGGCTGATGTTCTGCTACAGTTGCTGAGGGATGGAGCAGCCTTGCATTTGATGCTGCAACTTGAAATGTGGATGGTTGTGTGGTCTGTGTGTTCCAAGTTAGCATATGGGGCAATAGGGTACAAAATGTATAGGGTTAGCCAATAAATGCTTCTGCCATGCCTGAAATAAAGGAAAGGAGTTGGTTTAGTCAGGTCTGCCTTTCCTTTTTTAATGCTGATGCTATCAGCGACAGTCCAAACAGAAATTATACTTGTGGCTGGGGTGTTGGCCTTTATGCATTGTTTTCTGTAAGTGTCTCAGTAATTTTGTGCAAGAAATGGCTTATTCCTGAAACAAGTGTTAGAATTAGTATCTGTATCGTTGCTGCACATTTGTTTAAATTATCGACTTTGAGTTAGCTCAGACAGGTTTGTTCTGTGAAGATCCTCAGCTGTCCTGCGTGAAGGAAACATTTGCTGGTCTTAGTTGTTGCTAGTCAGAGGCAACTGGAAACAGCATGAAAGTGTCAGATAAGGGGGCTGTGAAGATCATAAAATAAAGAGAGTGAAATGGAATTTAGTTGTTTTTAACAGAGAATAATGATAAACAAAACACTGAAATAGCCAACCGGCACATTTATAAAGCAGACTATTTTTATCAGCTGCTAGCCTGTCAATAAAAACACATTTGGTGGACAGTCCCAATTTTTAGAAGTGTAATAAAGGAAAACTCTCCCTGTAAAATATTGCTGGAATTTCAGTGGTCCCTCAGATAACTGACAGATCATGTCTCCTCCATGAGTCTACTGCCTCCAACTCACTTACTCTACAGGGAGCCAGTTCTGTGTCCGCAGGCTCCCATCGTTTCACCAGAGGATGGTCTTGTCATTGCGTGAGTCCACGTCTGACCTGCAAAGGTATGCCAGAGGCTCAGGAAGTTGAGTAGGCTGTATTCCTGGGAAACAATAGCATACACAGGAGACAAAATAAGCCTCTTCCTTTTATTCAGGGAGTTCAATTCCAAGCTCTGAGGTACTGAAATAATGATTTGTAGGTTCTTAGGAAAATTCACAGGGGGGAAAAAAAATGTTAACTTGTTTCCCTTGCCTTTCTTATGTAACAGAAACAAAACAGAATTTCTTTTTTTAAACATTGCTTCATGCTAGAATTTAACAGTTGGCAACAATTTTTAAAAGCTAATAGTTTTAGCAATTCCATATAATCAACTGCAGCAGGTAACTTGTACAGTTAGCAGTAAATTTTTCATTCTTTTTCTAAATGCATAGAATTTTTAACTGTCTTTAAATACACATGAGAAGTGAAATTAAAAAAATGTAGATGGGGAGAAACTTCTCTAGAAGACCACAGGCAACCTGTGCCTCATATTCAGAACTTCTTCATTAAGTCAGTAGCAACGGGAATAGACCTGGTGCATCTTGCCTTTGTAAGTGTCTCCATCTCTATCTACCTTGTTTCATTGAACCAATAATAGGGACAGAAGTCATCAAAGTCCACTGGAAGACCATAATAAAGAGAAATGTGAAGTACTGATTTATCAGTGACTAAGAACATGAAGTGTTGCATAGCAGTATAACTAGGACATGATGTCTTCTGAACATTTCCAGTAGTAATGGAAGAAGAGACAAAATTGCTGGTAGAGGATTCATCCTGGGATGAGGCTTTAAAACTTTTCCTAATGTAGTTAAATTACAAAAAGCCACGGTGACTTCTTTTTCCCAGTTTGAAAAAATTCCCCCTCACATAGTGAATTGGTTAAAGTAAGCCTTCTTAAGGCTCACTCTACAACTTGTGAAAGGAAAGGAGGGGGGGAAAAAACAGCATTTCTTCAACACCACCTTGAAAGCCAGTTCTGGCAGTACAGCTCAAAATCAGCTAGTGGTGTAAGGAATGGGATTCACTCTGAGTCTCTGTATCCATCCTGCCAGAGTGAGGTGATTGTCAGCTGCTTTATTTTGACTAGTACACTGGATTCTGTCTATTTTTTCCTATTTGTATTTATACTGTAATTTTATTAATATATGTTTCCCGTAAAAGCTTGTATTGA
This sequence comes from Eubucco bourcierii, assembly GCA_013396675.1. NCBI lineage: Eukaryota > Metazoa > Chordata > Aves > Piciformes > Ramphastidae > Eubucco > Eubucco bourcierii. Next base: position 454,126 of record VWZE01007602.1, on the reverse strand, counting down.
AAGGCCAAAGATTTTACATGCTAGACTCAAATCACGTCCCCTCCGCCCTTCAATCATGACTTAGGCTTCAGGATCTTTTGTATCTTGTAAAATATATCTTTCAGGTGCTCCCATATTATGTTACTGATTCTGTGTAGATTTTGGTTCTTTATAACTTTGAACCATCCTAACACATTTGCAGGATTTAGCACTACATAAATTCAATCGTATTTTTTGTCAATAGTCAAATTATTTGTTCCTGCAGGTTGAACTACAAATAGGGCAAGGAGCAGATGAAGGTGTTTCTGAAAGCTCTGTTCCCTTGCCATCAAACATGCTCTTCTGTGTGCTTTTTCATAACAACGAGAGCAAATGTGTGTCACTTTTTCTTTCATACTTGATGAAAAATCCTTTTTATATGGTACTGGTATAGTCCCAAAGAAAGCTTCTACCCCCTCTCTCTAAAACTATTCCATTAGCAGTCTTTTCTCCATGGCACAATGTTTGTTGGAGGAGAGATAAGAAAGAGGAAAGGCTTGTTTTACAGATTGTTTATTGTGAAGGAGAAACAAAGCAGTAAAACAGAACACATAAAAAATGAAAATTGCTGTATAGTTTAATGAATATTTTGTAAAAATCATTTTCTCTTCTCCCTCTACAAATTCATGATAGCAGCACTGCTGGCTGCTTGTACATGATTTATCATGTCAGATTATATTGCAGCAAGCAGACTATATACCCTTTGACCTTGAAGACTCCTACTATACTGCTATAAATTTTGGTTTCTTAATAGCAGGGAGTGAAAATGCCCTTTCATTTATACACTTACTGAGCTTAAATACCTAGCAAAAAGCAATTTTTGCTGGTTTTCTACTTTGTGTTAGCTGGTGATATTTTGTCATGCTGATTTTATGTGGAAAAATATTTAGAAATTTTTGCATCTCTGCCATGCTATGCTTGTCTACAGGTATTTGTGCTGCAAAGAATATTTTTGTGGATGATGTTAACATGGCTTTTCCATGGCAGTGTTTGCCGAACTGTGAAAAATGTGAAGCTCTCAGCACAGATTTTTCCAGAACTTGATTTTTTGGATATTTCACACAGCTTCAGCTTTGTGTCAAAGGACTGGTGTGTAATGAAAACAAAGAAAGGTACCTTGTGAGCACTGAGCCCGCTTTCTTGCAGATGTGTATCCTGCATTCGCATCACACCCATAGGCAGGAGACCTGGAACCAGAGTTTGCCTCATGCCCAGTATGACAGCATGAGATGGTCTCAGCCAGGTTCCTACAGCCCCTAGCTCCTCTCTGGAGAAGGCACCACCATGCTGCAGTGGGTGCTCACCTGCCAGCTAAAATAACACTGTGTGGTGAAGCAGAACTGTTGAACTCTGAAGATTTCCTTCTGCGGGGACAGTGGTTTTCCTCTCAGGCTCTCCATTTTCATAATACTCAAGCTTTGTGTCTTTGAAACCCTTACTGCTTGTCAAATCGAGGTTGACGAGTAAGTTTAGAAGGCTTGATGTTAAAGGAGGGACTGGGCTGTTTCCAGAATTAGTAGGGACATCTATAAAGGTGTGTAAAGAAAAACTAAGTTTGTGATCTAGTTGAAAGGGTCCTAGCTGGCAGTTCTCACATTATTTTTCAGTAAGAAAATGTATTTTTATCTCTACAACTTCCAAAACTATACTGTGCAGAACCACACCCTGCACAGAAGATGCAAAACATACCTATTAGACACCTCCTTTATCACTACTCTGTTAAATAAAGGGTTTGGCACCATGAGGTTTTCATCTTCTGTTCCTTACTCTGATTCTTAAATTCTCTCTAATTAAGTTTGTTCTGCTTTCAACCTGTTTAATCACAGGCAACTTAAGTTAATGTGCGCCTTATTTACTGATGAGCCTGTATGTCATGGCCACTTTATTTTGCTTTGTAGTAAAGGTGTTTAAGAGCCTCTTCAACTAAGAATAAAAATAAATAAATTGTGCCCCAGAGCAAGCAGCAAAACTTCAGCTAGACAAGCACTGGCTTTGATACATGGGGCTAGATCCTGTGCAGTGATGGCATTGGGAAGAAATGTGTAATATTCTAGCTAGTGTAACTTAACTCATTGTCTTTGCAGAGGTGTAGAGATTGTTTCCACATCAGAAGCACTGATGCAAAAGGTAGTGACAGTTGGGCACTTCAGCTGAATTAGAGGAACCTTCTGTAGAGGAAAAAAAAAATTCAGTTTCTGTGTCCCTTCTGTCACCTTCAGGGCACCAAAAAGAGAAGCAGATAATGGCAACTGAATGAATAACTTCTTGGAACTGAACCCCAAGAACTGCATTATTTAGTTGTGATAATGTCTTCCAGGACAATTGACCTGGACAGCATTTAAAGCTGTAAGCAGGAAGTTTTTATTCTTTACCCTGTGAAGAATAGAGGTTTTTAATTTACTGAGGCCTTGCATTTTATTAATAATATCTTAAATCACCCAGACTTCTGTATTCAGTATGAAGAGGATTATCAAAAGCAAAATGAAGGATCAACAGAAATAATTTTTTTTTTTATTTGGAATTATCCTTTTCATATAGATTACTGGAAAGATTACTTAAAAATGAAAACCAGAATAACATGCAGTCTTAAAAATACAGTGAGATTATAGTGACAATACAAATATTAATCATTATGAACAAAGACTCTATGTGTAAAACTATCATATGGTAAATAATATAAAAATATAATACAGGGAATATTAAGAAAACAAAGGAGCATGAGCTATGTAAGTGTTGAGTCTCATACAGACTCAGAAGCTGATTCTTCTCACTTTCAGTGTTGATTCAGTGCAGTGTAAAGCAGTTAAGATGTTCTAATTTCAGAAATAGCAAAGGTAATCCAATGGAACACCTCATTGATTCAGTTACAGACTCTCCCTGTCGTTCCTTCTCTGATGCACTGAATTTTGAATTGTTTTGTCTGTGCTGTTACCTCATCAAAGGAGTCAGTACCTTCTCCCTGCTGCCTGTGTCCCAAGGCTGGCAGATGCCAGTTTCAACTTGAACAAGCACTTTGAGTCCAGTCTCTTCTCTGATAAGTGGTCTGCTTAATATGCAAGAGGACATTCTTGCTACCACCAACACACCTGCACAAAGGTGGGACACCTCCCACTAGTACAGGTCACTCAAAGCCTTGTACAACCTGGCAAGAGCTCTAGTTTTTTGCTATACCCTGAGGATGTCTGTACTGGTTAAAAAGATTCACACAAGAACTGAACTTAGTCTGCTGACTTCACTGTAAACTGTTTCTATTTTTGCTTAATAAATATTGGGACAAAACGCGTGAAGTACCACAATATTTATCAAGCATTATAACAGGATTCACTTAGCAGAGAATCTTGCGTAACATAAATTGCAGTAAAACAAAAAGTTGCTTCTGTCAGTTCTGTAAGTGGTGACTAAAAATACCTTTACAAGTGGAACGGAGTTAGGGAACTCTCCTGGTTTTTAATTTACTTTCATAATTCATTAGCATGCACTTTAACCCTAATCACCAGTCCCTGCAGGGTTCATATGCTGTGCCAAAACAGATTTCTCATAGGCAAAATTAATTTTCAACAAATAACTTCCCTATTTTTCCTAATTCAGGAGCACCAGAAGGTAGCACAGCTTTGGTGATTTGATCTCGATACATAAAATTTCAGCACTCATTTGAGCTGACTTTCTTGTGTATTGGATTTTCTTTTTTAGACTGCTAAATATTGGGTGTGACTTAAAGGAGGAGGATATGATTCATTTTGATGCAACAGCTTCTAGGTATCTGTATTGGTGCTTATTAATTACTTTAGCAGAAGTGTTTTGTTCCTTCAGTTCCTCTTGAGGATTAAATACCACATAACATATGTTAGATTTTGGCAATCTTATGTTTACAGAAGTTTAAAAAATATTTTGAGCAGTTGTGCATGAAATTATTTAATATCCCTCATGAGAGGAAACGCTAACAATGTTAAACCCAAATGCAACTGCTTTCTATGAATACTCTTTTCGTATCTCATGAGAAAGTGCTAAATGGAATATGAAATTTCCACACGACTTTGAGCTCTGCAAAACTGAGCCAAAAACAATACCTGAAAACAAATATTAAGAGAGGAAAATGTAATATTGAAAACAGTTGGAAAGAACACATACTGGCCTGGTTACAGTCCCTGGGTAGGGGGGAGGAACGTAAATGTGTTTCCGAAGTACATCATCTGAGTTAAATGTCTAAGAGCTAGATTGTAGTACAGAGATACAAATACAATACAGCAAGTTCTTTTCTTAGATGGTCTTTATTTTCTCCAGGTTGATGCCATTGTAGGGATGATGACTGTAACAGAACCTAATTCCTAAATTAAACTGAAACAGTCTCTGGAGGAGAATTAAGAATTGCACTTATCTCTCTTGTGGCAACAGCAGGGCTCAGGCTCCACCCGCCTGGCACAGGGATTGTCCTGACCTGGAGGTGTGGGGTGTCCACCGCTGCAGCAGCTTCTAAACTCACCTGACATGAGTGTTGATGCAATACTCATCATTCCTACCTTCTTTGTTTCCACGTGATAGAGAGCTGCTAACCTTTTGCCTTCCACACGTGGCATAGCATGGTCTTTTCCTGGTGTGAGGTCTAAGGGACTAGAAGAAAAACAATTGTCTCCTGTATTAAACTTTGAAATTACACCTTATTTACTGAGTTCTTTCTTTCACCTACCATTACTTTGTGTTGTATATATAGGGGACAAAACCCCCTAAAAATGTAGAAAACTCTTCCTGTTAGCTGATCCATCGCCCCCAAAACTAACGATTTCCCTTCCCAACATTCCTTAATAATTTGGAAAGTCAGATATACAGATGAGTAATTTGCATCCTCACAGCTAGCAGCAGTTCACACATGCTTAATTGACTTGCCTTCATGTCGTGCTTTCTGCTGCTGCACTTCAGGTGAGTGTGCAGTGTTCTACTCAAGAAACCCAAGTACAAGATGTTTTGGAAACCTACTTTTTCCTGCATTGTTTTTTTTCACATAATCATTTTACTTAGGAATGCAATAATAGTTTCCTAGTGTTGCTTTCTATACTGCATGTACCCAAAGAAAACCACTACTTGCTAGTGCCAACCAAGATTCACTTACCCATTTAAACCCAGCAGTGAAATTCTGGAGGAGACTGCCTGACCATTGGCCTTCTTGCTGTTACTTTCCTTGCATTTCCCTTAATATGGCTCATTCATCCCTACGCCAGTTTCAAAGCAATGTGAAAACAGTTGCAAGGATTTGTAAAAGTTCCTATAAAATTTAGGGTGGTTTGGGTTTTTTTTAGTGTTTCTTCTTATGAACCTGATAGTTTTTTACATTGGCACAGCACTTCAGCTGTGCAGTCTCTTAACCAAGTCTTTAGGGAGCAAAAAAGAAAATGACAAAAACAAAGCCTCATTTAACTTTAAATTTTGAGCACACTTTCAGTCATTTAACATCATTTCATTGTTCTGACTGTACAGTAAGGCCTATAAAAAATGAGTGTTAAAATAAACCCTGGAGGGTTATCTTTCTGATAAATAATTAGATCAAACTGTTACTGAAATCAACAACAGCTTTAGACTTGATGCTGAAGAAGAATCTCAGACTAATTATGTTCAGAAGCTGCAGTGCAAGGCAGAAGATACCTTACTAGTGGTTATCATACGAATGAAAGCCAGCGGCGGAGAACATGCTGAGGGCTACATCAGCTTCTGTGAGGCCTGATGGTGCGATGGGAATGTTCCCATTGCTGCTGGCAGCTGCAGGGTCATACTGAGCTTTGCCAGAGTTTTTACTGGGTGAACATGCTGTCAGCAATAAGGGTCCTGTATTTCTGTGTCCCTTGTGGATTTTGGCAGTGTGGCACGTAATACTCTTACTGGCTTGCTGTAAAGGCAAAGAATATTTCTTCCTCTGAGTTTTCTTGACAAAATATTGCCTTTTTTTTCCTCTTCATGCACATAGAAAGCAGTTCCCTTGTGTTGTCTTCATGGTTTTTGGAATGATATAACTGAGAGTGCTGGATTTCCTGTATATGAGCTTGGATGAGGTTATTTTCCAATTTAGAGGGGTTTTTTGGCTTTTGTTCTTTGGCCTTCAGAAGGAAAATAATTTGTAGACAAACATGTGCACCTGGTGCTGAAACAATAGGTACTAATACGTTTATAAAGAGGATGGAACTGGAACCCTCCTCCACTAGGCTTCCAGGAAAGCAGTCAGCCATGACTTGCTCTACGCCAACACAATAACTGTTTTGTTTTGTTGTTTGCACTCGGGATGATTGCTGAAAGCTTTTCCCTTTCTGCACTGAGTTTAATTACAAACACAACACATAAATAGTATTACAGTGTTTAAATGTCAGTAGAGGCAGCAGCTAAAGACAGTCAGGAACAAATAAAATTACCAAAAGAGCCAACATTTGGGAGAAGAGAATAAAAGTGAAAGTCCTTCATTTATTATCAAAAGAGCAAAGTCTTCTAAAGTTGTGTTTCAAATAGCCTGGTGGTGTGGAAGTCACCGAGTTAGAGTTTTGTGATCACTATGATTATGTGTTTGCCACAAAATTTTGAAGCACATTAGAACAATCTAGTCACTGTGGTTGGGGGTCTTCCATTTTTAAAGTTCAAGGTGAATGTCATCAGACCATGTAATTTATTTTAGCTATTCTGGAGATGATATATAGTATTTCCACAACAAAACCTGAATATTGATCTCATTTGTTTTCTGCGTGCACTTCTCTGTCATATCTAATACCAGCTCGAGTCTCACTCAAAAGCTGAATAATGGTGAAACTCTGGTTGAATATTGCTTAGAATATTTGCTTATGATTTAATTTTTCCTTCTTCTTGCACTATAAAATGGTTCTTTTCCAAACATAATCAGAAAAGACTGAAAGAAAATCCATGAAAAGGTATAAAAGCCCTAGAAGAGACATATGATGAGTGGGTGGGTTTTCTTCAGAGTCCATCTGTAAAACATTTCTTTTTTTCTTTTTTTTTTTAATGACATCCAACAAGTATTTGTTAGAAGGAAGGGTTGGGCCTGAGGCGTTCAAAGGAAACAGTTAATGGAATTGTGACAATTTACAGAGTATGTTTCTGAGAACTGCTATTGAAATCTCAAAAGATCAGTGTGTAAGAAAGTTCTAGGAACTTAAGGAAGTTAAGCAAATGAATAAAAGGGAAGAAAATGTAGTGGTAGAATCAGTTGATACCATGAAGCATTTCAGCTCATATTTAACTAAACTTAGTCAACCACTACCTGGAGGGTTTTTAAAAGGAAAGTATGCCAGACACTAAAAACATCCTACAGATTGAAATGAAAGAATTCCTGCATATTAACAGGCTTCAAACTCCATAGGACTGTAAGTCCATGACACAGAATCATAGAATGGTTTGGGTTGGAAGGGATCATCTAGTTCAACCCCTCTGCAGTCAGCAGGGACATCCTCCATTAGATCAAGTTGCTCAGAACCTTGTCAAGCCTGACCTTGAGTATCCCTGGGGATGGGGCCTCAGCTACCTCCCTGAGCCACCTGTCCTCATGTTCCATCACCCTCATGGTAAACTTCATTTTACTCTGTCTCTGTTTAAGTTTGAGAATTGCCTTCCAAGATGCTAGTAATCAGTACTAAAAAAGATAACTCTGTGAACAGAGTTTTTATCTTTTCTTCTTTAGAGTTGAAACAGAAAAGCGAAATGGGATTGTGCTAAATATATATTTTAAAATGTACACAAATATAAGTAAAAAAATGTAAACATGCTACTCATAGTTTCTTTAACTCTGAGGTGTTCAATGATACAATTTTACAAAGGTATAATGTCTAAATTTGAATGCTTTCTTCCAAAGCCTACCATGTCCTATCACGTTCCAACAGAAAACTGAAAGGTGCTTAAGGAGTTTTAAGGAATATTCAGGGGTCTTCTAGAGCTGAAAATATCTTCCTAAATTGTCACCCATAGTAGGCCTTCTGCAGTTCTGTAGAAGTGAAATGTAGCTACCCTCGCTCCACCTGTCAGAGCTGGACTGTCTCATGTGTAGGTGTGAAAGTGCTTGGGGATCTGTTGCTGAAATAGTTTCTTAAGAGGGAGGGGTGGTTGTTCTTCCTACATGTCAAGAAGAGGCCCCTAATGCCTTAGCAGCCCTCAGTCCAGGCTTTAGCCACTTACCGGAGTCAAGCAGATCTTGTGGAAGTTGTCTTTGTCCATGGCAGGGAGGTTGGAACTAGATGATCTTTACGGTCCCTTCCAACCCAAAGCGTTCCAGGAATCTATGAACCTAGACCATGTGAAATAAAGACTGGATCCTTTAAGGAAAAGGAGAACCAGAGGAGTTTTAACAAACAATAGATGAAGATGACACAGTGAGGAAGAACTGATATATAAAAATTAGGGAACACTGAATGAAGAAGAAATAATGTGTAAGTGACCCTGGAGAGAGGGTTAAAGGAATTGGAGAAAGGAATATGTATTCTGGGCCTTCTGCTAGGTGGGAACAAGGACTAAGAAGGGAAAGCTGGAATGAAATCTGAAAAGGACCATGCTAGGAGGAGGATACCACAGCTTCTGAAGGCCACAACTCAGGGCAGAAATTGGTTTCTGTGCGATCAAGGGAAGAACAGAATGGTCAGTGAGGGGAAACAAATTTTGGATTTGAGCCAAGAGGAGGAAATTGATCCAGCAAGTGTGAGTGGGGATTAATTTTGTTTGTCTGTGGGTAAACCAAATCAATTCATAAAGACTTGATTGTGGGAGGAATTGATGCTGATGGTGCACACACTAAGTGGTGTTGAGTTACAGAGGGAGATATTTGAGTATGTATGTCAGCATGAGGAGAATTGACTTTGACTGTGGAGGACAAAGTGACTGAGAATTGATTTTTATTGTGGAAGGAAATTGATCCAGATATTGGGGGGGAGAGGGAAACAGTTTGATTTCTGTGTAAGGAGAGCTCTGATGATGACAGAGAAATGAACTTTGAATTTGGTCACGACATGATTTTGAGTGTGATGTTGGTAGCAGTTAATATATGTACTGCAAGAGATAAGAGTGTATGTTCTGTCCTGTGAGATGGCACTGGTAAACTTCCAATCAGTAATTCATACCTAAGCCAACAGCACTAGTTTGGAAAGCAGGCAAAGATAAAAAAGAAAGAAAAATCTCAAATAAACCCCCAAGAGTGCCGATAGAAGACAATGAATGTGTCTGAGAGAGGTAGTGCAGGAGTTTGGATTTCAGGTGGTGGGTTAAGGAACAGAATGGTGGTTTTCTCTCGTATTCATTTGAGTCTGATAGAGTTCTGAAATGAAAAAGAATCAGACCTGTATCTGGAATCATTTCAGTGTATTCACACTGTTAGAATCTGGACTGTGTTTAGCAGTGTGCATACCCATCACATCAGCTTGTCTGTTTGAATGCAGAAGGCTGCTTACATGAAGAAGGGAGCCTCATTCCGTCTAATGACACAACTCTCTGTGGTGGTTTAGCTCACCAAGCTGAATGAAGATTTTATTTTAATTAACCAGAGGTGGTTAGCTCCATAGGTAATCATCTTCAAAAATTTTGAATCTTCTTCTGATGTATTAGCACAGTAAAGATTGGGTGAACTGTTTGTACTGTTGTTGTTTGCATCTAGGAAACTTAAATGTGGATTGGAAGAAGGAAAGAGCACAACTGAAACAGGAAAATGCATCTGCCAACAGATACAGTCTTTGAAATCATAGTATCAGTCAGAGTTGGAAGGGACCACAAAGATCATCTAGTTCCAACCCCCTCTGCCATGGGCAGAGACACTCTAAACTAGATCAGGCTGGCCAGAGCCCCATCTAACCTGGCCTTAAACACCTCCAGGGATGGGCCTCAACCACCTCCCTGGGCAACCCCTTCCAGGCTCTCACCATTGTCATGCTGAAGAACTTCCTTCTCATGTCCAGCCTGAGTCTCCCCACCTCCAGCTTTGCTCCATTCCCCCTAGTCCTGGTGCTACCTGATAGCCTAAAAAGTCCCTCCACTCTAAAGAATAATGAGAGAGCTGGTGTACTCGTCAAACTAGGGTATTCAGAAGTATATTTAACAGCTGCTAGAATAAAATGTTGAAAATATACTCCATTTGAAAAATGACCAAATAACTCAGATTTTATTGAGGTAAAAACCATGTTACTGAGACCGACCTTCAGGGAGGGAGATCTGAACACCTGCAATGTTCTATTCTGTAAGAAAACAGCAATCTATTAGCATCCTCTGTCCAGATTCTAATTTATTTTTGCAAACCAAAGGTGGGCCAGTGTAGTCAAAGCTGAAAAATTCAAAATGAAAAA
>VWZE01007602.1:400865-443790 GCA_013396675.1 Eubucco bourcierii | reverse complement strand
AAAAAAAAAAAAAAAAAAAAAAAAAAAGAGTTAAGTGGGTTTTCTACCCTACCAGCAGTTGTGCTGCTTTCTGTTTGACAACCCTTAGTGACACCTGGCAGAAGCCTTTTCTTCCTGCAGTCACAAGTTATTTTAGTCTTTGAATCTGGCTGTAGCCTCATAAGTGGGACTGCTACATCCTTCTTAAAGACAAGGAGCTCTGGTGAGATCCCACCTCAAATATTGCACCCAGTTCTGGTGTCCCCATCATAAGGACACAGCTGTTGGAGCGAGTCCAGAGGAGGCCACAAAGACAATCCAAGGGCTGGAGCACCTCTGCTGTGAGGACAGGCTGAGGGAGCTGGGGGTGTTCAGCCTGGAGAAGAGAAGACTCTAGGGTGAGCTTAGAACTGCCTTAAGTATCTGAAGGGCTCCTACAGGAAGGCTGCAGAGGGACTTACCCTCAGCAAGTTTGCAGATGACACCAAGCTGTGTGGCACAGTCGACTTGCTAGAGGGCAGGGATGCCATCCAGAGGGACCTGGACAGGCTGGAGAGGTGGGCCCAGGCCAACCTCATGAAATTCAATAAGGCCAAGTGTAAGGTCCTGCACCTGGGTAGGCACAATCCCAAGCACAAATACAGGCTGGGTGGTGAATGGCTGGAGAGCAGCCCTGAGGAAAAGGACCTTGGAGTCTGGGTTGATGAAAAGCTCAACATGAGTCTGCAGTGTGCACATGCAGCCCAGACAGCCAACCGAGTCCTAGGCTGCATCAAGAGAAGCGTGGCCAGCAGGGCAAGGGAGGTGATTCTGCCCCTTTACTCTGCTCTCGTCAGACCCCACCTGGAGTACTGTGTGCAGTTCTGGAACCCTCAGCACAGGAAGGACATGGAAGTGTTGGAGCGGGTCCAGAGGAGGGCCACAAAGATGATCAGAGGGCTGGAGCAGCTCTCCTATGAGGACAGGCTGAGAGAGTTGGGGCTCTTCAGCCTGGAGAAGAGAAGGCTTCGAGGGGACCTGATAGTAGCCTTCCAGTATCTGAAGGGGCCCTACAGGAAGGCTGGGGAAGGATTATTGACAAGGTCCTGCAATGACAGGACAAGGGGCAATGGGTTTGAACTGGCAGAGGAGAGATTTAGACTGGATGTTAGGAGGAAGTTCTTTACAGTGAGGGTGGTGAGGCACTGGAACAGGTTGCCCAGGGAGGTTGTGGATGCTCCCTCCCTGGATGTGTTCAAGGCCAGATTGGATGAGGCCTTGAGTAACCTGTACTAGTGGGAGGTGTCCCTGCCTATGGCAGGGGGTTGGAACTAGATGATCCTTGAGGTCCCTTCCAACCTTACCATTCTATGATTCTATGATTCTATGACTTTTCATCAGGTTGTCTAGAGACAGGACAAGGGGGAATGGTTTGAAGCTGAGGGAGAACAGGGTCAGACTGGAGCTTAGGGAGAAGTTCTTCAGCAGGAGGGTGATGAGACTCTGGAATAGACTGCCCAGGGAGGCTGTGGCTGCCTTCTTCCTGGGGGTGTCAAAGGCCAAGTTGGATGAGGTCTTGAGCAGCTGAGTCTAGCTGAGAGGTGTCTCTGCCCATGGTGGGAAAGTTGGAACAGATGATCTCTGAGGTCCCTTCCAATCTAAGCCATTCTAGGACTCTCCAAATTTGATTGCTTTCTGTGCTAAAATAACAGCCTCTCTGAACTGCCTCTTAATTAGAGTATGATTAGTCTGCTAGAGTTTGTTTGCTGAGTGAATACTGCTATTTCTTCGAACACAATATCGAAGACAAATATGTTTTAGTAACCATTTTATCAGTGGATTTCATGTGAGGCTTTTTATTATTGATATTTTTCTCTAAGTTAATTTTTTGGTCCTTCAGTAATCCATCATAACACTTCCAAATGTTTTAAGAATTTGCTGTTCCCTATGACTCAGGTGTTCATTGAATTAAATACCTAGGAACAGCACTTTTTTTTTCATGTTAGCAAACTAACAGAGTGCTCTTCAGTTTCTGTTTGGAAAATACACTCTGTGTTTTTTAGCAAGTGAATATATGCACAAGTGTGAGCAAGACCTTCTTTCTTTGCCACTGAGCAGTAATGCACAGGAAGATTCTATGCACAGAGACTGTGGGATGTTACAATTCTGCAAGAGTTTATAAAACAAAAGTAATGCACATTTTGCTTCAGAACAAAAACGATTTATCTCAAACATTTTGCAGAAAGCAAACTGCGAGGCAATCCCAGCGTGGCATTTCAAAAGCAAAGCCTAGCTGAACACCCAGGCTTTACAAAGAAGATAGACAAAACACTTTTTAAATGCCCTGGTAAGTCATCCAGACAAATTCCACTGCTCACAAAAACTTTGACTGTCAGAAGTTTTGCTGTCCACTCACTAATCTTGCTCTTCTTTTTGTTCTCAGAGAACTGGGTTGTGCTAAAATGTTTTTTAGAGAGTAATGCTCAAATCATAGAGAACTCTTAAATACTTAAATGCATATTTAGTGATCAAAAATTGAGCAGCTGACAGTTTTAGTCATAGCTTAACTGCAGGCAGGTGACCTTGATTGCACTTACCTTTTAGTGGTTGAGTTCAGCAGAGAATGAAGATAAAAGCTAGTACATGCCAGCTCCAAATTCAGGAAACCAAAGGAAGGGCTCGGAACAAAGTAGTTTTGAACAAAAAAAAAAAAAAAAAAAAAAGAGATAAACCTGGAATGACTATTATGAGAAAAGAAGTAATTCTTTTCATAGAGGTTTTCTTTCATTAGGTAATATATATGATGTAATAGAAAAGATACAGGATGTAATAAATCACAAAAAAAAGTCAGTGTAAGATTTTCCCCAGACTCTAGATGTCTGTGCCTTGCATGGTATTTTATAAATATTAGGTACTTAATTGTCTGTGTGAGAAATAACTGCTATTTATTGCCATTGTAACCTACATCAGGGGCTGCAGCCCAAAGTATCACTTCAGGGTTTATCCAGTTGTGTCCAAACCCATGCTGATGTATTTTACCCTATGCACATATCCATTTAAAAGAGGGTTTATCTCCAGCTTGACAATTCTTTATAACACAACAGTCCACTCCTGTATCCCCTTTCCATTCATTAGTCAGCATATCCACAGCAACCAGCAATAACCCAGCAGCAAAAAGCATACTCAAAGTTCTTTACAGTCTCCCCCCTGAATTGCTGCAGCCAGGACAAATGGGTCCAGATATGTGTGGCTGTGCTTTTAAAACTGCTGAGCGACTGCAGCTTCATCAGAAGGTGCTGGGTATCAGCACTTAGCAGTTTAGTCCACCAAATGAAAAATATTAACCATGTAAACTCACAAAGACTAATCTGTGTCAGGGCTGGCATTTCCCAGGAACCAGTCCTTGGTTTGGGACACTTTCCATACCATTACAACGAGTTATTTTTGTGGCTACGGGCTTCGCATGTTCCTCAGTGGGGTAGCTGGGGTCCAGCTGGCTTGTGCTATTGAGAGTACATTGGCTTTAGAGCCAGAAGCAGTCATCCTAGCCAGCTGTAAGGTGCTCTGGGATCCTCCCCAGAAGCAAGAGAGATCAATGCCTCTGGTTTTGCTGACACGGGTTTGAGTGAAGTCTGTGCTTCTGAGGCCAGATCCCTTGCACTTTTTCTTGCCCTGTGACACGTTTGCAGTCCAAAGGCTGTCATCATGAGGAGGCAGACACTGCTTAGGAAACAGGCAGGGCTCTCCTTCTTCCAAGATGAGTGAGTTTGTAGCCTTCTTCATGTTTGTCAATGGTAGCTGTGAGCTTGTGTTGTTGTGTCTAGTTCTCAGAGGAAACAAGTTCCTAATAAAAAAATATTTAATTAAAAACATAACCACAGACCTGGTTTGTATTAACACATCCAGAGACCCTGGTTCACAGGTTCTTGACACAGTGCTGTCTTCCTCACTGTAACTACCTACCCACTTCAGTTTCTCCTTCCTCAGTCTTCCCTGGTCCAGAGATGGTTCTAGAGTAATGATTCCCTCTAAAGTGGTTCATATTTAGTTAAAACTGCCAGTGGCTTCAAACTTATCAGGACCTGGAGGAGGGGAAAGGAAAGACAGATATGATTACCATGCAGCATCTGTGAAACAAGGCTAAAACCCAGAAGAGAGCATTAGTTGATACCAATGCAGAAGGAGAGAGACTCTTAGAAAGAAGGTCAGCTAAGCTTTGGAAAGGAAGCAGCTGAGCAGGTGATGTGATATTTTACCAGAGGTAAATACAGGACATGTTTTGGGGTACAGAATGTTGTAACAGTTGATCTCACTTCAAAAGATGGACTCCCTTCAAACAGGCCCTGATGGTAGCGCACAGTGCTTACAGAAATACAGGACTGGAAGCTCATGCTGAAAAGGATTTACTGACCCCTTAGCTTCTTACTGTTTGATACTATAGAAGAATNCTGTTCCAGTGCCTCACCACCCTTACTGTAAAGAACTTCCTCCTAACATCTAGTCTAAATCTCCCCTCTGCCAGTTTAAGCCCATTGCCCCTTGTCCTGTCATTGCAGGACCTTGTAAATAATCCTTCCCCAGCCTTCCTGTAGGCCCCCTTCAGATACTGGAAGGCTACTATCAGGTCCCCTCGAAGCCTTCTCTTCTCCAGGCTGAAGAGCCCCAACTCTCTCAGCCTGTCCTCATAGCAGAGCTGCTCCAGCCCTCTGATCATCTTTGTGGCCCTCCTCTGGACCCGCTCCAACACTTCCATGTCCTTCCTGTGCTGAGGGTTCCAGAACTGCACACAGTACTCCAGGTGGGGTCAAAGAAGCTTGTTTCAAAGTCACAGAGCCGGGATTTTCCAGAAAAAAAAGTCTGCAATGGAATCCTTTATTAACTGGTCAGAATTAGGCAGAAAAATAAGAATATGTGTTGGCTCTGGGGTTACTTTTCTGTACAGTTTTAAATTGAGCAGTCTGAGCTTTTTAACAATCTTCCTACTGCTACATGACACCTTAATAATACGATTTTAAAGGTTTGAATTGTTATTTTTGATGCTGGGTCTAGAAACATAGATGTCTACCTCCCTCTCTGCCTCTCTCTATTTCTCTCTGTAAACATATCCCTAGTTTCCCAGCAGGTTCAAACACAGATGGCTGCCTTATTGCGACAGAAGCAAAAATGCTACATTAATGTTTAAAGAGATTAAAAATCCTCTTGGCAGCAGTGGCATATGTTACCAGTTAATTGTAGCACTGGAAGCTTCCCTGCTGTTTTAAAACATGGACTCATTTTACTTGCTTTCTGCAGAGCAGTATGAAATGTCAAATTTGTTGGTGTAAGTTTTGAATCCAGTCTGACAAAAATGAGTCATAAAGACAATGTTGTTGTCCTATCTAACATGGTTTTTGAATCCAAATAATGTTCTGCTACCATGCCAGCTCTGGCAGAAAGCTGGCTCCCTGCTCTACCCCAATGATCGTGTGCATACTTTATGATTTCAGCAGAGGGTGTTTGCATTTGCAAAGTAATTTTGAGCTTTTCACCTGCATTATTTCAGATCATTGTCATGTTGGCTAACGCAGGCTGCTTGTTTAAATGACTTTTGAGGTGTAATGCTAGCTTTCTCTGGCACAGCCTCCAGTTGGAAACAGAAGAGTCAAACCCAGCCCATGGCAGGCTGCTAGCGATGTACATTTTTGTCGTGTTGAAGGCATTTTAAAGCACCGTGGTCAGGTGATTAGCACACTGCTGAGGAACATCTTTCTCTCTCAATCTCCGTTTGCAGATTAACAGTTCTCACCAGTGCGTTGCTGACAGTGTGCAGCTACTATATGCTGCTTTTTGACCAGGGAAAGAAATAGGGGGGGGAAATTGTTTAAAGCCAAAACCTCCTGTCATACCTCACTTTCAATTCCAGTGCCACTTCTGGAGTTTCTCCAGTTGTCCTTAAATCAGGTAGCAGCTGTCACATCAGATATACATTAGGATAAAACAAAGGATCCAGATTTCCTAACTAGCCTTTAAACATCAAACACTATTAAGAGAACACTTTTGCTTCAGGAGGGCTGACGATAAAACCTTGTGTCACTATTCTGAATGGTGTCACACACTGCTGGATGCATTTTAACTAGAGCTGCATGGGCTTTATCAGGCTTAAGTATTCTGGGAAGTAGCTGTGA
Source organism: Eubucco bourcierii (assembly GCA_013396675.1). Classification (NCBI taxonomy): domain Eukaryota; kingdom Metazoa; phylum Chordata; class Aves; order Piciformes; family Ramphastidae; genus Eubucco; species Eubucco bourcierii. The sequence continues at coordinate 437,668 of VWZE01007602.1, read as the reverse complement.
CATAAATATATTCTCATGTTAGAAAGGTAAACAAAACTTAGCATCACATATTGCCTGTGATCCTTTTTACTATTTGTTCTTTGCCATATGTGCACATTAGATTTTACAGACAAGTAGATGTGATCTCTGCCCCTGAGGGGCTTACAGTCTAGATTAAATATCACATGGAGATGAGACGTTCTTGTTGGTATTCTCAGCAGGGAAAGCCAAGGGTATGGTAGGCATGAACTATCCTTGCTTGTCTGAAAAACAGACCTTTCAAATCAAGGCTGAAACACATCAATAGGAGAGAGAGCACAACTGCTCCTGATTTCTTCAGAGGCTTTGGAGTGCAGAGTGCTTACCTGATGCCTGTTTCTAGCTCTGCTATTGACATTTTGAAAGATACGTGCAAACATGAATAGTTTACTATTAGCAAGGCATGCACTGCCTGTTTGGACTGCCGGGTGGGTTCCAGATTACAGCTTTAGTTGTGTTTACATCACTGGTACTTGTCATAAAAACTACAGCAATATGAAAATTGCATACTTCATTTTGGGCAAAATCACTTTTAAACAGAGTTCTGCAAGATAGTTCATTAATCAAGTCAGTAATTGTCAAGAAAGTGCTTTTACTAGACATTAATTTGTATGGACTGGGGGGAGGGAGAGAGAGGAGAGGTGTGTGTTTTAAAAAAAGGGTTCCAGCTAGCTTTAATAACATAGTGTAAGTATGTTAGAAATAGTGGTTTAGTGAAAGCTTTCAAGGCTGCAAATATTACTGGTGAGTTGAGACACAAGTGCTCACATAAAGTAAGAAACAGCAGCAACTTGCTATTCCTTGCAATGTTATACTTGGAAACCTTCAATGATAGGTGACCATCCAGCAAGACATTGAAAATAGTAAGGAGGGCTTTTGTACAGAAAACATGGAATTTTGTTCCATGTTGTGTCTGTTTTGGAAGCAGTAACCTCAGTAGCAGATTTATGCTGTGATTCATGACACAAAAAATGTACTGGTTGAGCTCAGAGTTCACTTGTTACACCTTGCAGCACAGGATAGAAACTTCAGTCATGGAAAGCAGCATCCTGACATGTCTGACTTGCAAAGTGGAGAGTCAACATGTTTGAAATGAGGCAAGTGTCCTGGCTGCATATTTCTGCCTCATTCCCTACTGCCCTTTGTGGTAATGTCCTTAACCCATCACTTCGGTCTCATTATTCTGACTTCATGGTTTCTTCCATGTTTTTCCTATCTTAATTTGATGAGAATTCAGAATATAGATAGTGAAATATATAGCTTATGAATTCTAATTAAAAGAGCAACTTGATAACTAACACAACAGAACTTTACATTCCCCACGTACCACGCTATGGATTCATGCCCTGTGTGACTTGTTTCAGGACCCCTACAAGTCAATAGGATTAGGTAGTTACTAGAGGAAATTGTCTTTCCTGAGTGTTAAAGGTTCTTTACTGAGGCAATTTACAGTTACTTAAATTATGTCTGTATGCTAATTAATACAGACTACAAGAAATTAGCAGGAAATTTCACTTAATTCTGAAGAGTGGGCTGCTCTGGGGAATGACAAGCCTTTGAGCTGCTGTGTGTTACCCACTATTCCTATCAGAATAACTCAGGTCTGGGGTAACACAGTTTTGTTCAGCTGAAAAGGAATATTTACTCTGAATTGCAAACACAGATCACAGCTTTGAGCTGTCAGTAGAGTGGACACAGAAGAAACAGTGATAATGACTATTAGGCAGGAATAACAAAATCTTCATATCTAACAGGAATGTTCTGGGGTGCAACATTGTCTGGTTTTCAGCTGGAATACACAGGTTGTGTACCACTGATCAGATGCTTGAAGCCAAAAACACTGTGGTTAAAACTGTTTTAGATAATAGGAAGACAGAATTTAGTACACCTTAAAACATCTAGTTTCTTGACATACCTTGTGAAGGATGGATTTTAGGAAAGAGCATCAAGAACTGCGGCTTTTACAAGAATGTGAATAGCAGCATATGAAAAAGTAATCCAAGCAGAAACCCAAACTTGTTTTTGCCAGCTGTTCAAAGTCTGAAACTAATGATCGAAATATTGTTTTGAGATGGATAAATCTGTCACAGGAGTCCAGAGGGAGGGTCACAAAGATGATCCAAAGGTGAGGGCACCTCTCTTAGGAGGATAGACTGAGGGAGCTGGGGTTGTGCAGCCTGGAGAAGACTCCAGGGGGACCTTGGAGCTTCCTACAGGAAGGCTGCAGAGGGACTTTGCATAAGAGTGTCTAGAGACAGGACTATGGCGGGAGGTTGGAACTAGATGATCTTTGAGGTCCCTTCTGTGACGGTTTGGGAGTTACCCGCTCCCCCACACTTTGTAAAATGACCCAGACTAGAACTCAGCCAGCTGGAAGCTAAGGACTGAAGCTCTGTTTACAGCTCAGCACAATGCACAAGCAGAGATATACACAACAGACAGGAATANTCGGCAGATAGAAGCCAGAAGCTGCTAGACCACCCAAGATGTTGCGCCCCTACAGACTGACTTATCTGTGTTTTGGGTTCTTCTCCTAAATATCTCAGCAAGACTATGAGTGAAGTAAACATCACCATTGTTTTCCTTTCACATCCTATAGTATAATTTTCTCTATTAAAATATTCCAATTAGCCTCAAACCAGCACACCTTCAACCTAAACCATTCTATGACTCTATTCTATGACAAGGGGGAATGGTTTGAAGCTGAAGGATTTAGCCTGGATTTTAGGAAGAAGCTCTTCAGTACAAGAGTGATGAAAGTCTGGAATAGGCTGCCCAGGGAGGTTGTGGTTGCCTCTTCCCTGGGGGTGTTGAAAGCCAGGTTGGATGAGGTCTTAAACAGCTGAGTCTAGTTGAGAGGTGTCCCTGCCCGTGGTGGAGAGGTTGGAGTAGATGATCTCTGAGGTCCCTTCCAACATAAGCCTTTCTATGATTTAAGACTTGTCTGGCTTATTTTAATTTTCTTGTAACTGTTCTACTCTCTTTGCAGATTTGGTTCCTATTGCACCTCTGAGATTATGTTTTACTGCTGTGTGTGATATGTCTTTTGTCTGCATGGTTGCTACTGGTTTTTTTGCAGATGTCGGCATAACTTCATTACAAATTTTTGAAACACGAATGGCCGAGAATCACAAGAAAATTAACACAGTGCATCAAAATAGATACACTTACTTAACAACATCACTTTGTGAAGAAAGTGGCACTGTTTTCATTGCTGTTACAAGTATGCCCAGTGTGCCATGTATTGAAATTGTTATTATGGCATGCTCTGATGTGTTGTAGATATCCTACATTTTGTAGGATTTTTGAGCCTATATATGTTGTCATTGTTGTGAACCTCACTTACTATTCAGCAGGATCGTTACTGGAATTCTCTCCCTCTCCTGCAGCAGTCACTTGGCTTTTGTTCCTACTCATTTCTTCAGTATTCTAGAAACCTGATAAAACCAAGTCAAGCTTACCTTGGGAAGCTGCCTTTTTCCCTCCTAAGAATCCAGCGTCTTTTTTTACACTTATGTTAGTGCAATCAGGAAAACTTTAGGTTCAACCTCTGGAGGTTTTCTTTGCTCCCTAGGACTGGTACTGGCACACTGAAATACAGAATGCTTGTGGGGATCCAGCCAATCAACATTTACTAGATTGAATGCACTATGAAACAGAGTAATAAAAGCATCATTACTTGGCATAATTTCTTTATTGTTAGGAACAGTGCTGCATGAATTCCTCTTCTACAGCTGAAGATGGGGATTGTCTTCTGATCATTGATCTTCTGATCAAGTACTTGATATTTATCAGAATTGGACTTACCCTATGTTAGAAGCTACTTCTGTTGCACTGCCTGCTGATATTCTTTGTTAAAATGCTGAACACACAAAACTTTACACAGGCAATTGGAAAACATTTTGTAATTTTCTGTGGTGCAGCGACAGACATCACTCACACTGTTTAAATTACTGTTACTGCTCTCCTATTATTTGTTTACAGTTCTATTGGAGCAATGAGATGAATGCAGATGTAGGAGCAGTATTAATTCCTCGGGGTTCACAGATATCAATTATTTTCATATTCTGTTTTCCACAAGTGAAGCTTTCAGCTGAAGAGGAGAGTTTTCAACCCTCTTTCTCCTAGTTGTAGACTTGTGATAGCAGCATTCGACATTTAAGAAATTGTCTTCAATTTTGAAGCTGTAGTAAATCTGCTAAGGATGTAAACAAGCATACTCAAATCGTTACTTTGCATTATTCATGTAGCTGGAAAAGATTCACTCTGGGTAGACAATTACTGTGTATTAACGTCTTGCCTTAGGGCAGTAGAAATGGTTTTTAATGAGGTGTTACCAATCCTGAATATCTTTCATTTGCCTCTTGACCCAACAATTTATTTTTTACCAGGACATCTTGACTTAAAATACTTAGCTTGAGATAGGGATTTTGTTAATCGCATGCTATACTTAAACAGAATGTTTATTGGTATGAAAGACATTTATTAAATTAATCCATATTATTCTAAATAATGACAAGCAATGCCCATAGATTGAAAGTAATCAGAATTTCTGGAGCATTCACATCCCAAGAAGCACCCTGTTAAATTAGTATTCAGGTCATGAAAACAACTAATGAGGCTTCAGACCTATAAAAGTCCACTCACACAAACATCTGCCAGTGTTCAAGATGATATTCTGGCCCTGGCATCTGCTGTGACCTGAAGGGCAGAGCAATATGAACTAAACTAAGACAGTATTTCAGATCATTTGAGATCTAGGGACTGCAACAATAAAGAGAAGAAAAATGTTTCTTCCTTCAGCATGGTGACAGAAAAATCCACTGAGCAGTCAGATAGCAGCAGGCTGAGTAAGAAAAGGATTTGAAGAGTGTCTGTTCAGGTGATAAGGCTCAGGTACTTGAACCACTCTCTAACTAGTGTGGCTGAGTAGTACTCTGCACTTGCTTGTGCTTGGCAGGTGAAATGATGTTTCTGAAAGCCTTTGACAACCAAGTCTGTCAGTGGCTACAAATTCCTCACATGAACACTTCGACTGTGGTAAGAGTGTTTGTCAAGGCAGTCCTGGGCAGTAATTCTGCAGGGTAACCAGAACTCTCTGAATTCATCCCTTGCTTTACTTCGAATGCACTTCATAGGGAGAAACCCTAAGATTTAACACAGTACTGTGAGTTTGGAGCTGCAGACAAAATCTCTTTCATCAGGTTTATGCCTTCAGACAGTTAGATGCCACATGGATGATAAGAGGTTGTAGATGTATGTGTATTCAGCTCTTCTATCTGCTCTTAGCTCCACAGCACAGAGGGATGCTCATAGTAAATCTGGTTTGGATACTGGAGTATACAACCACACCAGCACAGCACTTCTATCAGGCTGCTATTCTTTTAAATATAGTTCAGGCATCTTTCTATCCTTCCTTGCTGGTATTCCCACAGTGCCACATACCCTGCTGTGGCAACAACCTGGATGTCAGGATGGAGACCATCAGCAACTGCAAATGACAGTTCAGAGGCCCAGTATAAGATTCCTCAACTCTTTACAAGACCACAATAGAGCTGACTTGGGCCCAGAATAAGTAATCTAGGAAGAGGAGACAGACATAACACAAATTAATTTATAAAGAAATAACAGTGATCCAGAATAAGAGGTTGACCACTGCTTGGTGTCCTGTGGGGACATGCAGTGCACAAGTATCATTCATCTTGGTGAGTGGGAGGGGATACAATGCAGAAGGGAATCTTCCTGGCATATATTCCAATACAATATTACTCTGCTGGAATCACCTTCTCCTGTACATGTAATCTATGTTGAATTAATTTGTAGTTGGCTGGGTTTCAAACACATCAGGTTGGTTTTCACGTGTGTTGATAGGCTTTTCTTTTGGATGGGTTTCTGATGGTAATTAGGCCTCCATCTATGCTACGTTGTAATGAGCTGTAGCTACTCTGCCTGTGCAGGCCTTTGCAGTTGCCTGGGTTTAAACTGCTACAGATTTCCCTGTTTCCCAAGTAATGTACAGTCTGAAGTAGGGTAATTAGTTCTTCTCTAATTATTCAGGAGAGGTTTTATTGTTGAAGAATATAACACCCAATGCATTAAACAGGGATGTTTTAGCTGAGAGACTTACTGGTTCTTCATCTCTTCAATGGCTAGGTTAAAAAGAATAAATGGGATGGGGTTTGTATGGCTTCCAGTGAACTGTCTACTTGGAGGGGAAGTACTAGAGATTTATTGTACATTGCTCCATATCTGAGACAGAAGGGAGTAATGGAAGCAAATCTTAAATGTCTTTTTTTGCAGAATGGAGAATTTTTTAATTTTTTTAAAAATAATTTCCACATCACCTTCTTTGCTGGTCTGGTCTGGTCTGTTCAACCTGAAGACTATCTGATTTTTAAGAGCATAAATCTCTGGTATTATTTATTTTATTGGGAGCCAAGGGATACTTCATGCACTTGCAAATCAAGACCCCTATTTCTGTGTCTAAACACACAGTAGGACTCTCTCTTCAGGTGGGCTCAATCCAAATAGCTCAGGAAAATATGGATAGTGAAACTTTTCCTACCACATGTGCTGTGCTGACCATGACCATGACCATGGAGCAGAGAGGCTTCCTTCAACCCCTTGCAAGCAGAGTCATAGCAGCAGTCCATACCACACTTGGGCCACCAGCATGCCTGCAGATGATTTTGTTGGCAGGAACAGTCTTGTTGTGCCCATGCTCCAAGCTAAGCACAGCAACATGAGTGTGGGCAGGAGATGCTGAACCTCAGTGGCAGCACTGGGCCCAAGCTAATGTAGCCTGGATTTTAGAAGACTCTCTTAAGTCAGTTCAGCATTCTATTAAAAAAAAAAATCATATGTTTCTAAGTCATCCGGCTAAGTAAGGGCAGAGCAAGCCTGTTTCTGCCTGTGAAATGCCTTCCACCTACCTCTATTTAATACAAGGACCTCAACTGCGTTTGGCAGGTAAAGCTTTTTTTCTTCAGGAGCCTGAGGCAGTAGCTGTAATTGCCAGCTCATAAGTAGCTTCTTCAAAAGAAAACCTTATTTATACTTTCTTGCACACAGCACAAATGTTAATGGCGCTGAAACTGAGAGCAATTGCCCATTTCTCCCCTTACAACTGCCTTTGTTTTCCCTTATATACAGTAATAGTTTATATTTATAAATACAAGTTTCTATCGAGCAAGCGACTTCTGTTTATTTTTTTAAATCAAGAATCTTCATCTCTTCATTTCTACTGAAATACTCTAAAATATGTAGCATCTTCCTGCTATGTTGTGAGGAAAAAAAGTAACTACCAAATCTAGAAGACATGGCTTAGACTGTTCCCACTTTTGAAAAGAAGTTTGGAATCAATATTCATCTTAATCTGGAGGCATTGTTGTTAATATCCAAACCTGGATATTCAGCTTCAGTATTCCAGAGCACTTCTTTAAAACAGGAATGGACTTTCCTTCTCAAAATATCCATGTGCCACAAAGAAATATATTTATATATCTATAATTACCAATAGGGTAGTGAATATGGCCTTCACTTTCCAAACCATTTGTTTATTCAGCATTGTGGTTGAAATCTGCATGCCTAAAACTCCTCCTCCTCACTGGAGTGAAATAATCTGAATAGCAGCAGATAGGCTTAGAGAAGCTTTTCAAAGGTATTTGCAAGATGTCACATGTGAGGACCAAGCAGTGACATTATCACCAAAATTATATCAGCATTGCCTGTTACAGAGTCAGGAGTGTGGAAATTGTGCCTTATATTCTGTTAAGTGTTGTTCTGATGATGAAACAGGAGGAGGAGGACTGAACCTGAGTATCTCCTATAAATAATAATGCTAATTTAAAAAAAAATCTATAAACAAAATAATACACAAAAGATTAGTGTCTTTGTGATACAGCTTGCATGCTTTACCACACTGCAGACTACACAAAGAATGAACACCAGATAAGCAGCAAGCGTTGGCCTTTAATGGAACATTTTAGGAGGCTGAGGGGTCAACACAGCAGAAGTATTTGTTGGCTCTGGGAACACATCCAAGTTCAGATTGTAGTCAAACACAAAGATGACTGAAATCCCAGTATTTCATCAAATCAGTCTTTTAGGAAATCAGATCCCTAATATATAATGAAATGTATCATTCCTTGGGGAAACAAAAAAAGGATCCTCTCCTACTATATCCAGCTCTTCAGCTGTGTGGTTCTTTCCTTGTTTTGGCTAAAACAATGTGAAATGGAGAAAATTTGGAGCATTTGTTTGAACGATTTAATTTTTAGAGCAGAAAAAAATATCACTAATGCTTAAAAAGCAGTAAGACTTTTATAGTGTGAACTTTCTCAACAGAACTTGCTTCATGCTCACACATAGTCAAGAACCTAGAGAACAGGAATGTGTAAAATGATCTGCACTGGAATCCAGGGGAACAAAAGGAAAAAAATCAGACTGCACAGGAACCTTACCATAAATACACGGAAGATGCAAGTACATTGTGCTGGTATGCTTTATTGTTTTGCTAAACTGAGACATTAATGCCTATTGTCTTGAAGAAAACCCTGCACTTGAAGTAAGACTTCAAAGAAGGGAATGAAAATACTGCTCTTGGCTATTTGCTTCCAAAGGACCTTATGGATGGGTGTGATTTGCTTCCAAAGGACCTTACCGATTCAGTGAAGTCTCTTAAAACATTCTGTGAAAGTTTGGGAGTTCCCCGCCCCCCACACTTTGTAAAATGACCCAGGCTAGAACTCAGTCGGCTGGAAGTTAAGGTCTGAAGCTCTATTTACAGCTCAGCACAATGTACAGCAGATATATACACTATAGACAGAATATTTACAGAGATATACAAGTAAAAGGTAATACAGCAACACAACTCCCCTCCCAGAAATCAGAGACCCCAGGAGGGGCTCCCAACCACCCTTCCTCCTTCTCCCCACCGCTGTACCTTACCCCAAGGTTTGTCTTACGTGCAAGGTAAATTAGGAGGATCGGCCTGGGGGGTTAGAAGAAAAGTGGTTAGTGAGGATTAATCGGCAGAGGAGCCAGAGCCCAGAAGCTGCTAGATCACCCCAGCAGCTGCTGCTCCAGCAAGCGACAGAGAGAGACTGACTTACCTAACGTTTCGGTTATTGTTCCCAAACAATTTCTTAGCAAGCGTATGAGTGAAGTAGACACCATGATGTTTTCCTTTCACAGCCTAGAGTGTAATTTTCTTTATTAAAACATTCTAATTAGCCTCAAACCAGCACACATTCCTTGCTTGCCTGCCATCCAATCCAATGATCTCTTAAATAGCCTAACAACATGTCAGTTCCTTTGCTGTATGTGCAGGTATGTAGGTGTAAGCATGCATGTTCTTTTGCCTTGTTCACAATCTAGCTGTTCTTAAGCATCATACTCATGAGGCTGCTTTAATGACACAGTCCAAGTGGGACAGTGTTGTTCCATGCATCCAGGAGCACCACTGAACAGCTAAGGAAAAGATTCTGCGTTATGAGCACAGGAACTAAGTGGCAGTCCTCTGTATTTTCCTTTAAATAAATGTAGGTACAGGTATGCTCTTTTCTTCCCCATGAGGACAATACTCATGTGGCACGGGACCAGAACAGTGACAGAGACTGGACACAGCTGATGGGATTTTTGCCACGCTGTTACAGACTCTTGAATCTTCCACCCCTAGCCTTTGCCATATTCTTGCAGATTCAGTAAGATGTTGAGCATCACTATCTCTATACTGTTTGTGGTTGCTGGACACTACTTGTGGTAGCTGTGACCATTGTGAGACTCTGGATCCCCCAGCCATGCAGTGCCTCACAGTCTGCAGCTGGAGGTCAGGCTGTAATCCCTGTTGTATCCAACATCCATTGTTTACTTCAGACCACACCTGTGTACATAAATTTTTCCTGCAAAATAGTAAACTCTTCCAGGATCCCTCACACTGAAGGCACACAAAAGTATGGATCTGAGAGAAACACAGGACAGTGCATACATTTTACCTGTTCATCAGCTACCTCTACTAGGGAAAAACAGAACCTGAGTTGCCACAGGATGTAAGGGGGACCTGCAGTGTCTCACCTGTGTCACCTACATCTTCATAAGCTTGCAGCTAGATGGAAACAAGGTGTAAGGGTCTGTTGGCTTTGTTCTTCCAGTGATACATGTTTGAACAGCAGTCCTGGAAAGTACTTGTAAATGGTCAATGATGGGTAGTTTTCCAACTGCCAGTTCTAATTTAAGAACCCTTTAATAAAGGACCACTTCCAAAAGCTTTTTCTAATGATTGTAAACTTCATGGCAGGTGGGATTATACCTACAGAGCTGGTTAACTGCAGAATCTGGTCTACAGACATCAGCGAGGCAAAGATGAGGTAAATATACAGTGTCTGCTACATGTAGAAAGCTGTTTGAAACACTATGTTGCAAATTACTGAAGGCTGATTTAAAGCAGTTTGCCTAAATTTACTTTGGCTGTGTTCAAAGGGATTTTCATTTCACAATCACATGTATTTTACTCAGTGTACCTTTGTGTTTTTCCCTTTCCAATTACAGTGGATGAACACACAAAGGAACAGAACTAAAGTTTGGAAACATTTAAATCTAGCATGTCTTACATTTGCAGTGTTTCTCTTGGCAACATAAATATTATTTTAACTTGTGGTGTCATTATATATTGGCTCACATAGGGGAACTGCAGAACTCTGCCTGCTGAGCATCATTAAGCACTTTGGTGCTCGGTGGGAGTTTGTTCATTAGGAAGAGTGTGTTATGAATTTTACTCTGTGTGCATCTTTGGGAGAGAGAGGGAGGGAGAGCAAGGCAATGAGAAGACAGTATAAGATAAATCATTTACACATACAAAATAACTAAAGATCAATACTCCTATTTAAAAGAAGTGCTAAAAGTATTGCCCAAAAGGAAATAAGCATTAGTGTGAGAGCTATGAAAGAAGCTTTTTGAAACCTGTTGCTGCTGCTGTTTGGAAACTTACATTATTTCACCAGATTTAAAAACCCACCAGTCTGCCATATTTTGCCTTTTGGTTTATCATTTCATTGAAGTTATTTGCCTTCTTTCTTTTCTTTTCTTTTTTTCTTTTTTTTTACTCTTAGGGCATATAAAAGTGAAACTGTATAATAGAGTGATAGAGTGTGTTTTCAGAAGGATAATGTGTAATTACCTTTTAATGGGTTAATTATATTTAACCCATGAACTCTACTAGCAGAAAAGAGAAGACTTAAAATATAAAGACTGAAAATCTTGTGTTTAGGTGAGGTTTTTTGTTGTTTTGTTGTGAGGGTTGTTTGGGGTTTTGGTTTTGGGTTTTTTTTGAGATTTTATTATTTTAAATCAAAACTTTTCACATCTGAGAACAACCTATGGAAGATTATCCCTTTATGTCAATTTATATGTCCATTACTAGGGAGCCTGGGGGTGGGATCTTGAAGGGATCTGTTTTATAGGATATGCAAAATGTATTTGAATTTTTACCAGATTAATTAAAACAAAAAAACCCACTGGCTTAATTTTCTATTCACATTGGCTTTATTTGAATGCTTTGCCATTCTGTTGGATTCCCTGATGTATCTGTTTATTTTTTCATGGATGTGGAGAAAAATGAGACTCCCTGTTTTGCAAATCGTTTTTCACTGCCTCTGCAGTATACTCACTTGGCATAAGTGACATCCATGAGATTTTCAAACATACTTATTTTAACTTAGTATGGCATGTTCCATTAGAAACAAAGAAAGTTACTGAAGGAAACATGTAAAAAATAGAAATTACCTGTTCCTTTAAATTATCTCTCCGAATATTTTTTTCTCTATGAAAATAGCAAGAGCTTAAGCAACTCCTGCTGTCTTGTTGTTCGACATCCACTACTGCCCATCTGCCTATTGATTGGTAGGAAACTCCAAATGGGAATTTCATCTCATTAATCATGTCACATCACAGGGATTAGGACAAAAAAAATCCTTTATGCTTCACAGCAGCCATCTAATGCCCAGTAAGACAAGTGAAGGAATATGATACGGATAGAATATCTTCCCACTAATTAAAGGTCATCTGCTAAAAACTCAGAGTCAGGCTTGCTCCGAGCATGCTATAATCTAACTCTGCACACACTCGAGCTTTGCGAAATGGAAACAACAGTAAACAGGCATTTATAATTCAAATGTTAGTGGAGCTGCAGAATAAAACCCATCCGTTACAGAGCAGCATAGTGACAATACTTGCAATAGTACTTCTCTCTGAATAGTTACTTGCAAAACCCACTTCCATCGATTCTCTCTTCTTCCTTCTCACATCATCATAAATATCCATCCACGTGGCATTTCCCTACTGTTATGCTCTATAATCCTCTTACAACACCACCAGAATTGTTGCTGTTCTACTCATAACCCCCACCATGCTGCGTTGTAAGATGCTAGAATTTTTCTAAGACTATTTGGTACTCTAATGAGCAAGAAAAAGCAATTAAAATTGCTACGATGTGACTGAGCAGGTGAGGTGAGGTTTCCTTACAGTTAGGGCACTGTGGCAGATGAGAGGGACACACACAGCCTTGGAAGAATGCCAACTTATTAATGGAATTTGACCATGCAAAACTTGTTGAAATCCCTCTAGAACATCAAATGCCACATTATAATATCTTCACTGAGGTCCCTGCTATTCCCAGGAAATCTTTAATTCCCTTTTCAGGTTGTGTTTTTTTGGGTAATGCTTTGGAAAGCAAGATTTGTGGGATGTAGTTTGGTTTATATTCTACTTTATGTCTGTAGCAAATGCTCTCATCACTTAAAAGTAGGTAGGTGCAATCTGCTGTTTGTTTGTTGGAAAATCGCGGGGAACCAAAGTTTATTTTGACAGAACTAAACAAGTAATTATTTTTTCCTTTAAAAAAAAAAAAAAGAGATTTTATGCCTGAAACCATTGCTTATGCTTTGGATTTAAAGTCTTACAGGTCATTTTAGTCATGGTAATGACTTGAAATAAAGATTAGGTTATAACAGAGGTACAGCTGTAATTAAGAGACTTGTTAATAAGGTTTCCTGGGTAGTCTCTCTTTCTAAAACAAGCACATTGGCAAGTCAAAGACTGACAGCGTATGGATATTCTTCTGAGTTAGTATTTACATCCTAAACATTTATGAGCCTACAATTATTTTGGACCTTTTTTTGAGTGTATCATCCTAGAGAGAGAAGTCACATTGTTTACAGTCATTACTTTTACAAAGATTATGATGTAGCAGAGGAGCTGCTTTTTTTCCATTGACCTCCATGAAAATTAGAGGGGTTAGTGATTAAGTCAGCTGGCCATAGTTGAGGTGACAAGCCATTTCTCAACTGCTGGCAATTTTCAGCTTACATTTTGCTGTTCACATTCATAGTAGATGGTGGTATGCTGGCAGTCTACTGTGTACGTGCATAGCTGCAGATTTTAAACATTTTATAAAAGCTTACACTCCTCTCAGCATTCTCAGTAGCTTTCATAGCTGGTACCATTACTGTAGGAAAATATCAAGGCAGATATGGTAAATACTCATTTGTTGGAAGTTCTTGGATAACCAGATCCAGGACTGTAAAGCACAGTTACAAAATGTGTATGTATTTAAATGCAAACAGAATTGCTCCCACTGAATCAGCTTGCTCAGACAACAACAAACTGGTAAATAGTTGTCCTGCTGCAGTGTTTGTGCATGGAAGTTGTCTAAACAAACAATTTATTTTAGTATAGAAAATAATCTACAATGATATCTTCAGGTTCCCAAACCATATGCAGGAATATGATATTCCTCCTCTCTGCATCTAGAATATGTTATGTTGTCTAGCATCACCAAATGCTTCTCCAGCATGCTCGGATGCTTAACTCCACTAGAGGTGGTTTTGAAGAGCCATTAGGATAACCAGCAGTAAAGGAACATAAAAGCAACACTGCAATCAGAGCATCCACACCTAGCTGGTATCGCTTATTCTACTGGTCTGGGAGAGTCCTGGTTTCCTCCCTGTTCTTGGCCATCTCTTTTTGTCTCTTCTTTCATCAATCTCATTTACCTCATCTACAGTATGGTGCAATCCCAGCTCTTCTTACAAGCCATGCTGCGCTGTCTCTTGTGCCAGTCTGTAACCCACTCTCTAACAAGTCCACTGAGCAGAACTGGTTTCCCTTCATCTGAGTAACTCCAAGCCCTCATCTGATGCCGCTCCTCTTTTATTTTATTCAAACAAGCTCTAAACAACTCAAAGCTCCTCTTTCACTAATTGGAGCTCAGTTTATCCCTTCTATTTCTGCTTCTCCTTTCCATTCACATGCTAATTTCTTCTCTGTATTTATTCCTGCTTATCTCCACATTCAAGCCCAGATTTACCAGATTACTTAATCAAGTGTTTTCTGACCCTTCCTATTATTCTGCTTTTCACCCCTCTGCATTTGAAGCAGACCCGATGCCCTCTCTGTTCAGAAACCATAGCCGTTAGTAATAGGTCACCGATTCCAAAGGAGATCCAAGCTCCCTGTGCTTTCCTCCTATAGTTGCTCCCACCCTGGCCTGAAAAAGCTAGGACCAGTATTACACAAGAGGTTGTTCATACAAGTCAGCTTCTTAGAGATTTTCTGAGGATGAATAAGGACATGCAGGGAAAATAATAGGAAAATTATGTAATTTGTTGGTTTGAGCTTTTTAGGTCACATCTACATACAGGAATGCAGCTTCGTGTTGCATGGCCAGGCTGGATCAGAAAGGAGCTGCTTGTCAGCACAGCATAGCTGAGTAGTACTGAGGGTACTGCCAGTAGCTGCTGAGTGCATCATTAAGGTGTTCTGGCAGGACTAGGTAACAGTGGCTGGAGAACATGGACACAACTACGCAGCAGGGATTGTCCTCTGGCACTCATGCACTGTTCTCTGCACTCTTTCTGCTCCTCACAATCAAACCAAACAGGTTCCTAACCCAGAAGGTCTTTGCAGTATGCTGTAATGCAGATGTGTATCCTTGCAGGAGCTGAATTTTGATCTTATAAATCTGTCAATACTGTTTACTTCCTTGTGTAGTGACAGGCAATCACCTCAAGTCTGACAAATATTGAGTAAACTACTCAACCTTTTGCCATGCAGAGGGAAGCTGACAAATCTTTCTTCTTGCCTATCTTGTTTGTAACAACTTTTGTGGCCAAAGAATACTTTTTCTCTTCAGGCAGCACAAACTTCCTATGACATTCAGCTAGCAAGTGCAGGAGCCCTTACAGTTGCAAGTGGCATAATTCCCATTTTTCTTTTCAAAGAGTTATTTCACATACATCTTACAGCGGGAGAACAGGCACAAAATAGGTTTGATACCTGAACGTTATAATTTGGTCCAGCATTTTCAGCCAAACAGATTTGAAGGAATTTTGAGGCATTTCTGCTATCTTTGCTACACATCAATACAGTTGAAAAGTAGAGAAAGTGCCAAAACCAGCTGCTTTGATGTTAAGATAAAAACATCCTGAATCTGCCCAGCAGGATAAGGAAACCACTTTTAATATGTTGCTTACACTCTCATGTACTCCTTGCCAAAAAGACAGTATGTTTAAAGTTATTAAACTGTTTACCTTTTTAGCTTACAGACTGCAGTTAGTGTTTTGAACCCTGATAGGCTGTTCCTGGTCAAAGGCATGCTAGCATGGTCCATGGCATGGAGCATGCACCAGTAAAGTCCGTGGGCAGGGGCTGGGAAGCGCTCTGAGCTGTGCCACGACAGTGTGAACTGGGCAAGGACAGTGCTCCATGAGGAAGCGGGAACAGAGCAGTGCCTTGAGGGCCAGGAAGCTGTCGGCTTCTACATCTGCATATCTAGGGAGTTGTGGGCTGGGAACGGGATGTACATCCAGCAGGTGGGCATGGCCCAGGCCTTCTGCCAGGAGCTGGCTTGTCCCCTTGGCTCTCACTCCGATGGCTGCAGTATCTGTCCTTGCTTACTGGCTCCCGCGCCGCACACGGGTAGGAGTAGCTGCTCAAGAACAGCTTCCCAGGGAGTAGGAATGCACTTTAGCCGATCCTGATAAAGGTGGTTAACGAAAGTTTCTAGCATCTGAAATGTGGATTGTCAAAACGAGTGGAATGTGGGTAGTGGAGCCAGCTTTCATTTCTGTACCTGCATTTTCCCAGTTTCACTTGGTTTTGGAAAAGGGGCAAAATAACTTTGGAGTTCAGATGTTCTTTTTCTTGATGCCTCTAAACGTGTATGTGCAATGTGTTCAGACTTCTGCCAACTAGTGTATATTTGTTATTTCACATTAATACAGACTTTGGGTACTGTTTTAAACAAGAAGAGTCCTCTCTGATTTAAATCATAGAAGAATGCAGAGAGAGGGTGCTAGTGAGGTGGGAGCAATCCCTTCAGGCACCTAGCTTATAGCATATATTAATTTCTAAGGTTTTGTAGTAAGCAAAAGTTTAGCAATTATGATTTTATGAAAATGACAATTGAAGAGGACATCTGGTGAGAATTCGTTTATGCCTTTTTACATTTTTAACAACCTGGCTATTTTTACTCTTCTCATCCTCTCAAAGGGAGTACAATGTAATGAAGCATGGAGCTGGAACTAGGCCACACCTCAGCTGGAAAATGTCAAATTCTATTATGCCATCCTCAAAAGCATAAATCATAGCTGCACATTTTTAAAGGTATAAATGAGGGAGGGAACAACATGAAACATTTATTTGGAATCATGCAATGTATTTATAGTACAGAAGTGTAGAGTGTGGGTTATTATTTATGTAATATAGAAATATACCCAGTATTTAAGGGTTGAATACAGAGCATCTTCTCTTTGCTGAGAAAACCCTTTCAACATTGTTTACTGGTTTGCATTTCATTTTTATGGTTGCCTGCTAACAAACTAACCTGCTTGATGCCAGGAACCACTAGTTGCCTTGTAACTTGAAACCCTTATTTTATATATTTATATATATGAAATACTTTTAATGGTCTTAAGTTTAAAACCCATACTTGACTAGTGTGATATATCCAGGGCTACACATCTCACATTTTCAATATTAATTGATACCTTTCACACATTCCTTCGCATGTTTCATTCGTTAAATTATATATGGGGAGGAAGTACCTGTCTCTTTGGCAGCAGCAATAACATACTTCA
Source organism: Eubucco bourcierii (assembly GCA_013396675.1). Classification (NCBI taxonomy): domain Eukaryota; kingdom Metazoa; phylum Chordata; class Aves; order Piciformes; family Ramphastidae; genus Eubucco; species Eubucco bourcierii. The sequence goes on along the minus strand of VWZE01007602.1, from coordinate 420,518 downwards.
TAACTATTCAAATAAATAAATAGCATTTACTGGGCAGTTAGAAGGAGGATGGGGGATTGTTAAAGTCTCCTGCTTGCTCTCACACTCCCTCTTTTCTTCAGCATTCCTTTTATTCCAAGAAGTTTATGTTATCTGAACCTGGCCCTGCTCGCAATAAATTTGTCTTTCTGGGTATGTTCTGTTCTCCTCAGTTCTGTAACACGATGTTTAAAATCTTTTTTAGTATATCGTGACATTGATACATGTGAATAGGTGATATCTGTGGGGACTTGTGTGCTGCAAGTGCATGTGATGAGAGACCTCTGAGGTTTTTTGTCTGCCTTTTTTGTCTTGGGTAGCTTGCAGCAGATGAACATCTTGGGCTGTGTAGTTAAAGCACAGGGTTGCACAAGAAAAGGCTGCTAGCCTCTCTGAACTCCTTTGTCTAGCCAAGCTCCAAGATGTGTATTAGACTGATTATAGTGATTATAGATTATGATATATTTCCTGTATAACAAATAGGCTACATTCATCACTGTGTAAGTGACTAACAGGTGGCATGGACCCAAACTCATCCTCTCTGCTGCCACCTGAAAGCTCTTACTGCACTAAACCCGTTATTGTACAGATCATGTTATTTCTTAGCTAGTAAATATGGGCTTCATTTAGACTGCAACTTCTATACTGCTACAGTTACTGAGATCCTGGTTAAAGCTATTCAGAAACAAATTAGTCAGTTGAAAAAAACATCTGTAAGAGCCATTAGCAGACCAGAATTCAGTGTGTTTTCTGAGGCATGTTTTGTTCTGTGCAGATTCTTCTATCTTACATGCAAAGGTCTTATTATGGCACTCTCTGGCATATGAACAACACCTCTGGTATATTAGTTCTTCTTATGTCTTCATCCAGAGACATTTAATGCAGTTTAAAGTTTCAAGAAGAGGATTTATTTCTGATTTAGATGAGGAGCAGGGGATTAGGATCTTCTCTCATGGATATCTGAAGGACATCCATGTTGGACTTCTGTCTGTAACACATGAGAAAGTAAAACTAGAATAGAGGGTTGCAGTCTGTGGTGCTCTTCAGCTCCTAGAGATATTTGTCCCCTTGGGATCTGGCTCAGTACAGCAAATTTCCAGTTGTTTAGTAGAAGTCAAACTGCCACCGTGCAGGAGGAGCAGAGATGACAATTACATACACTGCTTTGACCAACATTTATGGACCTGCACCAAGACACAGTCTGAAGATAAGAGAGAAACCTTTGCATCTGACATGCATCTGATTAAAACCCAGATCATAAAGTGGAGGACAGGTGGAGTATACTACACAGCTTGTTTTGCTGAGGACATGCATTACAGAATTCAGCATCTGCTGGTGTTTTCCATCTGCTGAAAACCTGTATCTCTGTATCACATTGCTGGAGGCTATCCAAGGAACGACAGAAGTTTCTATTGTCATATCACACAGATTCATTTGAAATTCTTAATGTTATACTTGAAGGTGAAAGCTGTGCAGGCTACTGCATCAGAGCTGTCTCAGATAACCTGTGGATGGGATGGGGCAAGAAGGCAGAATTTGCTCTTGGTGATACACGTGCCAACTAATATACCTATAAACACTACATGAATTTTTTGTTTTCTTTGCCTAGAAGGCCTTGTAGTTTCTTTCCTACTTTTAGAGAAAGATCTTGAACCAAATAATATTCATGCTGGTTAACTTCATCATGTATCATATATTTTCAGCTTCTGTCTAAACAGTGTTCTTGTGCAGGAGAGTTTTAGTGTTAGGCATTCCAAATCTTACCTACCATTCTGTTCTTACTGATCTAACCTCCTTGGCTTCAAATAGCCTGTGTGAAGTCACTGCAGAATGGATTAAAAGAGAACTCAGCTAATTTGGAAGGAGGTTAAGAAGCTATTCTTAAGAGTTATTCTGAAGAGTTCTTAAGCTATTCTCAAAAGTTTAAGAAGCTGTTCTTCAGCTGGAGGGTTACAAGGAATACTTGAAGATTTAAAGTTGAAGGCACATAATTTCAACATGTTATGCTTTGTCGTGTGCAATATTGGCATTGATTTTCTTTCCTTCCTGACCACTTCAGCAGCATGCATCCACTTGGGCCACACTGCTATGTGTGATAGTCACCCTATGAAACAGATAATAACAACTTAGCTTCAAAAAAAATGCTGAGAAAATTGGGGGGAAAAAGTAAGTCAGGGCAGTTGCCTCACAGAACTGAGCCAGCAAGCAGCTGAGCAGCACGGAGTACAGCTCAGGACAGTGAAGAAAGGTACTTTAAGCAGGCATTTTGGAAGGTGGAAGCCCAAGCTGCCTTGATCCTTCACTCTCTGCTGGGACATCCAGCCAGGGAGCTCAGTCTCACAGAGAATACCTTTCCTTTGCCACCAGGTATTTTTTACAGGGTAGGAACAGTGTTATCTGTTGCCCGGCATACTGCTGGGGCTGGCGAGTGCTTCTCCAGACACAGGAGAGCAAGGAGCACCACTGCAAGGGATAAGCATCACACCACTGCCAGCTCTTGGCAGGCAGCAAAGCGTTAATGTTCAGAGTCTTTTGCTCAGGCCTAGACAGACATGCTGCTGCTTTCAGCTATCCTCTCACACTTAGTTCAGAACTCAGCAGAAACTGGGTTTTTCAGTGTTTGCACAGACATTTGGCAACTTGTGAAGCGCCAGATGAGTACTGGTGAATCTGAGAACTAGGGTGAAAATTGATGTCAGGAAAGGAAAGAAAATCTTCAGAGCAGAAAGAAAATCTTCAGAGTCTAACCTGAGACTGCAGGTACCTGAAATAAAGTAGGTTTAAACTGGTCTATTCCGCTTACATTACAAGCCAAATCCCTGCACTGCTGACACTTTATAGGCTTGAGCAGCAAATATTGAAATGTAGCTTCAAAGGACTAGCTGCAGACTTGAGATTTAATCAATATAAACTCAATATGGTAAAGGTTTAAACCATGGCCAAAATATAATACCGCATGAGATAATATGGCTGAGGAGTCCTATCTGAAAGTACCAGCAAGGCAGAGACCAGTTTGTAGGATTCAGCAGAGAGACTTCATTGCTGCTCTGGAGAGGAGCCACAGCCTTGCCATTGCCTGGATGTCCAGCCTGACACCAAGGCATCAAAAGGAAAAGACATGTGAGGGTCATGCTGCAAGCTTCCCGGCATGCAGGCTCCATGCAGAGCCTTGCTGAGGTGGTTCCTGTGGTGCAGTCTCCGTGCAGAACCCTGCTGCTTTGTGTTGTGCTGCAGAGAAAGTCACAGGTGCAAGAACTCCTTTTTCCTGCTCTTTTTTTACCACCCCTGGGACACAGTCACTTCCCTGTAGATTCTTATCTAAATGATAAAAGAGTTGGTAAATCTAAAACGTTATTCACTGGACTACTGTTACAGAATTTCCCTATTAGATTTATCACTTCTTCCATTAGTTACATTTAGTCTGTTAATTTACCCTCTATTAATTTATCACAGCTTTCTGGGCTGTGTTTCTTTTTTCCCCTCATCTGTGAAGTGCTGAATGTTGACAGTGACGGAAACCTCACAGGAAGCATTGACAAGGTTTGAAAAATAATTCTGGAGCCCTTGTGTTGCTAAGGAAGTTTCATCAGTAGAACCAACTATTTGAGATTGTTTTTTCAGCAGTGCATGAGATAAATGAGAACTATTTCCAGATTCAGTAATTTTGAAATCTGAAGGAAAGATCTTATCAGTTTGCTGGCCACCCTGAATGGAATACATCGAGAAAGATTAATAGGAAACAGGGATACCTGGCTTGGTTTAGAGGGAAAAAAAACCAACAAAATAAACCCTGCAAAACTATTTGAAGTAGCTGGGTTTGCCTGCTTCATTTTGCATCAAATAGGAAATCTATACATTTGCTCTAACTATTTTTTCATTATACACTGCTAGGATAAGCACATTGTTTTATGAAGAGAAAAACAGGTGATATTTATTAAATCATAATAGGAGACCCTGTATGAGGACTGAAATGCTGCAATATTTCATGTATGCTTGGGTATCTTCCAGATTTGTTCCATTGTATAAAGGAATCTCTCAGGAAAAAAATATTCACACAAGTTTAACCTAAGTTGCAGCTGTAGTAGATGTTGAAGGAATTTTTTTTTCCCACCAGATCCAAAATCTGACTGTTTTGACATTCACCATCCCCAAATATATGGCAAATGTATTTAACAGACTGACAAACACAAATAATGTGAACCCAAAAGCCTCATAACATCAGAGAGTCATTTAGACTGGAAAGACCTTTAAGATCATTGAGTCCAACCATATCCCTTAGCACCACGTATCTAAATACAAACAAGTACCAACCTTTGCCTCTTGAGGCTTTTCCTTCTCTATAGCAAACCCTAATTGTATTTATTAAATATGAAGTATCCCACCTCCATAGCAGTAGGAAGGACTGAGCCCAAGGGCAGGTGATATGCTAGTGTAGCTGCGGCACGCTTGCAAGATCCAAGGGGGAAGGCATGACAGAGAAGCCCTCTCTATGTCTAAAGTGTGCCAGCTGCATCATGTGGGTCTGGTTTGAAGATTCCTGATGAAGGACAGGGGGAGCTATCCTTTTCTTTGGCCAATAAAAATAGATCACATCTATTTTTGGACTCTGAACAGACTCTACCTTTCTAATTCTCAGACGGTGACTGTGACTCACTAAATAAGTTTCTGAAGGCCGAGCTTCAAGAACATAGAGATAGTGGCCAGCTCCTCGCCTGGTGTAAATCAGCAGAACTTCTCTGATGTGTGCTAAAATGGCTCTGTGCAGGATGTCTCTTATGCTGTTAAGCATTTCTGGTTTCTGATGCTGTGACTTTGCTTTACTTTTTCTCACTTTTCTGGAAGAGTTTCAGACTATCACCCCATGGCCATCTGAGTTATTTTGAAGGCCTTCTCTTTTCTAACTGGTAGGGGTTTTCTCCCATGGGACAATGTAATGCAGGTTCTAAGCCTGGTTTGCTTTTACGTAGAGTAGTTAATCTGATCAAAGCACTCCAAATGTGCTCTGTGCAAACAAATTCCTGTAAACCACAAAGCAGGGTTAAATCTGTGTCCTCCTTGAGCTGTTTTCTGCTCTTGTAATCTAAGTGTGTTTTTCTCATGTATATTTCTGTCATAGAGTGGCTTGCATTGGAAGGGACATCAAAGATCACCTAGTTCCAACCTCCCTGCCATGGGCAGGGACACTTCCACTAGACCAGGTTACTGAAAGCCTCCATCCAGCCTAGCTTTGAACAGTTTTAAGATTGGAGGCTCCACAACTTCTCTGGGCAACCTGTTCCTGCCCCTCAATGCCCTTCGGAATTTCTTCCTAATGTCTAATCTAAATCCAGCTTTTTCCAGTTTGAAGCCATTATCCCCTGTCCTGTCTCTCCATGGCCTTGTAAAAGGTCCCTCTCCAGATCTCCTGTAGCCCTGCTTCAAATACTGGAAGGCTGCAATGAGGTCTGTTCAGAGCCTTCTCTTCTCCGGGTTCAGTACCCCCCACTCTCTGTTACCAGATATGTGATACCTATTTCCATATTTAAAGGTGTGGTTTATTGCATATAAATGGACTTGGTGTATGAATTCCTACATATAAACTACTCTACAGAAATAGGAATAGGAAGGTTATGACAATTAGCACGACGGGAGGTGCCTGTTTTTCTTCTCAGTGCCGGAACAAGTGCCTGAGCCTGCAGTGTCTTGGAGCTACAGCCAGTGCTTGGCTGAGAGGTCAGTCAGTACCTCTGTGCCTGAGTGTGTGTGCACGTGTGCAGCTTGGAGTCAGGCACTTGCTTTAGGCACTGACAGCACATCCTTTGATTGTGTCTGGGTGCAGCAAGTACATGGGTTTGGGAAAGTTTCAGTAACAGCCACCGGTGGCTTCTCAGGCAATGCTTCCCTGAAGGCAGGCAGCCTGGCCAGAGGATTTGAAGGTTCTAAGTCCACCATCCATATTCTCACAAGGATTTGCCTTTCCCTTTGCAATAGTAAACTTAACCTGAAGTGAAGTTTAAGTACAAAGGAATGCAGTACACCTTTACAAGTGTGCAGTTCTTGTTTCATGAGTGTGCACTTTTCTAATCATCCTTCACTTTTCCCCATCCTACCTACAGTCTTGCCATTACCTTGTTGAGGGGAGTGTTGTCCTTGGGTTTCTTTTTTGCCAGGTATTGTTGTATAAAGAAAAATTAATGCAAGGTAACGAGTAGATGCTTCTGAAAAGGTAGCTATAAATCATTCAAAGACTGTCAGTTTTCTGCAGAGGCTGCTGGAAAAACAGATTTAATGGATCTCCATGCAGCAGAGCTTTAGTGTTTTACTGAAGTTTCCTCATCTAACAGAGCATTTGGAACAAGCCCTGTATCGTGGGCAGACTCTGCTGAAGAGGCACTGATTTCTGACAAGGAGTCCTTTGGCTGTGGGGGAGCCCATCTATAGCTTCTCTTTAAGTGCTCTTTGATGTATATTTTGAGACACAAAGCCTAAGAATACAGCACAGAATATGATCATGCAGAATGTAGAAATAAGCTGCTGATTACCATTTGTATTTTTAGTCTCCTCATTGCAGGAAAATGCCAAAACCAAACTTCAGCAGGCAGATCCCACTGGATTATTCCTCCTGACAATGCAAAACAGTGAGACAGTGTCACAAACTAGATTAAGAATCACAGTTTATATTGCGGCATAAAATTGCCAAAATTATATCAAAATCTGTATTGTGCATCATAAGTTAATATAAAAACTCCAAGCTTTTTTTTTTTTTTTTCCCCCTCCACTTTGCCTGTTTAAGCTGCTGGGCAAGTTGTTGCGTGAATAAATACATTTTCTTCCTCTGAAAGTGTGTAATATTAAATGCTGTGTTGTTGGCATAAAATATAAGTTGATCAGACAGACAAAGATTATTATTCTGACAACTGCGCACACAAGGGTATCGTTGTACATTGAATTTCAGTGTGTAATATGGTATAAATCTTCATGAGAGACTCAGCTTTTATTGGCTGCACAGAAGGTGCTTTTCCTTATTAAATACAGGAGATGGTCCCAGAGGATTTTTTATAAATATCTTTATCCATTTTTTTTCATCCAGTCTCTGGGCCCTGGAATGCTGGCAGAGACAGCTGGGTAAGCATTTCTCCTCTGAATGCCTGGCTATGGATACAGCCATGCTTTTGCACTGGGCTCCTGTAATGCTTTACCTCAGTAGAAACCACCAGATCCCACACAAGCTCCACCTTTCCTGTTCCATAAATGGATGTGTGTGCCCTGTAGCCTGCAGGCTAAAAGAAAAAGGGGAAAAAAAATTAAAAAGCTTTAATTCATTGAAATATTGACAGCGAAAGCCTAAAATGGCAGTGCTGGGTCTGAGGTTGGACTGGATGGTCTTGGAGGTCTCTTCCAACCAGATATATTCTGTAAAAGCTCTGTCAAAGGCATGTGGATGTGGTGCTGAGGAACACAGTTTAGTGGTAGGAGGTTAGCAGCAGTGGTGGGCTGCTAGGTGAGCTCTAGGTGAGCAGTTGGACTCAAAGGTCTGTTCCAACCTCAACAGTTCTGTGATTTGGATTCTGCACATTTGCCATTTCTAGCACGCCCCATTACAACTGCTGAGAGTTTTCAGGGCATGGGGCACTGACAGGTGCTCTCACATCTGGGCACTGCACGTGGTGGACAAGGACACAGAGTAAGATACCCTCTGCTTCCCTTTCATCTGCATAGAATATTTTCCTGGGTTCCAGCTTGTACTCATTGTTCCTTGTCCTGAAAAGAGCCACCACTGAAAAGTGCCTGGCACCTTTACCTTGACAGCCACCCCTCAGATATTTATAGACATTGATCAGATCCCCTCTCAGCCTTCTGTTCTCCAGACTAACCAGCCCCAGGGCTCTCAGTCTTTCTTCATAGCAGAGATGTTCAAGTCCCTTAATCATCCTTGTAGCTCCCTGTTGGACTTTCTCCAGCAGATCCCTGTCTCACTTGAATTGAGAAGCCCAAAACTGGACATAATATTCCAAGTGTGGTCTCATTGAGGCAGAGTAGAAGGGGAGGAGAACCTCCCTAGACCTGCTGGACACACTTTTCTTGATGCCCCCCAGGGTGCCATTGTCCCTCTTGGCCACAAGGACACATTGCTGTCCCATGGAGGATTTGCTGTCCACTGGGACTCCTAACAGATTTCTCCATGGAGCTGCTTTCCGGTGGGACCACCTCTAGTCTGTACTGGTACTTTCACTGTACTTTCAGACCCTTTTAGAGCCCGTATGGAAAAAAAATGCCATTAAAACTTCAATGTACATTGGTTTGTTTTTTTACAATTAATAGCATCAAAGACTTCCCATCTGCCCAAAATCATTTTCTTTTTATTATTATTATTTTAAATCCTGGTACTTTCTGTTACAGCTTTATGGTTTGATACACTTAAAATCTTAGGCAATACCAGCATTTTTTATACCACTACCAACTATAAAATCTGTAAGCATGAACTTTATAGCATAAGTAAGGAGGGTGGAATTACTATGGTTAAAGCACACATTATTAGTGTTGTCTCCCTTGTGTATTATTATGTTGAGAGAGAACAGCTCTGAGGACAGAATAACTGTTTTCACCATCCACAGGAAGATGAAGTTGCAGTTATCATTTTCAAAATTAGCCATCTCATGCAAAGTTACACTATATATAGCTGAAGAACAAAAGGAAGTGCATTTTTAGGTGCTCTTCAAATGAGGTCACAGTGCTTATGAATTTCCTTTGAGTGTATGGAATGCTAATGGCAGCCTGTGGAACGATGACAAGGAATGTAGCACACACTGCGCTTGTCCTCGTGCACTCAAAGGCAGTTTATAAGCCACACCAAACGTAACTTGAAGGGCTAATCCCATTTACAGTCACAGAACATTTGCTCACCTGCGCATGGATGTAGGGAAATTGCCCCATGAGGAATGATCTGTTTCAAGTGAGTAGTTCATATCCTCTGATCATTTTAATCTGCCCAACTATTAAACTACCATCTGACTCAGCCTTCATTCTCATGTATACCCTAGGAAGGAGATGTTTTGGTCATGGTTTTCACGTCTGGTTTTCCACTGTTTTCTCCAGTGAGAAGCATATAAACATGTAAGTTGCAGTATGTGTTTGTTTCCTGTATCTGTCTCTTAAATAAATGCTTATATTTTAACGGAAGTTGGTTTATTTGGTTTTAGCTAATGTTTGTTAATTTTTCACTGGCTGCATCCCAGTGTCCAGCCATCAGTGTCTCTGGAAGGAGATAATCTGCATGGATTGCCAAAAAGAGTGCTTCAGGCAGAAAGGAGACATGGCACACAGCAAAGAAACACCAACCTCTAACCACTCCAACATCTTCCAGCTCTGCTTGGTGTAACTGTGTTACCAACCATATCGCTTCATGTCATAACCGATCCTTTTCTTTCTTTTCTCTGCACATTTGGAGCTTTTTTTCTTTGCCTTAATTTGTGGAACTGCTCTTTGATCAGATGTGAGCTAACACTCCAGCAACAGGTCTCCAGGTGAATCTCATGAAGGATACCTCCTTTACCCTGGTAGTTCAGTGTGACAGCCCTCGTTTCTTGTGTTGAGCGCTGACAGTCATTCTCTTGCCATGTTCTTCGTGGCATTAACAATTATATGGACCTCTTGCCATGTTCTTTGTGGCATTGATAATTATATGGACCCTTGTCTCATGAATTCTCTGTTGATTCTTTTCCAGATTGCAGACTCTTGGTTTATTTAGCTGTTCCTTATGCAGATTATTCAGTGCAACTTCAAAAGCTTAGAATTGAAAATACGCTTTCCTAATTCTAAATGATACTTGATTTGCAGTCGTGACTTTGATCTTGTAGATTGATGCAGAGTTTTATTACCAAGTAAGACTCAGCTGCAGAGTTAGAAATATTTTGTGACAATTTCAATTGTCTGTTTCTGTTTTGACAAATAAGTCATTCCCACACTTTTGACTTCATTTTCATTTCACATATGGCCACTGGCGTAGATGCATAAGTCTTTGGGCAGGAGGTAGGACTAGATGACCTCTTGAGACCTCATCAACCTGAATTATTCTAGGAGTCAATAAATCTATAATAAGTAATCTTCTTCAGTGATAGCAGAAACATACAAGCATAATTATAACCATGTAAACCTGTTCTTTAAAAGGCCTGCAGAGATTTCACAGATTTTCTGCAATGACCAAATCTGTGAATTTTCATCTGAGCATCCTTCTCTATGGAATAGTCTTTCTACACAGCAAGCAGGACACTGAGCACTTTTCTGCCTAGAAGCAGCACATGATGTGGTGGCCACTGGTGTCTGTGTTTAGTGCTGCTGTGATACCATGGAATGAGTTTCTGGTGCCCTTTCTCCAACCCACTTCCCTCCAGAAACCAAGGTCAGGCTGATTTCTTTTTATCCAGCATGGTGACACATGCTAATGTCACTTACGATACAACTAAATGGTTGTAGTTAGGTGTAGGTTTTGTGTAGCAGCCTAAACCTCAGTAGACAAAAATTAATTGTATTTGTCTTCCTCCAGCCAGGCATAATTCAAAGAGATAACTCATAGTTGGTGCAGATTTTAACACTACTAAGTATAGGTTAAAAAGGGTGCTTGCCCTAAATCACACTTGTAAGGAGCACCGACAGGTAGCGTCACCTGAGTGAGCAAACAAACCAAGAGCACTGGGTTAGAGAGTTGGGAGCAGTCCTGAAGAATGTGGTGATGGAAGAGTGTGGTAGTTTGAAGTGTCCCAGGTTCTCTTAAGAAAACTCTTAAGTCGGGTCCCAGGGGATGAACCTGCTGGTCGCAGGATATTGCGACGTTGTTACTCTGTTGCGGTATCACAGGGCATAAGGCAGCGCTGATGCAGCTCTCTTCCCCTGCCTGCCTCTGCTCCCTTGGCTTCCCTCTGCAGGCAGAGCGTGTCCCTCCTTACCTCGTGGTTTGGGGGGGAGATGGCTCCTGGCTGGCAGGGAATTTTGAGCTGCATCATGCAGCCTGCTGATGCCTTGTAGGCCTTAGCTGGGGAGGGCAGTTCTGGCCCACTCTGAGGCCTGCTGAGGGTGGAAGGGGTGGAGGATTATACATGGTTTTAGTCCAATAGACTTGGCTTAGCTTGTGGATGTATCCGTTCTACCTGAAAGCCTTTTACATATATGCACCTGTAAACAGAATCCCTCTTTAAACCCCCAATCAATGTGCAGTATCTTTATTCTTACTCTTCCAAAGCAGGAAGAGTCATTTCTGTCCTCCAGTCCTGGGTAGCTCATGGCCTCAAACAGGGACAAAGTGAAAGAAGATACTTGTGGGAGCTGTGCTGTGTCAGTAGTGGGGAAATAGGAGCCTGTGAGGATGCTTTAATCCACTGGTCTTTGGGCCAAAGGTGGGGAAGAGTGGTAGCAAAGCACGAGGAGCTTGGTTGGCAAGACCACAGAGAGAAATAGCTGTGAAAGGCCAGGCTCAGCAAGGGACAGACTGGATGTGGGGCTGGGAAACTCAAAGGAACACAAACGTACCCAGGTAGTAAACAACGTGGGAGGCAGGAAGTGATCAAACCAGCAGCAGCTGACCATGGTCACCCTTCTTTTGCTGGAGTCACTTTCTGGGCAAAAGCCTACTTAAGCGAAGCATCCTCTGTGGTGCTTCCAAACGTCCCACAGCAGTTTATCACTGGGTTAGGATTTGTAGGAAATAAGCAGCCCTATTACAAGTGAAATAAGTGAACCAAGGAGTTAAACCAATATCCAGCTTCAAGCACAATCACCAAAGACCAAATACTAAATCTATCTGTGGATTCAGGAGAGTGACTCCTAAAATCTTTCCAAAATTACTTCTAGCTCTGTGCAGATCAGGGAGATGTATGCAAATGCCCATGAATTGTTTAACTCTAGAAATTATATTATTATTTTTTTTAATGTTTCCCGTGTATGGCAGATGCACAAAGGGGATGGGAATGTTTTATAACTCAGGCCCTTAATAAATAAATAAATGCCTTACAATCTCACTTTGAGACATCTTGATTTTCTCTGTCCTGAGTGATGTATACAAGCATTGTTTTAAAAGAAAAAATCCCCCCTTTTTAAAAAAAGGATATAAAACATCACAGTCAGTTTCTAAGTACTTTGCATCTTAATATGGTTGAAGTGAAGGCAGTAAGTAATTTCTGAGCTTTTCCCTTGAGCTGCATAGTTCTTTTCATATGTAATTATTCTCTGAGTGCATTAGATAATGCTATGGTTCCCACAGCTGTACACACATCTATAAATCATTAATGAGGCAGTTAACTGAAACAAAACTATAAAAGATTTGCATTACCCGGCAGAACCCAGCCTTAATTGACTTCCAGTTATTTACAATTAATTTTTCCATTTGGAATAATGATTGCGAGCAACTTGGGGGGGGAGGTTATTACACAGGAATTAGATGCTGACTATTCATCAAAAGTTTTTTACAGCAGGACCCTGTCAGTGGCCTGTAATGAGCTTGAGATAATCTCATTTTTGCATGCACACACCCAGCCTCACACTGGCAAAGGGGGTGCTTGTGTGAAGCGGGGACAGGAGTCAGCATTAGCTTCTCCTTTTTTGCTTTTTATCACATACCTAAGTTTAACAACAATTAATTCTCTTCCTCTTTAGCATCTAGCTGAAAAGCAGCACACTGAGTAGAGCTGGCTCCAGTTGCTGGTGGAATAAACTGCACTCAAAGTATTTCTTTCAGTCTTTCTCTCTTACAAGGCTGTAAAACACGAACCAACGATGCAGAGGCCAAAAGTAAATATTAGCTCATTGTGCTATTAAGAGTTATTTTTGTGTACAAATACAGTGCACAAAGTAAATCCTCATTAACTTATCACTGTCACTGGAGACCGTGTGAGGCTCTGGCCAAACACAACCCAAAGATCTGCTCTCTGCCATGTAAAGCATAACTCTCGGTGATGGTAATGAGCTGTGGATGTGTTCATCAGGAAGGGAAGTCACGTTCCAATTCCTAATAAAACTCACAGCAGACGTAACCAGAGCCCGTTTGCAGCAGCTGATGGCATCTTCATTATCCTTCCATCTTCTATTTTCAGCATGCCTAAGCAGAGAGACCCCATCAGTCCTATCTCCTGGTCTCTTCTGTTTCTATATCACAGCTATAAAATAAGTAAAAATTGAGTGTGGGGCACGCACACTAGAGCCACTATCATTGGAAACCCATCAAGACCCAGCAAATACTACCTTGAACTATTTTCCCCTGCCACCCTTATTGGGTACAACATGCATAAAACTAGTCTTTGGGTTTGTCATGCTGAGAATGTAAAATTACCTGCTTCCCCCACCCCCCGCCTTGTTTCTAAACAAATACTTTTCTTGTCCTCTGACTTAAAGGTTTTCTTTTTCCTTTCATGAAAGTCAAGGCCTTAAGCAGCCAGATATAGTTGAGAGGTGTCCCTGCCCATGGAGTAGATGAATCTCTAAGGTCCCCTCCAACCTAAGCCATTCTGTGACTGGCTGGTACACTGCTCTGAGTGAGGAACTGAAAGTAAAACCAGTGTCATGGAGACAGAAAATGGCAGCTTCAATGAGCATCTGGAGCTTTATTTGCACATTTTATAGCCCCAAAGTCATACACAGGTAAATATGGGAGAGTTTAATCTGAGTGATGCTAAAGCTCCTATCTTTCCTTGCTGTGTCAATATGTGCCAGTGAAGGGCCACTACAACTGATCCTGAAGATGTGGGCTCAGTGACAATCAAGCACTTGTAACCTTGAAAATCCTGCAATCTAGCGCTGGTTCTCTTCCACTGGATTGTGTTACACTGTGTAATGTGAAGTAACGTGGCAGGACTAGACGAGGGTCACTCAGCCTGTCAGGAATTCAGAGCCTGGCAAATTGGTCCTCGCTGCTCAGCAGCCCCTGAACGTCACAGTTCCTTAGCTTATTCGTGCTCCGCGAGCTAGCACATTGCCGTCGCTGGGATAACCGCTGCGACGTGTGAAACCCGCCGGGCTTCCCCCTTCAGAACTGGGCCGGCAGCAGATGAACAAACAGCATTATGATTGTTTGCACTAAGATCTCACCATCACCCTGCCAGCACAGAACAGTGGCAGCTGCATTTCCACTAACTGCGTGCCTGACAAATGGTGCAGCGTCATCTAGGCGATCCTTTTACTGCTTCAGCATCCTTTGTGGGCTGGATTTCCTGGGCCGGGGAAGGAGCTTTTCTTCTTCTCGTGCACATAGGTGAGATTGCTGCCACTGATTTTAGTTCTGTTTTCTTTCCGCTGGGTGTGAAGATTTTAACAATTCTGTAAGTGAGAGTCCCCCACATCCCCCAAAGTACTGAACTGCTCCAGCCTTGGTTTCTTACACCAATTGTGAAGAGTCTGTTACTGCCTGTCTTCAAAACAGTGACAAAGAAATGCTGTGGCTTTGGAGTTCCTTGAGGCTTTTCTTTGAAGGAGCCAAAAATTATTTTAGTGAAAACAGAACTTTCATTTGGAGAAAAATGCCTGTTTATTTGAAAAACTGTTAACTATGAAAAATAGGCAATTTACTTACCCACTCTGTTCTAAATCAAGTGCCTCAGTCCTGCAGTGTCTCTTGCCACAAGAGCAGACTTCTCCTTTTTCTGTGAGCATGGCCTGGGCTTGATTTGCTTTCAGGGCCAGCATCTGTGAATCAAATACAACTGCTACTCTCTTTTCCCTTTTCAAGTGTTTTTTCTTTTCTTTTATTCCAAGTCAGCATGAGCTGGACACAGCACATACTAACAGAAATTAAGAATTACACTTGGGGTGTGAAGAATTCATTTTTTCTTTTGGAATGGAATCTCAGTATTAAAGTCCCAGGAAAAACCCATGAAAAGGAATCAGTGAGTTTTCCACTGCTTTGCACATTGTGGAGTCATTTCAGCATTGTAATATAGGTGTCAAAGGCTAATAAATCAGCTGTCAAATGCTATCAAATACTTTGCACAGGCATAAATGATAACATAAAAGGCAAAGCACTGATCTGACACCAGAAATCTCTGAGTGCCATTGCTGCCTTCACCAGGTTTATAAAACTATTTTTGAAAGTCCAGTAGGGAGCTGATTCCTTGTTATTTAACTTTTGGGGGCTTTGTTTTCTTACTTTTCAGTATGTGAGACTCTCTCTCACAGACATTTGCCCAACTGACACCAAAGGAGAGAATGAAACAAATTAATTGCTTTAGAATGGTCTACAAAGAAAAATCTGATGTTCGATAACAATGTTACAAGTGATGAGGAGTTTTTCCTGCCAGAAGATCTCTGCAAGTGCCCCAGCATCATCAACTGATGGCAGCACAGCTCTGGGAATAAAGACTTTCAGCTAATGGCAGGAATCATCAGGGAAAACACAACCCAGGTATTTCTCCCTGATACAGAGCAAAACATATGATTAAAGTTAAATGCCAAATCCTGCTGGCACTGGAGCAAGTTAAAGTTTATTTTTCATTCCTGTTTGTTCTTTCTTCTCTTTTTAGATAATTCATCTTGTTTCATTTAATGCCAATGGGTTTTCCTTTCTATTAGGTCACTTTGGTGGAAGGGTGAGACAATTCATTGTAGCCATGTGGCCTTTTGGTAATGAGATTAAAGCTTCAGGCAAAGCCCAGCTCTCACAATGAGAACCACGCAGGGACTCCATGTCTGCATTCAGCCTTCCAAAGGCAAGGGTCAACATACTTTGACCCCAACCACTTCTTTTCCTCTCCAGCAGGACAGCTGCTGGCACAGTCCAAAAGGCATCTGCACTCCGGTGCTGTGTGTACATCTGTGTGATATTCTGACACTTAACTGCTCAATGCGTGGAGAGTGTGTTGAAAGTACTCCTAATATCAACAGTCTAAGTTGCGTTGTATTGCAGTGGTCATTATGGAGGAACTGTGGCACAAACTTTATCATCACCAAGCAATTCAAAATGACAAAGTTTCTATCCGTTGCCTTGTTTCAGACTTTCTTGTGAAAAATAAAGACATCTGTCCTGTCCCTCTGCTGGCTGACCAGAGCTGAGCACTTCTCCACAGCTCACTGTGAACCTGCCACTTCTCTGGTTGATTCATCTCCACCATCCGACAGGCCACGGTTTATGCTGGAATACTGGACAGTTCTGTTACCAGAAGCAGCAGGTGTAGATGTATATCTAAATAGATATGGCCTAACCCACCTGAGATTGCTTAGATGACCTTAAACCCAGAGGCTGTCCCACCTGTGTTGGCACAGAGCTGGAATGCTCTTACAGGTAAGATGGGAACTTAACAATTCAGGTTTGCTCATGTTTTGTTTTATTGCCAAAACTCCTCTGTAAATACATACCTTAACAGGCCACTTACCTGTAAAGAGCAATGCCTTAAAGCAGCATTCAGCTGTTAATGCACAGCCATGCCCTTCTGAAGGAGACTCGTGCTATAGATGCAGAGTTTAGGCTGAGATTGGTCACTATTGGTTCTGTTGGGCTTTATGATGATGGCAGGCTGCATTGCACCAGATGCATAAAACTGCTGAAATATTGCCCATTAATGTGCCTGCATTTAGCAGGATCACCTTGGGTGAGCTGTCAGAGAGGCAGATGCAGAGGGGCTGTGGGTTCCACCATCCAGCCTCAGCAGTGCCCCTCAGCCTGCAAACCCCCATCCCCAGCTGAGCTTCCCACAGCCCACACACTGCATCAGAATGAGGTTTCAGTGTCCTTTTGCTCCTCCACTTTCAGGAGGTGTTGAGGACGTGTGCACAGCCAAAGCCTTTCTCCGCTCAGGCACTTTCATTACAACAATAACAAAACAAACCCCAAACCAACCAACCCAAAGGAAAAAAAAAAACCAACCCCAAACCCTCAAAGAGGTGATGTCCCTCTTGGGCTCCCAGCACTGCAGCCAGCTGGAGCTCTTCAGCTTATTGCTTCAAATTGAGTGGGAGCCTGTTGAAGGCCAAATTGCTTACTGCTGTGTTCTGTCCCTAGGTTGGAGGGTCTGAGTTCTCCTACTGAGATGCTTAAAAGGCATCACAGAGTTCATCCTCAACAATGAATCTGATAGCTGATGCTGACTGTGAAACTGTATTCTTGAAAAGCTTAGAAAGCTCACCATTGCCTTTGCTTCCTTTGTGCCATCAGGCAGGAACAAGATCCTGGATTCTGCAGCTCTGAAAGCAGCACAAATGAAATCACAGAGCAGAGGGTAAGTTACTTTCCTGCTCTTCATAGCTTACTTTCAGATGTAAAAGACTATTAAATCTTCCCTTAGTCTTGTCTTTGCTGAGTAAACAATCCCATCTCCTCTGCTTTTGAACGACACGATCAGCACAGACCTAGGAAATCTGACATGAAAGCCATTTCTTCCTTCCCTTGCCTTTCTACAGTGCCTGGAACTAGACAAAGACTCACTGAGGATTTTTACACTGCACAAAATCTTAAATGCAGTGTCAGAGCTAATCCCTGCATGTTGGGCAGGCAAAGGATGTACTGGAAAGCCCAGTGCTGCAGGGGGTGCCTGTGGCTGCACTGGAAGGCCCAGTGCTGCAGGGGGTGCCCGTGGCTGCACTGGAAAGCCCAGTGCTGCAGGGGGTGCCCGTGGCTGCACTGGAAAGCCCAGTGCTGCAGGGGGTGCCCGTGGCTGCACTGGAAGGCCCAGTGCTGCAGGGGGTGCCCGTGGCTGCACTGGAAGGCCCAGTGCTGCAGGGGGTGCCCGTGGCTGCACTGGAAGGCCCAGTGCTGCAGGGGGTGCCCGTGGCCTGGTTGCAGCTGGCCAAACCGGTTGCTTTTATGTATTTCTTCAACAGAAAGTACTAGTTCTGAGTGTACTGCTGAGGTCGAGCTGATACGAAAACCTGAGTCTTGGTTTGTCACTATTTATCAGGAGCTACCCAGCAAAGACTTAACAACAGATCCAGTCTCTGAAGTTTATCAGTTTCTTCAATCTCATTTGCCAGTACTTTGACATTTAAAACTATTCTGGGAAGGACAAATTAGAAATCAATGATCTGCTCATCAGTCTACTATCAGCATAGCCTTAAGAAATGTAGATCAGCCACTGAGGAGGGAAAGGCTAAAATAGCTTTTATGGAGACTAATGAAAACTGCAAAAATGCTACAGTTGCACAGCCTGGAATATTTGGTACTTTAAGTCTCTAAAATGCCCAATACTGGGTAACTCACCAAAGAGGTGGCTTCAAAATGTGCACTAGACCGGAGTGACAGCAGTGCTGGGTCAGTCAGAAATGCAGCACCTTCCCAAGGGCTGTTTCCAGTCCTTTTTACAAGATTTGGACCAAAGGTCCAACCCTCACTTCAGAATCCCATCGGAATGACAACTGAAATTAATAAATAGGCAAAGGCAGAGTTCAGTTTCAGGTGCTGCAGCGTTCACTGACACGTGAGCTCTCATGGAAAGTGCAGGAGGACTTGGCAATTCCCAGTGTCCTGTTTCTTTGTATCATTCCATCCTTGGATTGCTTGATCAGCACCAGTGTGATGAATGCAGAGATCACAGCTCTGGCTATGAAAATCGGGTGGAGCAAACTCAGGTGGAGCACACTGTGAGACTATTCTGATCACCTGTAAAACAGAGGCCAACCTGCCCTGAACTGACACCTGGCTAAGCTGAAAGATTTGTTAGGAGTGAAAACCCAGGCGATTCTGCTCTGCTGTGTTACGGAGCGCACTGTGAAGCAGACACTACCTAGTGCCAGAAAGACTGCTGGATGCCATAGACAGTACTGTGCACGCCTGATGACAGGGCAGGCACTCCCCACAGAGCTATTTAAAGGGGCGTTTGCTTTAAGTCATTTAATTTAGAGTGGTGTGTGTCAGCATAAGGATGTGTGAGTTTGTGGTACCTCTGACTGAAAGTACAACGTGACCAGGTGATGACTGAATCCCACTTGATTCAAACCAACTTTTGGCCACCTCTTTTGAGACAGGAATGTCTGAGCTGCACAGCTCACAACTTGGAATGTAAAATAATTAGGGAGATATTTAATGCCAACCCACCCTCTTTATTAAGTCAATTCTTCAAGTATTTTCAGTAGTGCAAAATATTGTTTTGCAGCAGTACAGCAACTATGGGAATTCACAATCCCTAAAAAGGTAATA
Organism: Eubucco bourcierii; assembly: GCA_013396675.1. Taxonomy (NCBI): domain Eukaryota; kingdom Metazoa; phylum Chordata; class Aves; order Piciformes; family Ramphastidae; genus Eubucco; species Eubucco bourcierii. Next base: position 401,416 of record VWZE01007602.1, on the reverse strand, counting down.
ATAATCATAAAAAAAAATCTTAAAAGATTTCCAAAGTCAAACAAAAAATTTTTAATACTGTATTTTTAGCAAGAACATTTTTAACAAAGAATGTGTACTTTAACTTAATATGGTACAACAGAGAAACCAGACTGAAAAGTTTCCATTACCTAACACTCTACTGCATATTCATTTTTTTTTGTTTTCATCTTAAAAGACCAAAAGCCAAGCTGAACTGAGCATAAAAAAAAAAAAAAGCCTCAATTATAATCCTTGTCTGACGTCAGCTGTTAGGGTTGAGCTCACACTTCTGAATCGGTTGTCTAAGGAAAGGACAATTTTTACATCATTCTTTTAAAAAATGTACACACATTTCTTCTTTAAAACGTAATATATATTGAGTATCTGCTTCAGTAAACAAAGCTTAATTTATAAACACAATCGAAACAGCTCCATTTTGGACAGTTTCAGTGATAAACTGGACTTGTATGATGTACAGCCAGTGAGGGCCTCAGTGGCTTCAAACCATTGTGCCATTGCTATACAGTAATAGCTACCTCCTTAGAAAACAA
>VWZE01007602.1:140683-400819 GCA_013396675.1 Eubucco bourcierii | reverse complement strand
AAATACTAAAACTCCTTTCTATCTCTGGGGACCTAAAAATGATCTGTTGCGACAGGCTTGGTTTGGTATGGTAAGCTTGTAAAAAGTCTCAGTGTTCCTTAATGCGGCAGTTTGCGAGGCAGCAGCAGTCAGCTGCTGGGAATTGTCCTTCAAGTTTCATGCTACAAATCCTCTTCCTCACACAGTACTGAAGGCATCAAAGGTTGGAAGGGTCATTTTCAGTAACTGTAGAAATCTTCAAATAGTGGTCATTAGCCATTGGTCAGCAATAGGTGTTCCCTTCAGTACATGATGGTGGGTTTGACGTATGTTCTGTTTTCTAGGGGGAAGAAAGAGGGAGAAAAGGTCAGCTGCATAGGCTTATCATTAACTGAGGCTTAGGTGCATTTCCATACTGGTTTGTGGAGGTTTTTTTCCTCAAGCCAAATGATCAGATCTAGGCCCAGTATAAACTATCCATCGTGTGAGGACATTCTACATGGGGAACAAGTGGCCCCTGATGAGAAAGCCTTGCAAAGCCCTTGAGAGATCAACATTACACAGAGGACTGAGCTGGTCCCAGCACACTGACCACCATCCAATACGGTGGGACATCTGTGGCTGGGCTAAAAACCCACCAGCCTTGTCTCTAACACTGCTTTCCAGCCAGCACCCGCTGTGCAGAGGCTCTAAACACTTTCACTTTGGCTTTTTCACTGAACACCCATTCTCCTCCTTTTTTATCCTCTGTTGCATTGAGTTCCTCTGTAATGCAGAGCTGGTAACGTGGCACCACGATTGCATGCACAAAGCCTTCCAGTAGCAGGGTGCTAAAGCAGCACTGCATTGCATTAAAGCTTGCAATAGCAGTAAATCAATGTCTGTTCTTGGAAATCTCTTCTTTCATTCCTTTATGGAAACAAGCAGAAAGCCATTTAATTCCTTCTCATAAATACTGCTGCTCACAGTACCTATCAACTGTGATTTTTCACATTAAGCAACTTTAAACTCAGAGAACAAAAAAAATAATTAAAATGCCCAAAAAACCAAAAGCTAACAAGAGTCCATGTTGTCCTTCATTACCCAATGAATCACAGATGCAGCCAGCTATGCCCACACGTACTGATCTGGAAGATGATGGCAAAATGATAATATTGAGAAGCATTTTGTCTAATGCTGACATCTCCCCGCTCCTGCTTTGCATATGCCAATACCAAACACTTGTAAGGAAGGAACAAGTATTGACCTGCCAACTGACACTGATCCTTGGAGCAATCTCAAAGTTTGCCACATTTCAATTTCAGAATGCATTTCAGCTATAATATGAGTGATTTATCATTTAGCAGTAGCTGTCAAAGTAACCTCCTAGATAAAACAAAAACATCTGGAACCATAAACAGAGGAGAGCAGTAGCTGAATTTTAATCCAAATCCGACATGTTCACTTCATTAGGAACAGGAAACAGCTAATTAGTAATTGAATGTTTCATGGTTTTAAGGAGGCTCAGACTCTCCAAAGAGAGATGATTTAATATGTATTTTGGATGTAAACATGAATAAAGATCAGAAAAGCCAGGGACCCTAATGCCTCTGGAGGCACAGCCGGGAGCACGGGAACCTCCAAAGAGCAGACTAACAGCAGCCTCAGCCCTTTGGCTGGTGAAACCTATTGTCCTACAAATACTAAAGCCTGTTTAGGGGGTGAGCAGAAGTACAAACACTGAGCACTGTGGAGTTGGGCTGTTTTTTGTTTTTCTCCTGATTACTACGGAGTTGTACATGCACGACTCCTTCCACCCACAGGCTGCCTGTAGTAAACTAGTCCTTCTGGAAAAGGTAGCCACTGCCAGAGTCTGCCAGTTTGGCTGCCTTCAGAAAATCCTAGGCATAGTGTTGATAGGTGTTGCAGAAGGCTGCAGTTGTGGCACACCGTGCTCCTGTGAGGCAATACTATGGCAGGTCTGTAGCAGGCACAGAACAGCCACAGCAGCGCAGGCCCTGGGCATACAACACCCACCTGTCTGCTCAGCAACCAGAGGGACAGAGGTGTCTGCCTCCTAACCCCAGCATGAGGTGGGGCTGACAGATGTGCTGGGGGCTCAGTCCATATAGTATCAGTGGGAGCCAGCAGAAGCGAGGTCTGTGGCTTGCTATGGAACTGGCTGCTGGGTGGTAGCTGGTAGCTCCGCAGCCGGACAGAGAGCACAGGAAGCAGCAGGCACTGCACCTCCGTGGAGCTGCACTTGGCAACACAGCCCTTGCAGAAAGGAGGGGAGCAATCTTGCTGTGCATTCAAGAGATGAGCTGTTTATCAAAAATGGGATTGGTAAGGATCAGTAACCTTAGCTTTCAAAATTCGTGGTATTTTTAGTGTATCTTAAAAAGTGTTTTTTCAAGCTAAGGTAAGAGGTGGTCACTGAGGGCACTGCAGGCTGATGGAGCGACTGTCAACTTTGAAATAAGTTTCATTTTTCCTTCCTACTCCCTTTATTTCTCAAGGGAAGTTCAAGAGAGGTATCTGGAATTGCCTGTAAAAGAGAGCAAGTAAACGCCAAAAGCTCAAGCACAGCGCAGCCACCCAGGAGATATTAGTGATCAGTAAACAGGAATTGTACAGTTAAATATTTCCATCTTTATAAAGCTCTCATTATTTCCATTTTTGTGAAGCTCTCAGTATTCTTCAGAAATTAAAACACTTTTTTGGGCAATAAACTGAACTCCATGGCATTAACAACGTCACACAGCAACCACCTATGAGGAATTAAAGTGTTTGGAGCATCTGTGCTAGCACTCAGACACAAAAGACAATGCCACATTGTCAAATCCATCTTTCTAAAGAGTATTCACCAGCCCCTCAGCGCAGCTGACTGCAAGCCACAGACCATTTTACAACATTTTACTGTATTATATAGCAAAGATTTGAATAAATCTGTGTGCAATAAATGTATTCTTTTATTAGGTTTATCCCTTAATCAAATATTCATTTATGTGGGCTTCATTCTATTAAAAATTGAAATGATACAAAGGTGAGCAAAAGCCTAGATTTACAGTAGTTTAAAGCCTAATCTCATTCTCTAGGGGTAATATTGACAATATAAAAACTGTATAAATGATATTCCCTAACACTAAAATATGCTTATGAGCCCCCTGTGCATGTTCTACTGCTTTACAACCTACAGTGAAATGCATGACTGGCTTAATAAGGAAGACATTTAGAAAGGATCTTTTTTTTTTCCCCCTCAGAATGTTTAAGGCAAGTAAAGATCTCACAGCTTCTGTGAGCCACAGCCTGGGCTGGTAATTGCAATTTCCCCTCAGGATGGTGTTTGTCTTCCCTGAGCCCTTACTCCAGGGTGTACATTCACCTCTTGGCACTTTCCTTTAGCAACAGTATCATTGTTTGTCTTTCAAGGTTTTAATGTGTACAAGGGACAGCTCCAAGACCAGCAATCATCATCTGCACCTTTAGTCACCTTTTTCCCCCCCTATTTTTTTCCCCTTTTTTTCAGCCTATTGAGTATCTCTCAATTTCCTGGATCCTTTGTGAGCCTCTGTTTGGAGTATCTTCAAGTCAGGAACTCAACTGTATTTCCATTCAAGCGCTTTAACCCAAAACTTCCATGTGTGCCCTCCTAACTCCTGTGAGCAAGTGCACCCCAGTAATGCTGGTGGCAAACCCAGCCCAGGAAGGAGAGCACCACGATGCAGCCTCGGTGAGCTGGCCCAGCTCCAGCGTGGGAGCGTGCAGGTAACGCCTGCAGCTAGACTGGGGAGAAAGTCACTCAGGGAGCTGCTGCTTTTGGGGTTTCTCTCCAACTTGTGCTTTGGTCTGAGTGGGCTCTGTCAAGTATTTCCACATCCATATTAGAGACTTGTGCAGAAAATAGGATTCCTAACAAGTCACAACAGCCAAGGGCAGGGCTGTGCTCAATGAATGCAAACACTGCAGATGCTGGGTTGCTGCTGTCAGTTTGAGCAGACAGGGAGATAACAGTGCCTCCTGCTTAGGAAACAGGCAAGCCCACTGACACTGAGTTATTGAATAAATGTTCTAGCCACTGTAAGAGTAGAAAGGTACAGACCTTCACACTCAGCCTCCTGGGGAAACTTTTACCCACCTGTTGTTTCACAAACTCTCAGCTTCCTCCCTCCTAGGTGTGTGTGCTTACAGAGAGATATTCAGAACATTGCTGCCTACCAGACGCAGAAATAGCACTGGGACTAAGATCAGCAGTCCAGCCTGCGTTTGTGTCAGGAGCAGGTGAGCCCTGAGTCAGCCAGAGCAGTAGCCTCATGGCCAGTTACTGAAGAGGCCCCTTCCCAGCAGGCAGCAGGCAAGGAGAGGGCTTTCAGCACCTGCAGGGCTGTGCCAGCCTGGTGATTGCACTCAGCCTTCAGAGGAGCATTTCTAGAAACACTGCTCCATGACATAGCACAAGGGAACTACCAGAGGCTTAATAATCCAGAGCAGGACACACACTAGTGACAGAGCATGGCTTGGACAGCAGAAAGGAGGACAGGCCTAAGACTGAAAGGAAGAAGATAACAGATTTTGCTCAACGAGAAAGTACCAGGCCTCTGTTTAAACCTAAAAGTTTCTAATCCCAACATTCTGGTAATTTCTTAGATAAAACTGTAAGTGCTTGAGTGTTTGTTTTTTCTGTGAACTAAATTCCAAGACAATGGCACTGCAGCTGGAAAACACTGAAGTTGTCCCTTACAATTGCAGTGTACCCTGAAATTCCATGGAGTGGCTGCTTTCAGTGGACTGCAGCACTCAGAGGTATAATTTGATATGGTAACAAATAAATGTCTTAAAACCACAACCCCTCTCTTCCCTGTCCTGCTTTCACCAGAGGCTGGTTTTGAAAACTGACAGGTTATACCAGAATATTGGAAAAAGACAGTGCAGTTGCTCTGAACAAGAAGAACCAAAAGATGCTCCAGACTTCAGCAGTCCTTCCTCTTTGACAAATGGATAAAAAGAAGAAGCTTTCTGCAGTCACTGAAAGTTTCTGTGCTAAATCTCTGCCAGGTTACTTCACAAACAAAAGCAGCAGCAGCCCTGGGTCAGCCTCCTGTTGCAGGCAGTACAGCGGCTTGCGTTTCCTCTGAACAATGTCTTCTCCTCAGGAAAGTCCATCTCCCTAGGCTGCTACTTCCTCCTTGGAAGAGTGTCTTTTATTTTTTTTGTAAGCTGTTATCATCAAGTCTTATGGTAAGCTCTATTTTTAAGAATTTTAAGATAACATTGCTTTGCCGATCGCTCCAATATCCCCTAACAATGAAATATAGTAATACAAAAGTTAACTAAGGTATAAACATGCAAAAGGAGAAGTCTCCCTGTGATCATAAACTGATGTTATTTTCTGTTCAGCAGTTCATGTTACTGCTGTTCATGCTAATTAATTAAAGGAGCTGTTGCTGTAATGTGCAAACAGGGAATCTGAGAAACTAAGAGGGCTTTTAGGTCTCGGAGTGAAGTTAAGTCAATCTGGGCACAGGCAATCAAATGTAATGAAATCACTTGTCAGTGCTAAGCTTGCAAAAACTGTGAAGTTTGACTGGGGAGTAAAAGGATTATAATTAGATTTCCAATAGGATAATAACTAAATGGCAGAAAGCAGTAAAGAGAAAATATTACTTTGTTAGCTAATGGTGCTGCTGTTCGGGTTTAGTTTTTATCAGCACACTTGTAGTTGTGCTAATTTAATTTGCTTTTATCAGCAAAAATGCACCACTCCAATGGTACTTGAATGTCATTTGCAAAAATCATTGATCTGAAGGTGCACTTAATGACACCCAGTATGTTTATTTTATGTGAAGCGGAGATTGGCTGATGAAATGGTTGATGCACTATCTTGCTGGCCCACAAGTGAGTTATGGAAGCAAGACCAGAAGGGGATCTCTGTGCATGCAGCACCTTCTCCTGCACCACTCAGCTGTGCAGGAGGCTTCAGGAGTACAGCAGCTATTTGCTTCCCGTGTTGTCAGCTAAAAAGCTTCTGTTGGATCAAGCTATGCTGGACTAGAAGATCGGGTATGCAGAGGATGAAGGTACTGAGTGTGGAGTTCACAGAAGTTCCAAGTCTGGGCAGAATTTCCATTCCATTAATAGAAAAAGCAGAGAGAAAAGGAGTCAGCTAAACAGAAAAGATTTATAATGCAGACCAGAATCCCAGTATAGGAACAGCTTGTGTTAATAAAATCATTTTAAGAAATCAGCATAAAATATGATGTGACTTAATGGCTGTGAAAGTTGGTTCTGCAGTATTTCTGTAATTTCCTTTAAACCATCTTAAGGAGGTAGTGGCAGTGAAACTAATTGAATTTCAAAGGGAAGGCACTATGTGAACGATAGATTTCTGTCCAGCAGAGCTATTGACAACAGAAAAAGGAAGGTCTGCATTGATGCTAAAGCTTTTTTCATCCTGTGCAGGAGAGAGAGATTTTGGAAGCTTGGAAAGAGCTTGGTATTAGGGACATGTGTTTTGACCCTTCCTCTTCCCAGGGTGCAAAAAACAAAGGCAGCAAATGAAGGGGTCAATGAGAGAGTGTGCTCCAATTGTTAGAGGCAGCAGGGCAAGAGTAGCTGTCAAGAGCAAGAATTCTAATCAACGGGTAAGAATTCAAAAGATATTACAGTATCAGCACAAATAAAAATGGATGTGATGGTGCTACAGGACAGAAACACTTTGAAAGCTAAACAAGCTCTACAGAGAGCTCTTCAGAGGCCTTTTTATGAGCTGAGAGTACTTAGTGGAACCCAACTAAACTCATGGCATGTTTCCATGTGAAGGGTATTACCACACTGAACCCAGCACAGGAGTCATTGCTGCTGTGGAGAAGACAAGAGATGTTTTGCCATTGAGCAGGACAGGACAGGTTTACAGCACAAGTCATGCTCGACTTAGAGGCGCACCAAGCTCAGGGACATTGAACATAGTGGAGCTCTTTGCTCAGGCTTTTAACCTGAACAAAAACTACATGATCCAAACCCTGTAACAACTAAATAGTGCTGTAACTTGGATCAGATAGGAAAAAACAAACACCAAAACCTAAGCTGAAATACTAATCATAAAATCATGAGGTTTTCTGGTGTGTCAACAGACTACAGCAAGTGTCGGAAAGTTCTCTTTCAAGCAAGCAAAGGGTTGTTGGAAGTGGCTATGCATCACTTTCCCCACAGTCCTTTACAGTCATTCTTGATGGTAAGACACAGGTAAGCCAACTGTAACTGTTCTTCAACTGAGAACTGAAACTAACTTTTTTTTTTTTCCCCACCAGATTTTCTCCAGATCTCAGAATCTTTCTGGAAGAGCACTGAGCACTCAGCAGGCATTATCACTAGATCAGGAACATCAGGAAACGTAACCATATGTCTCCCAGGTTCTTGTCCAGTATTTTGGTGGTGATGATTTTGCAGCTGCAGTGTTCAGACCACAAGTCTACACATGTGTACATACATGCCCCCTATGTTGTGTGCATTGTGATCAAGCTGTGATTCTCTGTAATGCAGAGCATACAAACCTAAAATCACAGAAAAAGACAGCACCAAAAGTATCTGAAAGCTTTTGTGTACAGATAACAGATGGATGACAGCTGCCTACCAGAAGCTTGCAAAGTCAAGCCATGAACAGCTGAGAAATTCTCCAAGTGGTACTTGTACCTAAAGCTGCCCTGCAGCCCCTCTGCCAGCTCTGCTGTAGGGTCCTGAGTTAGCAGACAGGTTATTTTGGCACCTTAACACTGCATGAATCAGTAGAAAGGGTGGAAGGGCTGTAAGCAGAAGCACTTATAGGGGAACAGGCAGCTATCTCCAGGCTGCTGAAGCAGTCAGTGGAGAGTGGAATGGTGTTGTGAACACGGCACGGGGCTGAAGGGAGACAAAGGCTGGTTTTACGGGAAAGCTACAAACCAGGACTTTCTCCAAAAGCAGGGAATTTCTATTTTCAAATTGCTCAAACTGGTTTTTCTGTGTGTCACACAGGCACTGGAGATAACCTTCCAGCTGCCCTAGACAAGGGTCACATCACTCCCTGCCCAGGCCGACAGCCAGAATGCACCTATTATTCCTTGGGAAGCCCTGAGACAACTCTCTGATGTTCCTATTCACAGCAGTCCCCGAACAGTGAGGAAGACAGCACTGTGTACCTGCTTGTAACATGAACATGGCTTTCCTTGTCCACTGCAGTCCCAGTCCACGTGTTCTTTGAAAACATCTCTGATCATGACAGGTAGGTAAGGGTTGAACCAAACTATTATAGCAAGATAAATCCAGTGTAAAATCACTGTTGCACTAAGCAAATGAATCTAAGAGCTAAACAAGACTTTCCTACATCTCAACTGAAACAAGTTTCATTTCCTGTCTTGCAAAGAACCAATCTTTCAAAGGCACTGAACGTGAAGACAGAATGAAGTGTGCAGTTATCTTACAGCAAGAAAATAGAGAGACAGAGACAACAACTATGCTGCATTTCATTTACGTTTTAACACTGCAAAGCTATATGGTAGGCTGTGGTACATACTGCACCTTGCATTGCTGCGCTGTCATGTTGGGTTCCGTTGTGTTCTATTTCCATATCTGGGATTCCAGCATCTGAAAGATGTGACACTGAAGATTAATTCAGTCCCCTTTGTCCTTCCTTCATGCATCTTTAGAAAAATATTTATAGCAAACGAGGGTGATCTCCAAGTTACAAGGTCTTGCATAAAACATTTGGTCTTCATAGAATTTTCAGTAGTAAATTGTATCCAAGATGTGCAAGCATTACTGGTCTCACAGTGAATTATTTTTAACGTGCCTCACATTTGTCTGATGATCAGATAATAACCAACTCATGACACTATTGTGGCTGCAAAATCCTCTTGGAGACATATGCAAGGAAAAAGTTGCAATCAAACTGTGACAATATTAACAACACTGACTCTCCAACCCACCTACCTGCAAAGCACCAAAGAGTACAGGCGCTGGCACCCTAGTGGCAGGGCTGTATTGATATAGGTGCAGGCTGTGCAACCTGCACTGAAGGCTCAGCTCAGGATGTCGTCAGCCATCACCCAAACCACAGCTACAGATGAAGGGATCTGAAACACTTCCAGATTTCTGAGACCTTTCCAAAATGGACTGGGCTCTGGTTTCCAAGTTGGGGAAGCCTCATAGTGATCTGCACTTCTGAACTATTTAATCTCACATTGGTAATACCTCTGCATGCAGAGTCCTTCAGGGTGGGGACTCCAACACCCCAGGGTATTGTGATAACAGATGCCATTATCCACCTTGTGCCAAAAAGGATTAGCATGAAGGGTATGCAGTTTGAATCCATGGCACCTCAGATCCTGCAGGAACAGCTGTTTGCCTTAGCATACAGCACATGGAAAGCCCCACACCTGAGAGGGAGCTGCAGATACAGTTTTGGAGTTTCTCTGCATAAGAGCCTGCTCTGAACTTTCTCACCCAGTGAAGATCTGCTGTGTTGCCTCTCAGGTCACTGGAGCTGGGGTGTTGGTAGTTTGCTGGTCACCCTGCAGCCCAACCAAACCCTGCTGGAGCAGGGCAGCCCAGTCACTACAGCCCACAGGCAGAAGAGTAAAGTGAGTAATGTGTAAATGAAGTGTCTGTGAGCTGTGTGTGCAGAGCCCTATAAGTATTTATGATTAAAAAAATATATAAATATATATTTTCACATGTACAGTTGATTTCTTATCAAATGACAAGTGACTGCTCTGACCTAGGAGCTCTCTTATTCAGATTCCAGTTTGCAGGAAGGTTCAGAGCACTCATTAATCTAAAAGAGCTCTTTCTTCTCAGTCCTGTTGTCTATAGGTAGAACAACAAAGTCATCTGTACCTAATAACAGCATCTGCGCAACGAGACGGACTGTCAGAGTGAAACTGAGAATACTCAGAATAGCCCCTCACATTTTGTTGTCATAAAATTATACCTGCAATTAAATTGTGGATTAAGATGCTAATGAGCTACCTGATTTGCATGTGCAATCAGATTAGCATGTAAATATCAGCTTCTTTCAGGCACTAACATATATATGACTACCTGAGTGTGCTTGCAAATCAAACTGTTAGCAGGCAGGCCCACAACGGCAGATGCAAGGCTCTGTTAATCACATTGTGGTGTGCTGCATCCCTTTAATTTGTGGCTTCCAGAACTGCTGAGTGCTTCTTACTGTGTGTGAGTGGCTGGGGCTTACCAGAGATGGCAGGATCTGCATGCAGGACCTTACAGAACATCAGGACTTCAGTTTTACTCTGACATTCCTCTCTAGGAATTGCCTGTGCCCATGGGACCCCATTTGGGCTTTTTTTTTTTTGACCCAGTGGAGATGGTGGAAAAGGTTTCTGCTGGCTCAGTCCACCCACTCTCCCTTGGGCCATTGTCCCTCATGACAGTGGAACTGCAAGCTGTGTATCTCTATGCCTGAATCACCCCTGCTCACTGTCAGAGCATCAGCAAAGCCAGCCAGCTCCTGGTTACAGTGATATGCTGGACTATAAAACCCAGCAGATGAGAATACCTCTGAAAGATGTTGCTCTCCTACTTACAGAGTTTATGTCTCATAGGTGCTCTAGATAAATCACAGCTCACAGTCCATCACTGAGTGGAGCAATGGCAGTTCACACAGACAGGCCTGCCCTAACCTTAAAAAACACTCTGGGTAGCCTTCACAACTAAGAACTCAAGCTAAACTTGTAATTTTTACTCAGCAGTTCAGGCACTTCTTGCAGTCTGGTTGTGTCAATGATAGCTCAGTTGCTAGCAGGGCCCAAAGCAGGCAGCACAGAGTTCATGTGAAGACTACAGGACATGCAAGGGCAGGTGAGCCTGGATGTGACTCTGATTTGTGGCTTCTGCAGAGATGCACAGGCTAAATGCTAGCCATAGATCCTGAACTAAATTCAACCAGGTTCAGTCTTAGAGTTGAACCAAAGCTCTGCACTTTGGCCTCAATCACACTAAGCAGGAGAAGCAAGTAAGCCCTCCCACCACCCAAAGCAAAATGACCCATTTTAGGAGGTTAACTGACTTGCCTTTGTTTCACCAGAGTATCTGGGAACCACCCAAACCCCAGTCAGCTGTGATACCTACTTAACAAACTTAATAGGTCCTCAGGCTGAGCCAACTTGAGCCAAAAGGCTTTTAAAATGAAGCTCAGTCATTCTAAAAATTAATCTGCTGGAAGAGGAGAGTTCAGAGAACCTTACAGGAACCAAATTTCACATTGTCTTAGCTGGCACTGTAACAGATTTCTCTGGTAATGTATTCAGCATTTCTTGTCATGCCTGTGTAAACTGTTCTGTCTGTTTCTCTACTTGCAGACTTAACTTATTTTTTTTAATTCATGACCTAGAGCACATGGCCCAAAATAGATTTCTAATTATTTCAGGAAAGAGATTTTATTCTGGAATTTGCTTTGTGCATTACACATTTTTTCACTCATTTAAACATGATTTTAAGCTAACTGTGAAAGGCCAACTCAGACATTACCATTTAACATCCTGAGACCGTCACCTGATGTGGCCTGTTTAAGTGCCTGTTCCACTTGTTCTCTCCTCTTGGATTCAAATTCCAAAGCTTCCTGCAATTTTCTCTTTGCCTTTTTTTCTTTCTTCAAGCGTTTCTGAATTGTTGCTGAAATGTAAATAGTAAGAATGGCTCTTAGAGCACAATTAATGTATAATGGAGACAGTAAAGGAGTTGATGTTCAATGACCCTGTTCTAGCACCAGAAAGCAGTTTAAAATAGGCATGAATCTGGTATGAAACAAAACACAAACCCACTCCAAGCCATGGCCTGTAACAAAACAACGAATGAACTGAGGGGCTTTATCTCTTGTAAAGTATATTAAAGCTTATTCTCAGTCTGGAAGAGCTCCATGGATTGCAGTCTCCTGAGAGCCAGCCTGGTGGTTCACAGTACACAATCTTCACAATCATGGAGTGGATTCCAGCTACAGCTGTGCAGAGTTTGGTGGAGTAGATCATTGGCTTCAACTAATTTCTAGCAACAGCAGCAATGTTCATCCTCACAATTACATCTCTCGCTCTGCGTTGTAACCTTTCCCCTTAACGCTGAGTATTGTATTGCTCCCTGCTTCAGTAGGTCTGTGACACACTGGTTCTGTCTTCCCTGACTGCTCCAGGGATGGAGCATGACCAGGCTAAAGTTGTATTCTACAGATGCCATTCAGGCATTCAGAATTTACTCAGTCTCTCAGAGATTACCCATATAATGGTATCCTTTTATGCATCTTGTGACCGGAGCATTCAGAAATCTGAAAAGATCTGTACAAGTCAGTAAGAGCCCAGTGGTCACAGAACTGAAGTAAAGACTGTGATTTTTGCCCAGAATTTTTTCTGGAATTTAAAAATAAATTTTCTGACAGTATTTTTTCATTTGAAATTGATAGGCATCTAGCATTCAAGAGAAGAACTAAAGCAAAGGGACTGCAAAATCCTGCTTGCATAAATGCAGCTTTCGTTTAACAATGCTGTTAGCAATGTGTGCTGGAGCAGTTCCCAAACTGTCAAAGTGTGATCTGTACAATGTAACTTCAGCAAAGGAGAAGCTCTGACTTTCTATAACAATGAAGGTGTGCACGTGGCCATGACCTGAAAGACAACCCTGAGGATACTGAGCATTGGTGAACTGCTCTTTTGAGCCAGCAGCCAGCACAGCCTGTGAATGGCTCGGTGGTTTTGTTGACCGTGAGACACACGCAGTGTGTCGTCTGCTGGCTACTCAGAGGGAGGCTAAGTTCTGATTTATGGAAATGCAGCACCTCACCCACACTCAGAGTGGGGGGAAGCAACCTTTCTGAACACCCACAGCAAGGTAACATCTTCAGCAGCATTTCCTGATGCTGCACAACTTCACTTGTGGCCATGGCCCTTTGTTGCCTCTTACTTGGTGCTGCAGAAAGCTTTGCTCTACACAATTTCAGTTCAAAATGTACTGAAGACAGCACTTGGTACCTACATTTTTGGTCTTACCTAGTTTGATCTTTCTGATTTCATGGATGTAATCTAGAAGTGGCTTTTGGCACAGAAAGTGCTCTTCCTCTCCTTCGGATGCAGATTTGAATTCTAAAAACAATGCTCCCTCCCTTGCAGTACCACAGCACAAAAAACCATTCAGATTTACCAACTTAATTGCCTCTTATTATCAAAAGCTTCTAAACAGTCATGGGTTTGTCTTTGGAGGCCCCATATGGGGAGCGCTGTTCTGTCTCCTTCTCCTGATGGAAAAAAAAAACAACCCAGAAATGATCTAGGGTTGTTAGCTTCAGATCTTGCACTTCAGCAAACAATCTCTTGTAGTTTTTCTATTTCACTGCACTGAAGTTCTCTACAAGAAAAAGCAGCTGCCTAGTGCCTAAACCACAGAAATGTGGGCTAGTAATGAAAAAAAAATCACCTGAATACCCACATTACAGCATCTTTCTCACAGCGAGACTGATTCTGAGTGCTTGGAGGGTAAGAGCAGAAAACAAAAGAAATTAAAGCTGTCAAATGAAGAAATCAAGCTGGGAGTACAGAGGCAGAGTGCTAATAATGCAGATGAAAGCCATGAAACCCATCAGCTCTCCTCCACACAACCTGCCAAAACTCTCTGTGGCCACTTGCCCTCCAGGAAATGATCCTTCAGTCACTGTTCTGTCTGCTCAGAGAGAAGTGTGCTTCCTTCTGTTTTGATTAAATTTAAATCTTTCATTACCAGTGCTAGGCCACTGCTGCACTGCACTGAACTATGAATGGCAGGCAAGGCCGAGTCCTCCACAGCTCCAGCTGGAAATGCCAAAGGGTTATATGCTTGATAGATATCTAAACTCCATTTTTCATTCACTCACCTCTGCTTTGCAGCTCAGCTGTAAGTTGCCTTTCCAAGCTCTCTCTGAGTTCCCTCTCTCTACAAAGTTCCATCTTTAATTCTTTCTTTTCCTGCTGTATCTGCTTTTCCTGGACTCTGGCATTGTCCACAGCCACTTTCAGTAGGCCCTAAAACACAGGCAAATGTATGGTATGAACACAGCATCTTGTTTCAGCAGTGGCAACATTAATCCACTTATTTCTCTCACACCCTCTAGGAAAACAGAAAATGAAAAGGAGGAACCTAGAGACTGGGACTTGACTGGGCCTTTGAAGTAGTTAGATGTTATATAGGAGCAATTTTGTGGTAGGGAATTGCTCAGTGCAACTTCTGCCCGTTCCCCCTGCTGCTGTGGTTGATTACAAACAGAATGCCATGGTGCTGCTGACCTCAGCCAACGGCAGAGAGAAGCAAAGGAGCAGGCATGAGACTGGTGCATTTTAATGTGACCATGACTGCCAACTAGTAAGTCAAACAGACAAGGGATTAAACCCTTTCAACATCAATAATGCCAGATAGGGGAAACCTAAACATTACATTAAAGGAAAGAAATGAGAATTGCAGAGACAAAGTAAGTTTCTGAAACATTTTAGAGAGACTGAGAAAGGAACACATTTTATCTACCATGACATAGCCTGGCCCTATGGAGAATAATTTACCTGGATGTTGGTTAATAGTGTTTCTACTGATGAAAGGCCATCGGCAAAAAGAAATGGTGCCGGAAATCCAGGAGGCAAGGCCTGTCCAGCCAGTTGGACTTTATCTAAGGTTGGTTTCATTATTGGAATGGCAATTTGGACCTCTTCTGTAAAGACAGGTTTAAAAGCATCATCAGAAAGCATTGGAGATACAGATCAATGTGATTTCCAGAGACTAGCACTGTGTTTACCTGCAAGTCAAAATACAAGTGCATCAACACATCTGACATCACAGCCTCAGTCTTCAGGCAGCTGTGGCTGCCACTGAGGGAAGTTTGCAAATAGCAGAGCATAATCATAAATGCCCTGAAGGCACTAACACAACAGTAACAGACCCTTAAAGCTCAAATCCCACAGAATTATACCAGAGGATTACAACAGCATTACGCAGTTCATTAAACCTGAATGAACTCTCTTCATTCTATCATGTTTGCCTCTCTGTGATGTGCATTTTTTTGTAGCTATAACCTTGACAAAATTCTAATCAAGATGTGTATCTCATCTCTCTATTCCTCTAACGTTACCCTGCCCACACTCAGCAGTAAATGATCTCCACTGAGTCGTTCCCTCCTGCTTAGCTAGCACCAACTCCATGTTGTCAGTGAAGTGTCAGCACAAGTCCCCTTAACAAGTACCTTGCTACAGTCAGCCTTTCCAGTCCCAGGCAGCAGCCCAACCTGCCTTGCTGAGTGATCTCTGCCCGAGGTTTAGAGAGCGCAGGGTGGGGGTGGCAGAGGTCAGAGGTGCGGCGGGCAGGAGCCGCGCCCCAGCTCCAGCCTCTCCACTGTGATTTAATGCACAGGAGGAGATTGATGCAGTTCTTACAAATTGTTAGAGCGGGCCCTGGTCGCTTCCCCTTCACTCCTCGTTTCAAATAGATCATCTTGGTACAGATCAAGCTGTGCACAGGCAGTAGGAACGAGCAGCCAGAAACAAATAACATTAGTAGTTATTTTTCAAACCATTTGGTGATGAATCAGCACTGTCACCAATGCATTCACATTTTTAACAGGGTAATGTAAACATATTTTAGGTTAGTAAATATATCTTCTCCTCTCAGATCCACTTGAGTATTTTCCTGCATATTCATTTTAAACATCAAGTTAATTGCTGGAAAAAAAAATAATTTAAAAAAAAAATTAAACCCTAGCAGCCTTCAAAGCCAAACTCTGCATGCTTCTCTGAAATATTTTTTTTAATATTTCTGTGTAATATTCCTGGGAAATTCAGCCTGTGTATAATCTTCCTGCTCTTGCAGAAATAATGATGATATCATCTCAGCAATAGCTTTCATTAAAGCCTGCAATTAATGTATTGACCATAGGCTCACCACGCATGTGCTTTCGAGGGGCAACTGCACAGCCAGTCCTGATAGCTTCATTTGTCAAGTGTCCTGGTCACGTTAAAGCCAAGCGTTACAGTGAGTCCATACCATATTCAAAAGGTCTCCATCTCCCACCTCTGCTATTTAGCAAAAAAGCCAACTCAGAAAGAGCCTGACAACCATGAATTAAATCACAGCAGTGCTACTATCCAGTCTAACAAACTCCAGCAGCATCTACTGAGCTCTTTTTGCTGTGTTTTTAAAACACACCCACTGACAGCAAAGCAGGAGAGCAGTTCTCAAGTACTCCTTGAAAGCTCTGTTTAGGGAGTATTTGGTCTGCACTGTGGGAGTTCATTAAATGGAACATCCCCATAATGATTCCTCAGGACTGATAACAAAGGCAGGAACCTTCACACATCTCTGTAGCTATCATTTTAGAGCTGTGTTCATGTAATTTAACAACTGATGAATTAAAAAAAACCCCACACAACTCTGGTGGCATGCTCTGAGCTCAGAGTTCCTGCTGATTCAGACACACCATTTCTCATAGTCGAATCTCTTCTCTTACAGGCAGAGCTTTAAAAATAAACTGATCAGTTGTTGCACAGAAGTAACACCTAAGCTATGGAGTCACCAAAAAAATCTAAACAGAAGTGGCATTTGAAGAAGAAAGTAATACATGAAGTGTGCATAACAAAACTATAGCTGCTTTAAAGTCTCTAGAAATCCCTCCTACTTGGAGATGGAAGTAATAACATTAAATTGGCTGAAAGGAAAATTACTATTGACTGTGAAGACAGGCTGCATGGTCTGTGGTTTGTAATGTTACTGTACAGCAGATTGAAGTTTCAAAATAGTATTACTCTTCTTTAAAGAGATAGACACGGCTAAATTAGGTGCTGCTTGCTGCAGTGAGGATCAAATGCAAAAAGAATCATATTTCATCAGACCTAGTCAACACCGGGAAAATAAATAGAAATATAAGAGGTATGCAGGCAATGATTCATTTTGATAATCTGGCCCAAGAGAGACACACAGAGACAGCACACAGATCTAAGCTTCTACCGAAAGACAAATAGGACACAGAGGGTGGGAATTGGGATGACAGTGTAGCAGAGGTCACATCGATTTTCAGCAGCAGTTTTCACACAGATGAGATAACCCTGGACTCTATTTGGCCCATTGTTCATATCCTACCTGTCCCAGAAGCAATAAATTTCTAAGTCCCAGAAAAAGGGCAGTAAAGAAGAAGGATTCTACTTATGACTTCTTATGATTAAGTTTTTGCGCTAACCAAACATGCTTTGCAGACCAAGGTCACATTGCATGTTAAAGTCTGTAATAGCTGAAAACTCGAAGCAGCATATTATGTTTTAGCCTATATGGGTGGAAACTGTCAAACCATTCATCATTTTTTTTTCTCTGATTGAAATCACACTCTGCAAAGATGAATGATAAATGCATTAGAAATCTATTTCAATCTTGTAATAGGTCTTCACATCTGAATGGTGTCTACGTCTTGCCTGTATTCTGAGTAAGTGCACAGTTAGGCAGGAATTTATTAGCTAGACTTGAGAAATCATAATTGGTAAAGCAATTAAAAGCGGCGTGTGTTGGAAACATTTGCTGTGGACTGTATCAAATGCACCTCTTTAATAGAAAAAAAAAATGTTGATTTAAGCATTTTCATTTTAAAGAACGCTAAAAATATAAATGCTAAAAGCTGCACTGGCACTTGCAGTACAACAGAATAAGCAAGAAATAAAGCCAGGACAACTACAGTCTAACCAAGGACACAACCAACCTTTGAAGCAAGTGGGAACTACTTTCATCAAACTTGTTTGCCACACCTGCCACGCTCCAGGATGGCATTCAGCAATCCATTTGGAGTGCAGGCTTTATTTTAATTTCTACCTGGCGCCCAGGTGAATGGATGAAAAAAAGAATTACATTGCAAAGAGAAGAACTACACAGCAAATACCAACAGTGAGTGGGATATTAGTCTGGGAAAGCACAAGGAAACCTGCTATAAAGTGTTGCTTGTTCTTAATTCAATATACTGAAGTGTTTCATTCTCTGTCTTCTGCCTGAGTTGCAGAAATAGGGATTGGAAGATGAAGCATCAAAGTAAGGGCTAAGTGCGGCACTGGGAACACCAGACCCATGAACTGCTCCCTGTCTGACAGTGCCTGGCCCACACCAACAGGCACCTTTATTTGCCAGTTGGTTTATATTCTTTCAGAAGGCATCGCCACATATCTGATGCACCTGCATGTCACATCCCTCTCCAAACAATGTGGAAATATTAAAGTTGCAGGTTAGATCTTGCCTAAGACTAGTTAGACCACCAGGTTATTTCTTCAGAGACACCTCAGAAATTTCTCTGGAGCACCTCCAGTAGCTCACGGAATATAACTTGTGAACAAAAGAAATATCTGGTGTACGGAGAAGAGAGTAACCATGTATTCTTACTAATCTGTTAGTTACTAACCAAGACAGTGTGATCTCAGAGAGCCTTAATGCTGCCAGCATTAAGATGATG
The DNA here is from genome assembly GCA_013396675.1 of Eubucco bourcierii. NCBI lineage: Eukaryota > Metazoa > Chordata > Aves > Piciformes > Ramphastidae > Eubucco > Eubucco bourcierii. Next base: position 382,389 of record VWZE01007602.1, on the reverse strand, counting down.
GTTTTGGACACAGATGGCACCTGGGTCATTCCTTATCCCTTGCCTGTGACATACCATTTAGCAACCTAAGGCTTAAAATGGGGATGGGGATTTAATGGTCTGCAGCTACAAAAGAACAGCCTAGATACTCTGATAGACTTTTTTTTACTTTTAATAAAACAGAGGATCTGCAACATCAGGTGGGTTGTCCATGCCACTCACCTCTGAAAACAAGACATGTTTTACTTGCCCCCAGGGCTTACAGACTCTCCTGAACCGACATACCTGTGCACTGGTAGGCATTCCCTTCGCTTCCAGCCATACACTGACTTCACAAAACAAAACCAAACCAGTGACAGGCAGCCCTGTCCAAGTGTGGACTGAGTCAGGGCCCAAATTCTGCATTTCCAGTGCAAAATGTGGTTTTCCAAAAAAAGTGAGACTCCTTATTTCAATTACAAACCTTGACAACTGCCATGGTGTTTAACTGGGAACTAGTGGAATTGTTTTCTTTCACAGGCAGTATGAAACCCTGCAATCTGCAGCACTGCTTAGTTCAAATACATGTACCCTCAAGTCTGTCAGGGCAGCATCGCTTGTCTTCAGGGTCTTACCAACTGAAAATCCTCCATACACCTCTGCCTGCCTTTTCCTCCCTCACTGCTGCTGTGCCAGGAGCTGAGCGCTTCTGCTCATCAGTGAGAAAGAGAAGACAACTCTTCCTAACCTGGCTCCGATCAGACAGAAATTTACTGCTTTAACCTTGTGATTCAGGGGCCAAATTTAAAGTCACTGCTGTTTTTCTTAATTACAGTCCCTGAATGAGCAGGGTCAATGAACGCAGTCAGGTTGCAGCTGATTAATCCAGTGCACTAGCTTTAAATCAGACTTTATTTCATTTTCAACTTACTGACATAATTTGGTAGCACAAAGGCATTTCTCACTGCTGAGCTTTGCCAGAAAGACATTGCCCTTTAAGAATAGTACCTAATCATTAGATCTACGTTTCCAGGTGGCCTTAAAGGCTTTTGGAAGCTACCACAAGACGGCAACATCAACTATCTTCTGCCCATGGTATCTGTGTCCCAGCTGGCTCTCCTCCATGCACTCTGAACTCAGCTGAAGTGTGTTTAATAATCTTTTCCTTGTTTTAAACACAGGGGGGAAATGTAGCCTCTGCCTGTTGTCTTGGGAAAACCTGAATATGTGGACTAGTGAAAAAAAAGGCCAGTGTGCCAGCAGTGCATTCAGCCCCTTCTGGGCATCTGTTCTCTGGAATGACGGGGGGTGTTCTCCTGAGGGACCTTGTAAGGCAGCCACTTGGGGTTTGAATAGGAGAAGGAGGCAAAACTCAGAGAAATAGCATTTTCCTAAGAAAAGGCTGAAATTACCGTTTACAAATTGCCTTTATCTGTGCACTCTTTATCAAGAGGTGCATAATTATACAGCTTTGACATTTTCATCAATGTACTCTCATTAATAACACAGAAAATTATACCTATTTATAACTTAGTATTTACACTACACACTGATGTTCACACGGCACTGATGGTAAAAACACCTGAAAATATTTTATTAATTTAAACCTTGGGGAAAAAAAAAGGACTCAAGTTAGATGAACTGTTGGTTTTGCAGGATGAAAATAAGAACCATCAGAACAGAAGTGTTTCACTGCAAAGGCCTCCAGTCTGAAGTTCCGTATGTACAGATTAAGGAAAGCAAATACAGCTACTGTCACCTGATTAAATTCCGGTCACTGAGGAGAGCCTAAGTACAATAAAGGCTACCAATAACTACAGGCAAAGCCTTCATAAAGCCTCTGTTTTCTGTGCACAGCCATTATTTACAAGGTCTAGTCTCTGTGATACTGTTGTTACACCTGCTTTCTGATTTGAGCTGCTCCTCAGGCAGGTTGTGCTAATCTGGATTCCAAACCATCAGAAGTTGTTCTGTGCTTTAAACTGCTCCTTAATCTCAGTGGCAGTTTAAGTGCTATCGATCTGCATCCTTCATTTGGCAATTTAAGTAACTAGTCCCTTCCTCCTAGTAAGAGTAGCTTGTCATCTGCACACTGACCAGAAGCAGTACTTCTACTGACAGCAAAGTGAAAAAGCAAACCATGTAAGAACAGGTGAGTAGTAAATTTACTGTGCTGTGGAAGACAGGAAGAAAACGAAACAAACTAAACAAACTTCATGGCCATTATCAAGAGGTTTTTAATTCTTTCTCAGCTAAGTCTCTTCCTACTATTCACAAAGGTGGGGTTTTGTGATAATGTTGATGCCTCACTGTAGCCTGACTATTCTTCTACTGAGATTTTTAAACTGTCAGATGAGGATGGGTAGGAAGAACTTGCCAAGAAAAGGAAAAAAAAAAAAAAAATTCTTCGATTTTCTTGGCGGATTCAGCTTTTCCCTATTAATGTTGAGATTATTTCTTCAACTATTTTGTTGCAAATATTTATGACTCCATATGGAACAACAGATGTTGAAGGGAAGGGACAGCAGAAAAGACTTCATTTTCAGCAATTACCCTGCTACTTGTTGTCATACTGTAGGTGTTCTTAGTGCATCTATTTTACATACCACCCTGTCCTTTCACACACTGCAAAAATGTCAGCTTGGATAATTAATGTAATAATTTCAGTCCAAATCATTTCCACAATGTTCATTTAGGAAAAAAAAAAAAAAAAAAAAAAAAAAAAAAGGACAACAGGAGGAAGAAATCAGGAAGGAAGGGGGAGGCAGGAATGGCTTTCCAAGTGCTTCTGGAATATCTGATCAGGATTCAATTTCTTGCAAGGCTGCATTAGATCCTTGCTACAAAATCCTTCCTCTTTTTTTTTGCCTTTGAGACAGATTCTGGTGACTGCCACCAAGAAGAGAAATAATACAAAAAGCAGAAGACCTAAACTACCCAACGCAGCAGCACAATAAACACTAAAATTACAGTGTGAGTAAAGTGAAGAAACACAGGCTGGGTGTGAGTAGGTTACACAGGAACAGGTTGATGGTGTGCAAGCTGAAGAAACGGCTGTTAACAGAACTGTCAGCCCACCAGCACCGGTAGCCAGGGCTGGTGGAGAGCAGCAGTACCCTGCACAAAGACATGACGTCCCACATGGAGGTAGGATTGTCCCTGCTCTGCCCCGTCCCCAGCACATGGCAGCCAGCTCCTGCCCACACACCACTGGGACCAGTGAGCATCACCTTCAGATCCATCACACACACTTCAGGCATGCCTGGGGACCCAGCCAGGAAGGCGAGGGAGAAGGGGAACAACTTAATCCCAGCGCCACGCTAACTGCTGCTACTTGCTTCTGGGTAGAAGGAGCTTCCAGTAGGTGTTTCTTGCAGAATGGGCAGGACGAGCTGGCAGCTGCCTGCAACAGCCATGGCCCCACCTCTGCCCAAAGGGTGAGGTGTGCTGTCATGGGCAAGCTTGGCTGAAGCCTATGTATGTCTGTGCTTAAGAACTGCCAGCCAAAGCTGTGTACCCCCAAAAGGCCCTCTGTGCCTCCACTCTGGGGCAAACCTCTTTCATGTCCTACTCACTGTAATAAAAATATACAACATGCTTTTACATAATTTTCATCATCTACTCCCTTTATTGCAGCACTTTGTAATATAACCAATAATTTGAACCAGAGCTCATTAGAAAGATTCCAATTTTTCCTATTCACAACACCCACAGAACTATATAAATGCTTCCAGGTAGCTGTGAGCAGTGGGACCAGATTTCCACTGGCACACATGCCTGCATTCCCATTTTGCAACTGAAAAGCTCCACATGCCTGATAAACCATGGGCCACCAGGAAAGGTTTTTCCCCACTTGTCTTCCTAGTCCAGGGAACTATCCAAATGGTAGCTGTGCATACACTGGGTGAAAAATCTGTGCTCCTAATCTCAGGCAAAACCAGGCTGAAATCACAACACTCATTGCCCTTTGGGTGCCAGGCAGGAAGCATAAACCCTCTCTGCCATAAGCAAATACAAAGACACAGAGAACTGAGCAGCAAGGAATGATGTCATGGAATGACATCAAAGCTTAGCGATCACCAGAACTGACTGGTAGCCAGGAAGCCAGCTGGAGGACTCTGGCTGTCATCAGAATAAGGCAAAGGAACGCTTAAACTTGCAAGTTAGTGAGTATATAGATTTCTGTGAGTTGTTTGTCTTCTGTAGGATTACAGAGTTAATACTGTATAGAGCTCATGGTTAACATGATATGATGGCTACTAACACAGTAATTATGGCACGCAAGGCACTTCCGGCTCTTAATAGATTTTCAAATAGTACTGAACCAAGATCAATACTGTTACTGCTGAGTTCAATTTCTTAAAGTACATGTATAACCAGCAGTTAAGCCCTCCAAACATTGGAAGCAGGCAGAGCACCATTTCCTAGATATTCCTGGATAATTACACCTGCTTTATTAAGGTTTATTTTACAGCTGTGTAAAATAGGTTATAAAGGACAATTCTGCTATTATGTCCTCCCCTGCTTAGGCTTAATAAATATTACATTCCACACCATCCATTAAAGCCAAGCAGTGGAGAAAATAGGAGTGGTGGTAATCTCCTCCACATATGTAAAATACCTTTAATAAAATAAGGGTGTATAAGAGTCAGGAACAAATTACTGAGGTCTGCTTTAATAAAACAGTACCTTAAAGAAGTATTACTCTCGAGGTACTGCCATTCCCACTGGTGATGCAGTGTACCCTTTCAAAGCAGTATAGCTTGTTAAAATGGCAAGATATCTTTCTGCAATAGAGTGTTTGTGTCCAGGCAGATACAAGGTTTGTAGAGAATGCATCCAGGGAGCCATAAAGTCGGTGGGAAACATATTTCTCCCTGGTATTTTAGTACTTTGAAAAATTCAATCACTGGGAAAAAATGTTTTGCTGTAAACATCTGAAGAGCCTTATAAAAGCAATGGCTTCCCACAGCACCTGCTTAAATAATTTTAAGAGGGACTATGTCTTTGCTCATCTTCTAAAACTTGTAGGGAGCTTCTGCTATTAATTTCCCTGGTGCTGTCAAGCCAGGGCACTTTTAATCAGAAATAATTATGAGTGCAATTGGGGGATGTTCACCAGCAGGATTTTTGCACCGCAGAAATAAAACAACTTTCCAAACTGATTGCTAGGAGAAATGTGATTACCGTAACTGGAAAACAGACCTGGAATGACGATCGCCTTACAGGTTTCCTTGTGAATGAATTAGGAATTCTTCAGATGTCAGTGAAGAAGTACTCTGCTCATATATCCTAGTGTTTGAACACTCTTCAGCTGCACATTGATTTTATAGGCCCTGATTATCAAGCTGCATGAGGAATTCATCCCTTTTCAATTTACCTTCCAGCCACAGCAACACTGTGCTGTAGTTGCTAACCTGCAGGATTCCTGGCAAAGCCCTCTTGCGGACTTCCACAGGAAATGCCAACCTTGCCCCAGCTCCTCAGGCCTTCCGCTCTGCCCACTGCGTGGCCTTCGGTCCCACAGCCCAGAGAGCTGCAGCACAGCCCTGCCTGCCAGCCCAGCTCCTGCCACAGGGCCCCAGAGGTGCCCCCAGCCTAAGGCCAGCCAGCCCCTGGTGTGCAGCTCTGCTCTAAACTGCTGCTGTTTAGGTAGTGCTGAATCTCCTGTGGATACTGAAACTTACCCAAGCAAAGCCACGTGCAACCAAGCCTCTCTTGGGCTAAACAACAGCCAGAATTTGGCTTATCTCAGTCCTCCTCCCCTCCTCAACTTAGAGGGCAAGTAATAGGCCCTCTGATAGAAATGTTGGCCTGGTGTATCGGTATTACATCTTAGTGACAGAATGATTAGAGTCCCATATATCAGCACTACAGCAGCTCTCGGTGTGGAGAGCCTCATGTCCATAGCAACGCAGCACCACTCTTCACCACCAAATAATTACATGATGCTCTGGGGAAAGACAAGTTTTCCTAGCACACAGCCAATCTGTCAAAGGGGAAAACTCTCTCTGACCCAAATGGCAGCTGCGATCAGACTATAAATGTAAGCTAACCACCAAGTAGTCCACATCCACTACTTTGCAACCTAATAACTGTTAAGTCTACTGCTGTCATTTATCCCGAGCTTTTTAAAAAGAACAAATACTGGGAAAAAGAAAAATAAGAGGAAAACTTTCTGCACAGCTATCTGACACCAACCTGCTCCACTCTGCCTTCAGATGGGCTGAGCACTGTGCTTGGATGTTGCGCTGCCATGTGCTCCAGGGCTCTCACCAGGCAGGCACAGCATCTCCACTGGGTCCACCTCACTAGCAGTGACTCCCATTATGCATCTGAGACTAAACATCACTTGTAAAAATAAAGAGCTACATAAAAAATTTAAGCACAAGAGGCTAGTTTCAAGCTCCTATAGTTTCCTCTACACAGTTCACTAGCACAGTGCAGGACTACAGTTGCCAGCAACTGGTTCTCCTCTACTCTCCTCTCTGCCCAAGACCTCAAGCACCTGAACCAGCAATCTGAAACAGAGACGTGGCATGTAGCAAAGACTGGCAGTAAATCCCTGCTGCTTAGGATAACTTCATTAATAGCAGCCTAATACCTGCTGAAGGTGAAGCACAAAAGCTGGAGAACTGAGCAATGAAGAGGCTTTATTCCTCTGTGTCTGCTCTAGGAAAATCTTAAGAAACTTCATATACCTCATCTCTAAATCACTGTGGTTGGAGGAGCTTCATGGACCTGCCACTTTTTAGATTTGGCAGCTGACACTTGGAGAGACAGTGGAGTGCCATAGCAAGCTCTGCAGCTGGCTCCAAGGAAGAAGAGAGAGAGAGAGAGAGAGAGAGAGAGCACACAGAACCATCTTAAGCACCCTCCTGCTGCAAATGGGGAAGTTGAAAGACACCAACTGTGACCCAAGCCAAAACTGCCGTGCCCACATTCACTACAACGTGAAGTATGGAACACTTGTCTGCACATTTTCCTCCAAGTGGCAGCAATAAGGTTCTGCATTCCATTAGTTAATCTGTCTCTGTACTGTGATTCCCACCAAGTCAGCCAGGAGCATGAGCTGAATGGTGCTGGTAAGTCATGTTAAAAACTAAGCACAAAATCCTTTAAAAACATTTATGTTTTGATTACTGCTACTGTGACTTAGAGCTTTTAGCAAACAGCGCATTTTCCTTTTAAAAGTGGCTTACCCTCTTACAGGGCACTTTATATTTTCACTTTGGTTTATTCTACCTCCTTGCTTTGGAACTGTGCATGACTGGAGAGAGGAGCTGACATACCCATTCACGACAGTGCAGAAAATGAAGCTTAATGAATCCCAACTGCAATGTACTTCATGTGCTGAAATCAATGTACATTGCCTGCTACAGTATCTCCCTGTGAAATTGAGGCATTTGCTCAGAAATGTCTATCTCAACAGGGTCTTTTCTTTTTTTGTAGTGCTTAACTGCCTTTTGTCTGCTCTTGTCTCCCTCCAGTGTTGCTCAGATGGCAATCTTTTATTCCTCCTGCAAACTCATTTGGAAGCTGCTGGATGGGCTACAGCTGCGCACTGCTCTGTAAGGTCTAATACATGTCAAGCAGTGCTTTCTATGTGCTGAATAAACACCATGACACAATGTTTTAATTGATTATTAAAAAGGCAGGATTCTAGACTGAAAGTAGTATTTAAAACTAGCTTTAATCAGTTGGTTTTGTAAAATCCTGAAAGGTATTGAAGCTGTACACACTGCCATGGGAGCTCTGAAGTTTGCACAAAGGTTACTGCAGCCCAGGGTGACAAACCTATTTCTGGGTGCCTTATGTAAACATGAATGTTTGTGGATGATGAAAAACAAGCAGTGGATCAAATTGTTTATGAAGTATGAACCTTACCTGGAAAGGTATTTTCCCACATATCTTCTAGGGAACTAAGCAAAAGACATGTTTTTCAAGAGCCAGTCTGCTCAGGTACTGCAGAATCTTTGGAGCTCAGTCATTTTCAAACAATAAACTATGTTCTTGTGACGTGTAAAGTCTCAATTTATACTCTCTAGCAGTAAATACTGACAAAGCAGTCTGCATCGCTTCTGACAAAGACATCTAAGTTGGAGATGCAGTCTAGAACTACAAAAAGTCTCTTTATATGAATTGTGTAAACCAACAACTATTATACCATGCAGTTAAAATATTTGTTTTCCAAGTTAGAATGGTCAGAAACAGTAATAACACTACTGCATAAAATTAACTAACTGGTACTCAAAAGTAAGACTGGATCCAATAAGGGTGTCTCTGACCCTCCACAGGACACTACATGACAAATCACAGATTTTTGGAAGGACTATTTCAAAGTCTGGATAATGCAATGAAGTTCATAGTGTAGATTCATATTTATCCCATTGACTGTAGTTCTCTGTGGCAGCCTTGGTGTCTAGGAGAAAAAATGCACTGTGAAGCAGCTACATTTGTTCTTCTTTCTTCAAACGAAAACTGCCAACACTGCTCTGAAATTTCAGTTGTAACACTGGCAATGTCTGTTAAGTGGCAACATGAAGAACCCTCATTAGCTCTAAGTATGTAGATTATCAATCAACTGAGAAGTAAGGATGGAGCAGATGAAAACAGCAAACTGTTACAATTACAAATGATGCTTTGTGCATGACTGTGTCTCAAGAATTGTTACAGGATGCTGTGAAAATAAAATTCTCATTTGTATCCACAGTCCAGAATAATACAGTCCCTCACAATGATGTAGTTTGCAGCAGAAATGTCATTTGTTATGTTTCACATTGTTGCTGTTCTATCCACTGGATCTAGATTTTGTTTGATTTTTTAAAAGGATGAATTCTCTTTAGAGAACTGACAACTTATATGAATATGGGAGTTTTGCCTGCTCTTAACAGGGAAAAACCCATGGCATAACACTCAAGCTCCAAATTCCTCAGAATGCCTACTAAGAATAAATTCTATGTTTATTTGTATTTCATTTCCCTTCAACAACTGCCTTTCCCGTGGGTATTTATTAAAAGCATAAAAAGAATGAGCCAAATTCACGTCTCAATAACATCCATTCAGCATTGTTGAAGCTTGTAAGATTGCACTAGGCTAGCCAAGGGGAAAAATTTGCCCATTAGTTAGTAAATATATCTACTTTTTTTTTTTTTCTGCTTCAAAAGATGTATTGCTTAATCTTGAAGTTCTGTGCCTGCCCCTGCTTATCAAAGAAAAAAAAATAAAAGCATCTGTGTTGTTATAAATTCATGCCCTCACTCAGAGGAGACAGGATGTGTATGTTCTACCTGCTCAGTCACTTGTGGGTTACCTGGGGCAGTCCAGCTTCATTTCCCATTGGACCTCCTGAAGACTTGAGTGAAGTTTCCACCAGCTCCACTACACAAAGAACTGGTTAGACTTTCCTCTGTACTGTTTGCCTGAAGATTCCCATAAATAATCTTATTTGACCTACATTCTAAAATCCAGAGACTGGGCAAGTGTTAGTAGCAGAATGACTTCCAGTGTATTTGGCCACTGGGAAGGTTCATTCTCAATGCAAGGCTGGACAGCCATTTTCATACTGCAAACTGTCCGTGACAGAGACATCCACTTTCAAAGTGCCCAAACCAGCAAAATCCACAAACCATGCAATGAAACAGAAACTGCCAGTCAGGTTATGACCACCACTGAGATGGTTCACATCATAGCCACCAACTTAACTCCACACCACGCTCCTCCCACTTCCTGCAGCGAGTTTCCACCAGGCCAGGCTGGGCTACCCCGAGCCACTCTTCACCCACCCATGCAGATGTCTTAGAACTGTCTTCATACAAAATGAAAACTCCAAATCCTACTACACTTCTCCCACTGCAGCTGACCATCAATGCAGATTTTGTATAGTTTGACTGTGTCTTTTTGCACAGAGCTTGCAGGAAAAGCTATCCAGCACCAGCGCTGTAGCATGCAAGTGCAGCTCCTAAATGGAGTACGTGGCCAAGAGCAGGGGTTAGTGTTTCTTTCCCCAGCAAATTACAGTTTATAGCTTGTTAGTAGAAAACTGATGTCTTTAAGATCTAAAGCACTGTTTTCAGAAATATCATGGATTGTCTTTATTGGCAGCATAACAAAACCCCCAAAATATAATAGCAAGTAATGTGACCATTGCCCTTGGCAGCACCATTAAACTGGGCAGTGAACTACTTCAAATAGCTGCGAGTGTTGAACATTAGTTCTGCCTTAAGTAGGTTGGTTTTAACAGTCAAATGTGCACTGCAGTCTATCTGAACATTAAAAGCACCTTTCAAACTTAATTTTACAGAAATGTTAACGACCAGAACAAACTATTGAAGGCAAAAAAGAAAAGTAATTATTTCAACAGATGAAAGGAAACAGTAAATTAACACTGTTGTTTTAAAAGGGGGCTCAGTAACTCACCTGCTTTAAGGAAATATCATTAACTGAAGGTACTATGGATATTTCACTTTATATGGTTATAGTTCGGGGTTTCTCTTCTGGCCTTTAAAGATGAGGAGAGCTGTAAATCTTTAATTGAAATACAAGTTACAGAAATGCTTTATCACAATCACAGCAACAGAACTGGTTGCTGAACATCTATGTTATGGGTTATGTACACACATGTACGTGCAGTGAGAGAAAGGGGGAGAAAGAGAACAGAACTAAACAAAACATCAACTTTTAAGTCCAAGAGGCCTCTAAAGTCTAAAAGGAACGATTGAGACAGAACTAGAATGACTCAGAAGTGTTCCTAATATGCCACCAGTGCTGTGTCCATAAAAAAAAATTAGCGACAGCTAAACTAATCTCATCGTTACAGTCAAAATTATCTAGGGAGAAATTTGTCATAGCTTAGAAAATGTTATGTTGCTTCCTATAGAACACAAACCATACCCATTTTTTGAACATGAGCTATTATTCAGTGCCATTCTGAGAACTGTTTAAAAACAGTCACTGGCTTGCAAGCAAGATTTCCTTACCATATGTGTTGCAATATGGAAGCAGATTGTAGACGTTTCCAACGTGAATTTCAGCTGTATGGTTTAAAAATGTTTACAGCAAAATTTAGGTGATCATTATTTTTTTTGTGTGTGTGGACGTGCACTTTTACACACACACCCCGAAAAAAAAAGTCCTGATATAAATGCAGGGTATGAAAATAATTCATCCTGCATAATCAGCATAGCTACATATGCTTTTCATTCTGAACTCACCCACTGGCTGACTCCAGTTGATGAAATGGTAATTACTGCTGGGACTTAGACGTGTCCACTTTGAAAACACAGTCCTAGGTAAGGGTTATTCAGCAAAGCTGATGACAGTGGTTTTAATCTTGCATTTTAATCAACAGTTTTTCATGAAGGATACTTCAGTGGATAAAGCTATGACACTGTTTTGCACACCTATCAGTTTGCAAGCATTTACGTGTCTTTGTAGATCCTTAACGCTATGCTCACACTCCCCTGTATTTCCTATATATACACGATATATACGACCTAGCAGGTAAGGAAAGAACTGCACTCAGAATTTAGGAATACTGGAGGAAATTGAGAATCAGAAGGTCAGGAGAAGCTGATGATGCAGCCTCAGAAAACACTGGCTTTGACAGCAAAGCCCATCTAAGCAGTTCCCACGCCCTACAGCACAGCTCATCAGCCCCTTCTGTGAAAATCTTTTGGATGCCTATTTTTAAACCACATCACATAAATAGAGGCTTCTCACTAACACCTCTGGATGCTATAGCACTCGTATTTTGGGAAGACATTTCCTAGCTTAAGGTATTTTGATGTAGAAGTAGACACAATCTGGTTCTTTCTTCCACATTCCTTAAATCACAGCAATGAATATAATATCACATTAAAATTGCAGTGGGACTTGTGTAAGGCCCTTTTTTTTATTTTGCTAGCTGAACCAAATACACCATCTCCAACTTAATGAAGACACTGAGGAAAGCACACATAGAGTGCTGCCTTTGATGGACAAAGGATAGGTAGGTGACATCTCAAGACTTCAGCCTAGTGACAGCTGGAGAAAAGTCTGGTGCACACTGGCAGACTGGACACTGGGGTTGCAAGCAACTGTACTGACATGACCAAGATAGAGATTTCCTAAAAGAGATAAGCAATCTTGATCCATGTCACTGTATCAAGGCTACATCTGGAGAGCAGAACATCATTTGGGAGATGACCACACTCACAAAATGGTAGGGGTTGGAAGGAAGGTCGCCTTCCAGCAGTGCCCTGACACAAAGGTGCCGAGGTCTGCCTGAAAAAAATCTCACTAAGGGGCAGTAAAGGTAAAGCAAACTTTGAAGAAAGGACATTTAAAAAGTGTTTAGAAAGAAGTAAGGAAAAGGGTGGGCAGTTAAGCAGATTACTGGCATGAAAGAAGTCTACTACACAAATCAATTCTTTCTTTAGCTGTCTCTGTTTATTTGAGGGTATTAAGGGGACAATTGAAGGAATAAGAAGTAGATGAAGACATCACCCCCAGGTAGAATTACATGGTGGGTACCCTTTAATTCTCGTATTGGACCCAGTCAGAAACTGCCAGATATACTAGGGCAGGCTGCCACCTCTGTATCAATCACCCACATGTCAGATCAATCATTATTTGGTATTGAGCTGTGATAAATACCACAACATTTGAGCCTTCAAACAGTACCTCCTACTTCTTCAAATACATGATGACAGTACTGTTGCTATAAAGACACCTGCGTCAAACATTAGGGTGAGGATTATCTGTGAGCCAGCAGTCTGAAAACCAGTTTTAGCTGCACACAGCACGGCATACACTTATCTAACAATAAATGTGAAATTCAGTCTTCCACAAAAGAAGCAGTGTCATGAGAAAACTCAGGCTCTAAGTTTTGTAAACGCTGCGTTTCCAATATTAGAATGTCAATCTTCATTCACTCTCTGACAAGGCTGTCAATCAAGCAGCAATCTAGTTTTGTGAGCCTTTAACCAAAGATCAAAGCAGCAATACTGCTGAGTTCACATTACCTACCCACAGATAGCCGCTCCAACACTCGCTGAGCACTGCAGCCATATTAACTTTGCACCCTTCCTTCCAAGCAAATGAACCAGCACAAGGTTTGACAGCCCTCCTGGCTTCCGCCCTCAGCTCTCACCTGAACCAAATCCCAGTCCTCGTCCCCTCCACCCCTTGGTGGCTGCCCCTGGAAGCTAAAGTTGCGGACTGCAACACGTGCGTTGAGGTAAGCTTTGGTCAATTAAAGGAAAAGGAGCTGTGCTTGCTGTCTCCTTCGGGGAACGTGCCCAATGTCTTTTACTCAATAACAATAGCTGGGCAATAAAAAGATGAGTGAGCAAAACATACTGTATCATCGTTTTGCTTTTGACTTCAGCCCAATGGCAAATGAAAGGCATCCAAAATCAATTTCAAGAAGCTAATAAATTCAGGATGTGAAAGCAGTGAAAATATAACTTTTGCAGCCTCATCATCAAGCTGATTTGTAAGCAAAGCCAGGCCCAATTCCTGCACACTATGTCACCCATATTTTCAGTTTCGTGCAGGTAATAGACTATTTCTACAGAGTTTATATTCTGAGGCTAAACATAGATATATATATATCTTCTTTCCACAAACATATGTCCTGGTAATATCACAATAAAAATCCGAATGCAGTGTGCCCAGAAACTCTGTCGATCACTATCAGTTACGTCCTCCAGCACGAGTGAGAGAAAGGTGAAGGCTAATGCTGCATGCAAGGGCATGCTTGAAGCACAGCAACTGCTTGCCACAGCTCCACATAACTTTTAGAACAGACCTCTTTATGGCAGCATGGGGAGGGGGCTGCTGAGGTTTTTATTTGCTTGTTAACTGGCTGAGAAGCTTGCCAGAGCACGGCCGTCTAAAGGTAAGCTTCCAAAGGGAAATGAATTGACTGTAATTACAACATTATTTTAAGTACTCCTTGAGCAAAGCCAAATACCTTCACTGTATCTCAACAGGAAACAACACAGAGGGCTGACACTTATTCCAACCAGTTACTTCTCTTTTACATGTGAAGATTTAACCAGCAGTTTCTAGTATGACATAAGAAACCTGCATTCAGGGTCAAGCCCATCTACATGATTCAGGGGCAGCCGCTCTGAAGAGCTAACAGGGCTTTGTAGTATAAGGTTTTGCAATGCAAACACAAAGAAACCATTTCAGAAAGAGAGGGATGGCAGAGATGTACCTTACCTGGCTTGTAAGGTCAGGACCAGTTTCTGTGGGGGTAATGGTGGTGCAGTACCCTTGGTTACACACCAGGCTTGCACATGTGGGGGCCGGACCAGATGATCTTTCAAGGTCCCTTACAGCCCCTGACATTGATTCTATGATTCTTTGCAGCATGAAAAATCACCAACAAATGTCAAGACAAGACATGTAAGCAAAGGGCTGCAGGGCAGCCCTGGGAACTGTGGGTCTGTAATGGAAACAAACCAGAACTTCTGAGAGCAGCACTTTCTGTCCCTGATGCAGCCAATATACACCATGACTTCTGGATTGACTTTGTTTCATTTGAACCAACTGCAGACAGAGATATTGCAGAAGGTCAGGTACATTTCACTAAGTCATTAACAGGGCAAAAAAAAATGTGTGGTGTGGTACTTATTTAAAAAGAACAAATAAATTAAAAAAACCCCCACGACATCAAACAGGTCCCTGACCCTGGAGATTTCTGTGTCAATATAAGGATTTATCTGTTTCCTGTAGGAAAAAAAAAAGACATAAAGGGAAAATAAAAGCAGGAAAGCAGGCAAGCTGAGTGAAAAGTGGCTAGAGAGCATAAGTGAGGAATGATGGTGTATGTGGACTGGGGACATGTGTGAGTTTTAGAAAACAGTAGGTGGAGAAAACTGTGCAACAGAATTATATTTAAAGGGGAGAAGTTAGAACTAGGTGAGAACAGTAATAGAATCACACTTGGGAGTGTAAAATATTGCTTTTGTCACTTAGTTCATACTGTGAACATGACCAGGTTTCTCCTTCCCCAAGCAGAAGCAATGGGAAATGCTGTTTGTCTTTAGTCTATTTCTTCACCAGAGCATCATCCTCCTCAGAGGGTGGCAGCTTTTGGTGGCCCAGACTGTTGTGACAGGGCCTGGGACAATGATTTCCTCACACTGAAGAAGACATTATGCTTATTTTTCAAGAAATCTTTTTTCCCTTGTCTTACTCCAAGGTTTTACTGACCAAATGAAAACAAATGACAGTAAAACCCACCTCAAATCTGATTTGCATCAAGTTAAACTTTCTTTAGTACTTGCTATATCTATTTCATCTGTTCACCTCTAATATTTATAAGCAAGAGGAACTAAAATGTTTTCAGTCTGAAGCACTGCTCCTCCAGCTGAAGGTAGACTGTGCCAGGTTTGCTCTCCACACTTTCAGCTTTCAGAAACACCTTAAGCAGAAGCAGAAAGCCAACGAGGTTACTGATAGTTCTGCAATACCAAAGCAGCACAAGAGTATCTTTCAGATCTCCTTTGCAGACAAAGCAGGTCACAAAGTGTGCCTGAACACCTACAAGTTTTCTTTAAAGCAACCTCTCTTTGGTGCACATGTAAGAGAGTCACCTGGACTTATCTAAGGCTGCTTTCATGCTGTTCTGTGACTGACTGCAGTGCTTCACTCTAGCTGCAGAGCCCTCTGGGCCTATGATTGTACACTGGCTGGTGGTCTGGGTTTCAGCAGAATGTAAATGCAAGCCAAACGCTAGGAGCACATATGTTTTAATGTGGAACAGAAGCTAAGCTGTGAAGGCAATGCATCACCCTGCAGCAAGAAGCAGTGGTGGAAGCGAGTCCTGTCCATCTCAGCTGAACCATTTGTCACATCTCTGCAACCTCACGTGCCAGCACAAGGGGTACTGGATGAGCTGGGGTCATCTCTGTTCTCTGGGGTCTCCTACACACCACGCTTGCAAGGCACTATCTGCCTCCCCATTGCACAGCAATGCATAGCTAAGATCGGCTGCCTGCTAGATGCATAGAGAGCTACCAGTATCAGTGCAAAAGCCCTGCTCAGGTATGAGCACAGTTCAAGAGTATTACACTAACAGTACATGTTCATAAAACATATTCAAACTGCTTCTTTTTCTGAGCACCTTCAATGGTATGAGCTGCTTTCTCAGCCCTCTTGGCAGACCTCCCTATGCATAGAGTGATATTGGGTACTTTTCAGCACAACTTTCCCACACAGCCACTCCTCCTTCCCACAGGATACAAAATTTACTTTCAAAAACATGGAAAATTTGGAAAAGTCCTTTAAGATCATCAAGTCCAACTATCATCTAACTCTACCAAGACTGAGCCTAAACCACATCCCTCAGCACCATGTCTCTGCCTCTCTGAAACACTTCCAGGGATGGAGATTCAGCCACCTCCCTAGGGGACTTGTTCCAGTGCTTAAGAACCCTGTCTGTGAAGAAATGAAGATGCAAGTTTAAGAAGCTGTAGTTCTCTGCAGTTCCTTCTATCTTCACTAGCTCCACACAAGAAGAGATCTTCCCAAATTCTAAGTTTCTTCAGGTAGCACTTTTATAAAAGCATTTAAAAAGCAGAATGTACTTCAATACCAAAATGCCTAACTGGATCCATAACTAAGTCTTCACTTAGTTAAAACTTCCGATATTATCTCTATTATTTTATTCTTCAAAGGAGAAGAGTAATTAGAAAAGTTCTGCAAATTTGCACTAATGAAGCAGAAAAATCTACTATGAAGAAATGAATTTTATAAATTTCCATGCTGGCAAATAAATACAAAATATTAGTGTACCTAATCTCTCTTTTTATGATTTCTGTAAAAGTACTTACAGGTTATTCCCAAGTCATCATAGCAACTTGAGCTGGGGCCTGCATTTTGGCCACAAGTTTGGACTTTAAGCAATGAACTTCTATTCCACAAGCAGTGAAAAAGAGACAGTGTTACAGACGCAGCAAAATTGCACACTGAAAAAAATCAAAGGAGAATACACCACTTACACCAAGGTAAGCAAGCCTGAAGATAACCTTTCAGCCCTGGTGCCCAGGCTGAGAAGCAGCAATACTCTTTCCAAATTCAGCTCCATTAATTGCACAGGAGACGCACTGCAGATACACTTCTTATTCTCCAACGTATCTTCAGCGTCACAGCTAAGAAGATGAAAACGGCTGAGAGCTACAGGTGCTTCTGTGCCTCTGGGGAAATCCCTGCCTCTTTACACTGCCTTCTGTCCCAAGGAGTGTGACACTGCCACAGATTTTAGCCATAAATATTTAAACCAGAGAGCAAAACCTGGTTCTGAGACGAAAACTAATTAATCATCTGTCTGACAAAACTGAGATGCATTCAGTGGAGATCAAAACCTCCACCTGCAGTCAGAACACTGCCAGATCTTACTGCAGGCCCTGGCTACTGAATCCCAGCAGAAACACAGAAGAGGGCTGGGATTTGAGCATGACCCACAGGAACCAGTGACTAGGGGGTCTTTTAACCAAAAAATGGCTGAGGTCTCATTCTATCTGTGAACCCACACCAATACCTTTTCTGTTTCTGATCTTCATCAACAGGTACTTGAAAGAAAACCCCAAGTCCTTTTCTGTTTCTGTCTTTTTTTCCACGCATTCAGTATTTTTAAATGCTGTCCTCACAAAATCTCTTTAAATCCAGGGGAAAAAAGGATACCAGTACAAATAGCCTCACTACAGTATGTGCTAGTACCATTATATGAAATAATTGCTCCTTGGGAAGATTCTAGACAGTCAATTAACCCCCAATTCACAACTCAAGTGGCAGAGCAGACACTCAATGCATAAAGGGTAGGAGTTCAATCCTCAATTAGGATGATTTTTTTTTCCTTAATAGTTTAATCTTGTGGTCAATTAAATCCCTTAGCATTGTATTAATTATTATAGGAATCCTAGGTTAGTTATGGTGTACTGCAACCACACTGCAGTCCCGCACTTACATTTTTCTAAGCTGAAAAGTCTATTCTAGCTTAAGGGGGAAAATCCCCTGCTTTGACAAAAAAAAAGCAAGGAAGTGCACTGTGCTTTCCTAATCTGGGGTACTTGAAATGCCTCCTGTATTTTGCTGCCAGAGATAAGACTGCAGTTACCTCACAGACCATTAGAACTAGGTTTACTACTGCACCAGGTATTTATATCGCTGCTTATATTAAAAAGGAGTCCTCGGTAGACTTTTAAGGATTAATCTTGTCTCCAACTGCTCAGCTTTTTTTCCTATATAGTTGGGCATAGCAGCTTGGAATAGTAGCTTATTTTTCCATCTGTTAGACATATAGAGGCTATCAGTTTGTGAAGTACTTTCTTGGTACTCTTTTTGGTAGAATAAAGTCCTAGATTTCCTTGGGGAAGCACAGGACATATGCTGATGCTCTATGGTTTCTGAGTTACTGCAGAGATGAATTCTTCTTGGCCAGCTTTCTGTTGAGTAGGTGCTGGAATCATATAAAACAGCAACTTGTGAAAACAAAAAGAAAAGAGTAAAATGGTGAGTTCCCTGGCCAAATCAGTGATCTTTTTTCAACTAATTATTTTTCTTGCTGCAAATGAAGACAGTTTGTCTTTGAAAAGACAGTCTATCATTAAAAAAGAAAAGTATTGAAAGTTTTTGAAACAACTATAACAGATGTCATAGCAGTTGAAAGTACAATTAGAAAGCACAACGCCGCAGAAATAAAACTTCAAACAAAGGCAGAAAAGTTCTGCGTGCACATCAGTAATTTAGAATGATTTAAGAACTGGTTTATAGATGCAAGTGTCTATATATAAATTGAATGTGGTCTTTACAGGCAAACAAAAAGGGGACACAATCCTTTTAAATTATCTCGAGGATAATTGTTTCCACAACAAACATCATTATTTATCAGTTTTGAAAAGAAGCCAACTGCTAACATTTGAAATGCACAAACCTTGGCACACAACATAGAAAATGGTAATCTCCCCCCTTTTCAAAACCAGGTTTGAATTTATTCTACACATTTGTCAAGTTCTTATCTCAAAGCCCATGCAGTGATACCTATTTCTATCAGAAATCATTATATTTTATTTCTAATCACCTTCCCATAGCTAATTTGGTAACTAAGGAAACATTTATTGCTACCAGATGCTGTTACCTTTCTGCCCATTCATATACTGCTATAAACTGCTTCAACAGTCTGGGAAATAAGGTTTAATATATATTATTTTGCCTTCTGGATTGCTTCTGCTGTAATCTATTTTTTCTTAGATAAACAGTCTGATTTTAGTGATGCTAACATCACTAACACACATTTAATGGAGCAGAGCTGGAGGTGGGGAGATTCAGACTGGAGGTGAGGAAGAGGTTCTTCACCATGAGAGTGGTGAGAACCTGGAATAGGTTGCCCAGGGAGGTGGTTGAGGACCCATCCCTGGAGCTGTTTAAGGCCAGGCTGGATGAGGCTCTGGCCAGCCTTATCTAGGGTAGGGTGTCCATGCCCATGGCAGGGGGTTGGAACTGGATGATCCTTGTGGTCCCTTCCAACCCTAACTGATTCTATGAACATTCTAAATCTACAGTTAGGTATCATCCAGGACATGTCTCTGTTACACTGTGCAGTATCATGTAATAAGGCCTGAGACAGTCTGATGCTACAAGTTTAGCTGCATAAGCAGTTTGGTTCCCACTCAGCTACGTCATTCCTGATGGATTAAATTCTTCAGGAAAGTACAGCACAACCCCTCTACACTCCTGCCCTCCCTTGCCCACAGTCATCTCTTCCACTGCAGGCACAAGTGCTGACCCTGCCTCTCTGAAGGCTGAGACATGGACTGGCCAGGTCACCTTCTCTTATTCTACTGACTGCAAAATTTAGAAGGTAGAAGTCAACTCTTTGAAAGAGACACTTCCACATTTTTCTTCCTTTACTAGATTGTTAAGGGAGAGCTGAAATAGCTCATGGAAGAAGTTGCTCTGAACCTGACAATCTCCCTGCTTCAATATTTCTCTGTATCTTTATTTCCACATGTAGGCTTTAAGGAAATTATCTGTTCTGCCTTTGAAACGAAGTGCTTTGTTTTCCTCTGCTCCTTTTGTTCTGGAGTAAAAGCCCACTACGCTACAATGGGATTTTGATGGATAGGTGGTTTTGTGTAGAGAGAGATTAAATTTTCCTATTCAGGTGGAAAATGTGAAAACAAATAAGGGTCCTTGTGGCTGTAAACTTTCTCAAGAGGAAATGGGAACAGACAATTTCATAGATTCATGGAAGAGAAACCAGCTCCTCAGCATCTTCACTGGCAAGTCTGAACATCAGAACACAAGAGGGGATGCCCCAGGCCTGCTACTTTGCTGTTTCCTACAGCAGGAGACACCTTTGAAACAGCAGGACACTGACATGAAAAATCTAGGAAAAGGACAAAGTTCAAACCTTCAGACTTGAGTTATCTATCATTAAAATTATCCCACGTGTCTTTGTAGGTCTGCCCTCATCGCTGAAAAATCTCCACAAAAATTCTCTCAATTTAGCTCCCACTATTACAGAATGATAATCACTTTTCAGATATTTGGGACCATTTATGCCCTTGCTGATGTATGAGCTGCTGGCTGTGTAAAATTAAAACTCCAGCCTGATTTAGAACATTTTTAATGTGAGTTATCCAGGCACTGATGTTTACGAAACACTGATCCTAAAGCAGGGGGCTGAAAAATTATCTTGCATATTGGAGAGAATGCTTATTAGAGACAAGACTATAATCTAGAGGTGCCTGACTTATTTTCTGCTCAGATTTCAACATGTGTGTATAGAGAGATCAGTAGCGAATGCTCTTGAAACAATCTCTTAGGAGTTCACTGCGTAGATCTGGAGTATTGGTGGCTTTTATTTATTATTTTTAATTATCAAAAACTTCATAGAAAGAAACAAAGGAATTACAGCATGATAGAACTGTTATTATTATTATTAAAGTTTAACCAAAATGTTATCCTTTCCTTTAAATGCACCAGTAAAAAGGATAACCTTTTATAGAGCAAACTCTCCTTTCCATCTAAATCCTTTCTGCCTGGAATGCCATAGGCTGTATGACAATAATGTCAAAAGTCAAACGGCAGCTCCTCCTTTAATATGTGAATTTCTCTGCACTTTTGCCTGGAGGGCACCAACATTACAATCACTTTCTGGGTTTTAAAACTAACAAAACACAATAAATATAGGCCAATCTCCTAACTGGCAGTGTCTAAAATGTCTCCAAAGGTTACAGAAGTACAAATAACTATTATCTTCTGAGTAGTTCATATTTCTTCACCTCTGTGAACAGACACGAGTACACACATTTTTTGTCCACCATCCACTCGAGCTCAGCCATACACTACAGATGCTCCATCTTCCAACATATTCTATATCAAAAAGGCATCTTCTGCCACACCAGAAGCAGCACTTCACTGAAGTGTCATAAAAAATGTTAGTTATGTATCTCCTCACTGGCAGTATTCACCCAAATAACCCATGGGTTTTGTCAGCAAATTCACACAAGCCAAAGCCAGCTATCAAAGCACTGCACAACAGTCCAGGTGACAGATAAACCAGATAGATTCAAAAGCATACAATGTTTTATACATTATAACATCTCCAAGTACACCTGGAAGCAGAATTTTATTTATTAAACTGCTTGTTACAGTCTGTCATATTCTGTCAGCTAGAAGAAAAATCTGCTCTGGAAACTACATTCATGCTGACTGCAAAACAGAAGACGACAACAAATGGGTTGAATTTCCAGAGCAACATGCAATGGCTGAGCATGACCAAGGAAGTGTGCCTGGGGAATTCTGCACTGCAATAATCACTGTCCTTCTGCCTTTGTGCTCGTTTGCCTGGGATCCAGACTTCTAGTGCCTAAAACTGGCTAAAGCAGAAGCGAACTGGCATGTGCAAAACCGCCTCTTGGGAAAACGCCACATTTTTAACAGTTCTCATAAACACAATTAAGCACTGCAAATGAAAAACCTTTCAAAATTACTTGGGAGTCTAACTGCTACTTTTGAAAGCGGTTTAGTTACTTATGGGCTGATTTTTAGAGGTATTCATGCAAAACTCTCAGAAGTCTGATCCTTCAACCTAAAGCTATGAAGGCATTTGGTGCCCTAATGCTGAGCACAGATGCACCAATGAGGCATTGGTGAGATATCTAAAAAATCCAATTCTAAATCTCACAGTTGCCTTTCGCCCTCTAAACTGATGCCCAAGTTACCTCTGTCCATATGTATTTTGGCTGTGAAGCTTAACTTGCGTCCTGTTTGGAGGCTCCCAGAGAGAGTGTAAGCCCAGAACTCCCTGGCTGATGGTCTTGCAAGCCCCAAATGGAGGGGCCACTCGAGAGCTGAGTCCTGTTTCCAAACCATCAGACTATTTGTTTGGGTTTATTTAGTGAAGGAGTTTGAGAGGGGGAGAAATGACACAAAGCAGCTCAACAGTACAGCTGATAATGCAGCAGGTCAAGGAACCTAGTTAAGGGGTCTGCTCTTATGAATATTTAATCACTCAGATGAAGTGGAACAGCTTTAACTGGAGATAGTGATAGATGCAACACAGAGACACAGCAGCCTGCAAGAGGCTTTGCTCAGGAGAGGAGATTCAATATCCTGCTACAAATTGAGGAGTTTTGAGAAGGAAGTTTGCTTCCCACAGAGCACCCCAATGACTGGGGAATCCTAGAAAGCAAAACCACAGGTGTCTCTCCTTCCATCTTTTTATCAGTCCTGCACCTGCTAAAAGAAGAATATCCACAGCTCAAAATCCTCAGCAAATACAAGTACTGGGCTCCCAGCAGGCACCAGCCCCTGAGAGTGACTCAGGTAGCCCCTCTGTGGGCACTTCCCAGCACTGGCCAGCTTGATGAGATAGGGAGTGATAAAAACCTTACTGTCTAAGTGTGAGAAGGACTGTGTCCTCCTCGGCACTCCCCTTCTGTTATTTCCTAACTTTCTGGGTTGTACAATGACTCTCTAACGATAATCTTGCAATCCTTTAATGTTTGCTTATCCTTTTTGCAAATAAATTGTTCCTACGAGAGAGGTAAGTTGACAGGAAAAGCAGGGAGACATTTTCGAGATGTGACAACTCCTTAATAATTCTTCACAATTTTTCTCTGTTCATTTCATTGATGGAGAAGATACAGAATAGTAACAGGAATAAAAAGCAAAAACAAACAAAAAATATAACACAAAAAACCTCCAACAACAACCCAAGCCAATCAAGCAAACAAAACCCAAACAAAAAACCTTAAGTACAGTCTAGAAGAAATTTTAAGAACAAAAAGAAAAAAAGAAAAGATGTATTTCTACATCTGTTTGGCTTTCTGTGATAGGTTTTGGGTAGCACACAGAACATGCATCTCATTTACTTGCTGATTCTCACTCTATCTCACCCATGTGTCTACTTGCCACTGTACTAATAAGAATAATTAAAATAACACTGCAACACTAATCATGAACTTCCTCAATAGTTCAGGGAGTTTCACAGAAAGAATTCCAAACTCCAAGAATTTTTCTCTAGAACAAAGTATTTGTTTTAAAATACTAGGCAACGTAATGACTGCTTACTGTTGTAGCCTCTCACCCTTTCAGGTATGATGTTTCATTTCCAAAGTACAGTTGGTAAAATGAAAAAGCAGGAGTGTCTACGCCCAGAAATGACTGCAACTATAATAAACAAATACCTTAGACAGCAAATAGTGGTGCTCTCTACCCTAACAATCAAACAGAAAACCTGATTTCCTTGAAATTATAGCTTGAGCTGGCTGTGGTCTGGACCTCCTTACATTCTGCTGCTCTAGTGGCTTGAGTGCAGCATATGGGTCACATCAGGTCTGCCCAGCAGAGAGCATGTAACTTTATCAGTGTAATTCAGTGCATAATGAAGAACACATTGCTCTGGTTTCAGGACTATTTCAAGAGGATAATCTTTTTCCATTTCCAGTCTGAGGTTTGTTCACTCCCTTGTATGTTCACTAATGATTTACTGCTTTTTATTACCAGAAATGTGTGCTCTAGTGCAGGACGTATACGGACACTTTGGAGATGCACATGGACACATGATTTTGTCCTCAGCTCTCCTGTCACCTGAAACCTCTGGGCAGCAAGTTCTTCTCACTAAGAAGAGTTCTTAACTGCCATCTTTGGATATGCAAAATATCAAATTAGAAAAAGGTCTTGAATATGTAAGAATGCCACACAAAATCTCCTCCCCCATCAGTGCTAGGTATGTTCCAAGGCTTCCCCGTACCTCACACCTTCTGCCTAAGGCTGCTGCCCAAAGGAGCACAGACATGCAGAGCAGCCCCCTGCAAGCACTTGCAGCTCTCCTCAGTTGTCCTCTCCAGAAATTTCAGTTATATAAAGCAAAGTCCACTAGTGCTATAAAGGCTGGATTTGCTCTTTGACAGTAGGAGCACACACTGCTTTCAAAAACAAAAACATGTTTGGTTCTCTGTATTCTTGACTAAAACACAGTTTCTGGAGGCAGGGCCATGGCTGCAACTGTCACTCAGTTTGCCACTGCTATGGGCAATACGACAAACACTAAAGTCTCATTTGTTGTTAGCAACTCTTAGAAAGAAGTTTCTGTTTTATGAAGGTTAGGAGCACAGGCAGGGGGAAGCTGAACCCCTGTCAGATCTCAAGGATCTCTGGGACACAACCTTTCAGTACTCATCTTTTTCAGATCTTGCTGCTGGTAATGAGGACTGAAGGCAAATTAGTATAGAACTCACAGACACGAAGAACATCACCAAGTACGATTTTCGGGTTAGTGACTTTGCACCAGAAGTATTACAAATGGGAGCAGTCCAAGGTTCCTTTGAGGGCTAACTCAAAGGAAAAGATTCCTGGGCCTAATCCAAAAGCTTTCTTAGGTCACTGGGTGCTTATCAGTAGTTCTTCTCCCCTTTTTATGCCTTTCAAATCTGATACAGCTCAGTAGGATGGACCTGCCTAAAACGCAACTCATAGTATTGGAGGAAAAGTGGAAATGGTAAACTGATGAGACACCCTGACTCTGGACAGTAGCTACCTTATTTCCATCACAGTTTGTTCCTGTCTGCCCATTTTATTTCATGGACTTACACAAATAAACGGTCCAAAGTCCTTTCAATAAAGAAAATATCATCACTTCAGTGTGTTTATACAGGTTAATAATTTGTAGTGTTTAGACAGAAATGCATTAAAGTCACTGAAATCTAATAAATAAAACATATCAATAAATTATAGATCAATGTAAGGATCTGGCTTAGTCCATCTGCCAAGATGATTATGAAGCAGGTGTTCTGTTCTTGAGAAAAAAACACATTCTTAAAAACGATTCTGCAAATAAAGATCTTATATAAACCTAATGTAAAAGATGTGACCTTGGAGTACTTCATTACTATCTCTTGCATTTTAAATGTCTGAGCAACGTTTAAACACACAATCATAATGACAAGAGTCTAGGCCATTATTCTCTATTTACACATATTGTGAAACTAAGTATTAGTAAGAGTTTGCCTTGGTTTCGTGGAGTTGGGTTTTGAGCTTTTTTGGACTGATGGACTGACAAAAGTTCACATCTACTCCTAGGCCTCCATTTTCACAGTTGTCAGTTCACTTGCAGGCTAAATTTAACTGAAAGAAAAACTTGTGGAAAAAGCCTTTACCCAGAATAGAGTTCTGTGCTTCTTATCTTTCAGTATTCTCAGAGGACAGAGAGCATAAAAATACCTCTGCTTTTTCCAGTGACCGCTTGCACTGCGCATGTCACTGGAAGACTTTGGGAAAGGAACCCTTACAACCTTTCGAGCCGTGCATTGCTGCATCCACTGCTTATGGAACTACCTCTGGGTCTCTAATGCACACAGATACCAAAAAGGAAAGGACTTCACTTCTAGTCTGGGCAGTTTTTCATGATGGAAGTTAATTTTTTCTCATGGCATCTTTAAGATGCAGGTATCAGCACGTCAAGGAACAGCATGGTGAACACTTGTGCTGGCATCCTCGCACACTTACACACACTGTGTGCTGTGGCCCCCTACTCCTACTTCTCATTCCTGTCCCTTGCACTTTCCATCTGGATGCTTTCAGACTAACTGCTGGAACAGTCCTTTCTCTGGAGGACACCCTCAGCACCAGTCTGTCGCTGTTTCAGGTGTTCTGCACCTGCTCGTTCTCCTTCCCTCACATCCTGAGAAATCCAGTCCTTTGGCAATGATTAATTTAAGCAGCACAAACCCTCTTGGCTGCTAATGAAATACAATAAATAAATAAAGTTATTCTTTCATTGCCTTAGTCTCTGGTCATCTGAAAACATTTCACTCAGCTGATAGCAATGATGCCGCATTCCCATTTCCTTGAAGTAATAAAAGGAAAGGTGTTCTATAATAAAATGAAAAGGGCTAGGTGCCAGGTGCACGGTTTGGAGACTACTGCCTGCTGGAAATGCAAGACTTAGCCCTCAGGTCCATATTTGTGCTCTGAAAATGCAGACAAGTGGGCTAAAGGAGAGTAGCATCACCCTTGAGCAGCTCTGAGACACACAGAGCAAATACTATCTTTATTTCTACGCAAAGACTGCTTGAAAAATGATCAAATATGAACATGCTGGTTGCGTACAAACTTTTCCTGTGAAATTTTACTCTGGCTCACTTAATACAGCTCCAAGCACCTGAACACCCAGGTGAACACCTGGTCAGAGCACGCCATGGTGCCCCAGGGCCCAAACCTCCTGCTCAAATCAGAGCAAGAGGGCTAGAGCTGGCACATTCCCAGCTCTAACCAGGACTCCAGGAAGAGCTGCAACTGTGCAGCCTGTGAGCGCACACCACTCCTGTCTGGAGGATCAACCAGCAGTATTAGCCAGGGCAGCAGTCTTCCAAAACGTTAGGCTTTGGCCAAACTCTTTTCCCATTGGAGACACCATGAATGTTCTCATTGATTTCACGGTGGCAGGAGTTGGGCCAGCGCCTTTTACTACTCCATCCCATATGAGTAGCATATGAAATCTTTCTTGTCATGCAGTCAAACAGAGTAATTGTAGCGGAATTTAAACCCGACTGGCAGGCATGGCCGAATCCTTTTCTGGCTCATTTAACCTTCCTAAAGCCAGAATTCATACCGACGGTTCGGTAAAGCCACAGAGGGTTGTGTCAAACAAACCTTTCCCACACAATGGAGATTTTTTCCAGGATCTGTACTGAAGCAGATGAATTCAGAAAGCAGTTTCTTTGAGTGACTGTGCAGGTACAAAGCAACTACCTAAACCCAGACATTGCAAGTAAACACAATCAGGAAGAATTGGTGTTTAAGTTCCTGTAAATATTTGGAGTTATGCTCTCTGAGGGATTTTCTAGCTCTGGTTCCTTCCCTAGTGCTTTTGAAATAAGGTACAGATGGTTTTCCCTCACACCCTGACACAAATGCTTGTGTGCCAGAACGGTTAACGACATTCAACTAAAACAGAAAAAAGTATTTTGTATTACAAAAAAAACAACTGCAGCCTTGCAAAGATGTTTGTCTTTGCTGTCCTTGACGTTAAGCCTGACCACGCTAACTAAAAAGAGGATGAAAGGATGCGGAGCAAATGAGATTTAATGGCATTTCTCCTTCAAAAAGCTTCCAGGTATGGTCTGTAACTGGGCTCTAACCCCTCTGCACCAAGTCTGTAACTTGCCCCACCAACATATGCAAACAGCTCAGCGTAACTGGAACAACCTCATATTAACTGTCTTTCAAGAAAAACTCTTACACCACATTCTCTTCGGCCTTAATTACCTTGAAATTACTTTGATGAGAACAAAGCAGTACATTTTTGTCTGGCGCTGGGATCACTTAAAATGGGACATGGAAAACAAAACCTGTATGTCCTGAGTGGTATCACAGTATTTGCTACAATCATTGCAATAACTTTTATTGGGTTTTATGCTAAGATTTCACATAAGTAGTGCTACTGCTAAATGGTACTTGCTTAATTTTCATTCGTTGCTATCTCAATTGTTACAGAGTGCTCTTATTTGTAAACTTCTATCAAAGGTGTACAACACAAGCCCGCGCTCAATATATGCCTTCAGTAATTTCTTTGTTGTTTGAAAAC
Organism: Eubucco bourcierii; assembly: GCA_013396675.1. Lineage (NCBI taxonomy): Eukaryota > Metazoa > Chordata > Aves > Piciformes > Ramphastidae > Eubucco > Eubucco bourcierii. Next base: position 354,341 of record VWZE01007602.1, on the reverse strand, counting down.
TTCTAACTTACAGCAAAGCTGGCATTTTATGGCCTGCAGAGCTATAAATCATTTTTAAAATCATGATGATATTACTCAAAACAGATGTGAAAACATATGCTTGCCACGGTTGTATAAACCGCTTACTTGTCATACTTAATAAATGTTGATACTTTTATTTTAACTACATTCCTTCTCAATAACTTTGAAAATCTTTTCCATGGTAAATAGATTTTGTCTTAGTAAAAGGAATGGCAGGTTTTGGAAAACAAAGCTTGTTCTGTATACAAATGACACATGCGGTTTCTGCTGAGCAGCCCAGCACACATCAGACTCTTCAGCAACTGTCCACATCTGCCTATAAAAACATTCAACGTATCTGAGGTACAGCAGAGCTAAAATAATTATACATGAGAGAATAATATTAGGAACAAAGAATCTATATGGGAGTGAAACAAATCACTGAGCAGTAGCAATACTTGTATGGGGTGGTAGAAAGACCCAACACACACAGGCTGGGGATTTTCAGAAGCAGAGTCTCTACCCAACCGGTCCAGTCCATCAGTTATTGGGTGTCCCATAAAGCAGAGGCCCCTACAGAAACTGTGCTGCAGGTCTGATACACTGTCAAATGCAAAGCCAGCTTGCAATTCTTGGGTATCCAAAATTGGCACCCTTACATCCCAGCTTTTGTCCCACTGTAACATCACCAAAGGGGCCTGGAGCTGTGAGATTACTTGAAAATTATATCTTTACTTGGCAAAAATGAAGAATTTCTTGTGTTTGTGTTTTCAAAAGAAAAATTGGACCTGTGCAGACCAAATGGAGACACAGAAGATTTATTCTGTCCTTAAAATGATAATTAAAATCTCAAGATTTTGAAGCATTTTCTTCTGATGCAGGTGAATTTCTCAACACTAAATTTATCCTAGAAGTATCCCCATGGTGTGTGCAGCAGGAATATGTACAAAGACACATTTCCCAGTACCTCATCAATTAAAGCAAGATAATAGTATGCAGAAATGTAGAGCAGGAAAGGAAGGCAGCTGTACAACTTCAAACTTAGGGGGAATTACAGTACATCAAATGTTAGCATCAGATCTTTGTCATTTCATACGTGTTACAGGGAATGATCAAAGAGTGCAGAGCCTGGGAATTGGGTTCACAGGTGGTGGGGTTTAAATTATTTTCACGCTTTTTGGGATTTCTGAATTGTCTTTTCTGATCCTTAAACTGTACCTTCCTTCATCCATCCTGAGTGACAGGACTGCTACCACCACTATCTACATGATTTACATCTCTGAACCCCTTAGGATATTGAACTATTTTGCTGAAAAATGACTAAACATGTGGCAAGAAACTGTGCACAGAGCAACCAAATTAAAACCAACTACACCTTCTGGGTTAGATGAAATATTTATGTAACTACTATGGAAATGTCATTTTTAAATCTTAGGAATAAAGGTATGCTTGGTAACTGTCCAGCCTCTGGTGTTTGTCCATAAATGCCAACAGGAGTCAAGAGGTTAGGATTTAAGTCTGATGATCCAGACAGAAAATTATCTCAGAATAGCACAGAAGGGTACTTTTGGGATTCATAAAGGAAGTGCTTAAAGGTCTCCAGAAAAGCACTGTAAACAGCTTCTTATGCTTTCAAGAAGAGACTTATGGATGGAAATACAAAACATAAGAAAGAAGTTTCAGGCTCTCTATATCCATCACTCACAGAAGTCTGAGGAATAGAGTTGACCATATGAAATCCTGAAGCTGCTCATGTCTGTATGCAACTCTGGAATCTCAGGGCACACATAGCCTTCAAATTCACTTTTGAGTAGCTCACTAAACTGTCTCTGACTTCTTAGTTTGCTCACAGAATACACTAAAATAAGCTAAAAATATAAGATTAGTAAATTTTCATTTCCAGCAAAAAGCTCATATTTACAGTAGACTTTTGTGTGCCTTTAGTTTATGTTGTCTTCTCTTTTGGTTATTTCTTTTCCTTTTCCTTCCTATCCTTTTCACTCTGAAACCTGAACACCTCCCTCAGTACAGGTCTTCACAGTATTTTTCCAGTATTCACCTATCTTCAGCTTTCTTTTATTTCTTTGACTACAGCCCATCTCATTTTTCCTGCAGGCTCTCACTTTGAAGGGTGCTTTCTCTGCATACTGCCAGAATAAACCTCTCACCTACTAATATGATTCCTCTTTTTGTTCCATTTGCAAGGAAACAAAATGGCTTGCTCTTCCTTGATGTGCAGCCACAGATGGCACATGCCCTCTGTCACCAAAACACCTCCCCAAGCCTTACCTGCACACACCAACAGATTCACTTTCTTCAGTATCCAATAGTCACTGCAGGGAGAACCAGGCAGAGGAAGCAGTTCCCTGCCTACAGGACAATCACTACAGGCCGATCACTTCCTTCCCCAGTGCCCCCGACTCGTGAGGTCATGTCATGTTACCAGACACAAAAACTGGCGTTCCCTCACCTAGGCAGCAGCATTAACCTGTACACAAATCCCCTGGAGGCAGAGAAGCAATACCATGTGACCAATGAAGTATGTGCTAGGAACTTCAGAAATAATTGAGTGAAAAGAAAGGCAAAATATTAGCCTCACAGCACATCAGCAGAGAGAAGCAAGGACATGGTTGTTTACACTTCCCAAGAAGAATGACATGCAAATTCACTGGATACATTATTCACTGCAACTAAGCACTTAGCTCTATTAAAGTTATCATATTTTAATATAATACCACTGCATATGCAGCATGCTAGAAAAAGGAAAAAGAACATATAATTAGTGTAATCCTGAGATGGAAAACCATCTGTAATTTTACCTTTCTCCTTTTGTATTTTTTTTAGGCTGGTCCCAGTTTCTTGATCAATGAGTTCTCCTTCCCTGTTGTTGGTCAGCATAGCTAAAAAAATCAGAGTGCACAGCTATATAACACCATCAGTAAAAGAAAAGGTCAGGAGAGGAAAATAACAAATTCTATTTCCTTTTTTATCAAGGTTTTGGTATTTATCCATTTATTTATACTATATAGATAATGTAAAGTAATTGATCATTTTTGTTGTCCACAATCAACCATTTCACTGTTCCAGGCCAGCACTTACAGCCAAGAAATATCCAGCAGAAGCAAATTTGCTAAGTTGTTAAAAAAAAGATACTAGGATGGAACCCAAATTACTACCAAGATGTGAATTCTTATGAAATGCTCAAAGTAACTAATTAGAAAAGTACTTCACAAAACTAATTTTCGGAGAAAATACATTCAAATATTTAAGTCTTAGCAATTATCTATAAAGCAGCTTAATAAAAAATACAGATTGTCAGACAGTAACCCACGTTGATAGATGCCAGTAAAACCCCAACACATTGCAGTGCTGAGTGAAATTCCTCACTTAACACTCGCAAGACCAGCGAGTGGCTTTAAGTTTATGACTTCAGGATGCCTGTTTCCTTTGTTCTTATTTGATTAAAGCATTTCCCACTCAATAACTAACCAATTACAGACTAAAGTTATTTAAGCAAGGACACCTGTTAAAACTTTCGTTGCCATATTTTAGGGAACACTACGGTGAGGACAAAAGTCCCTTTTTCACTGTTGCCATAGGAAATTCTACTTCTGTTCTACTGAACTGTTGGAGTGGGTACAGAGGAGGCCACAAAGATGCTGAGAGGGCTGCAGCAGCTCTGCTATAAGGACAGGCTATGAGATTTGGGGATCTGCAGCCTGGAGAAGGCTTCGAGGAGACCTTATAGTAGCCTTCCAGTATCTGAAGGGGGCTACAAGAAGGCTGAGGAGGGATTATTGACAAGGTCTTGCAATGACAGGACAAGGGGCAATGGGTTTAAACTGGCAGAGGGGAGATTTAGACTGGATGTTAGGAGGAAGTTCTTTACAATGAGGGTGGTGAGGCACTGGAACAGGTTGCCCAGGGAGGCTGTGGATGTTCCCTCCCTGGAGGTGTTCAAGGCCAGGTTGGATGAGGCCTTGAGTGACCTGTACTAGTGGGAGGTGTCCCTGCCTATGGCAGGGGGTTGGAACTGGATGAGCTTTAAGGTCCCTTCCAACCTTACCTTTCTATGATTTTTATGATTCTTGGCCTATTTTACATAAGAAAAATCTCTCTAGTCTCTGCTCTGTGTGTGTGTACATTTAGGTGAAGCAGTTCAGGTTCTGATGACTAACTTGTGAAGAGTCAGCTCTCCCGTGTGTAGTGCTGCCACATGGACCAGAGGCAAAACTGCAAAATCCCAGCAAGCATCTGAGTAGCTCAGACACTGACTCACATGGGCTGCACTGGTTTTGCAGTTCAAAAATATAGCTCAGCAATGCCTGCATGGGCTCCAGTCACTGTGAAGGTAACAGTGTTGACGCACACTGACGTGAAGAGATGTTAATTGACTTGCCCTAGATCCCTCTTGGAAGCACCAAGAATAGGACCTAAACTTCCTCTAGACTGAACGAGCATTTCACAGTATCAATAATGCACAGACTGTGACAGCTGTGGTGGAGAGACCAAAAAAATCAGAAAGCCCTCACCTCATGGTGATGAGGGAATGTGTGAGCATGAGGAGGTTTTTGGAAGGGGAGAGCCATCATACGGTCTGTGACTTTTCTGACATACATATGAAGAAAAAGATGTCTCATGTTTTCCAGCTTCAGGTGCCTTCAGAGGCATTTCCTTACTCCAGCATGCAAGAGAAGTCAGTCACAGTTACCTGCTGTGCATGGGTGGATACTGGCAGAGAATGAATCCAGGGGACTAGGCTGTGCATAGCAATGAGTCTAACAAAAACTACGGTGTTGAACTTTCTGGGGGTTTTAGCAATTGAGCTCTTTCCTGAGTTTCCTGTCAAAGAAGTATTTGCTTCAATAAACCTCCACAATTCTTGAGGTCAGTAAGTGTGAAGAGGTGTGAGGCTGCGGAGCACTAACCAATTCTGTCAGGTGTGTTGTCCAACTGGGATGGTGAGCTGGACACGCTGCTGCTCTGGTGGGAGGAAGCATGGCTCCCAGGCCGCTGACTGTCTTCTAGAGATGGAGCTGGAGAGGGGCTGTCTTGAATCCTTTCCTTGAAACAGAAACAAAACAAGGTCTGTGCAACTTGATTCATGAACTTTCCTCAAGTTCACTGAGAAAAATGAAGCTGGCTTAAATAGCTATAGCAAAAATGGTCCTTCTGAGATGAACAGAACTCACGTCAAAAGAGCAGTATCATCCTCTGGAGCCCAGAGCAGCCATACCTCTGACAGTCAGGCAACGCATCTAGGTACAGCTTCACCTTTTCTGACATGACACAGCATTTGCCATCTCTTTCTTTTTTTCTCTTGGTAGTTTTTTCACACGTAGGAACATAAAGAATTTTTGTTCGCATTGTTTTCACAAACTACTTTTCATCTACAGATAGTAAAATGGACACATATCGGTCAGCTTTCAAACTACTTAGATTCGGACTCAACTGTCACTAAATGAAGTCAAATCTGTAAACTCCCTAGAACCTGTACCCACGAAAATCACATCAGTAACTTCACAGGGTAGCACTCAGACAGACTGTGGCATGGTGAGAACTTCACTTATGTATGAAAGGCACCACTGCCAAATACAAAGAATTGTATCTTCTTGTGTACATTTGCACACAAAACTTAGCATTTTAAGTAAGGAGAAAAAAGACAGGAAATTAGTAAAAAATTAGGAAAATTAAATTTGGCAGCTCTGTGTACTTGCAGATTGTCTCAGGATGCCATGGAATTTTCATCAGTCTAGTGTGGCATAAGTAATAATTCATCTTGTCTTACGGGAGGCAAGAGTTTATATGACCACTTAAGATCCCTAAAACACAATTTTTCTGAATTAACTCACAAGTCCAGTACCCTTCATTCCTGCTTCCAGGACCACCAAAACAATGAGACTCTTCTAAAAGGCACAGTTGATGGCCTGAGATATTTCAGATGTGCTTATCTTAAAATCTCTTCTAAGTGTTAAATCCTCTGTTACAAGTCAGTGACAGCGTAGAGAGGCGCTAGCAATGAGATACTTGAATTTACAGAATTCCAGAAACTGTGTTTTTGGAGCTGCCTTCATCCCTGGCAATCAGCTGTTCCCTATGAAAACTTGGAACTGAAATATTACTTTAATTTTTCTGGTTTTTTTCTTTAAAAAAAAAAAGAAAAAGGGAGATCCTCTTGTCTCCACCTCATTAAAAATCACAATTACAGTGTAATCTGGGGAAGCTGTCTCAAAGGAACTTTGCAATTTTTCTGCCTTTCTATCCTATTCTCCAAGATTTTTCATTAGGAGCATGCAATCTGGCTACTTGGTGGCAATTTACCATGTGCTTTTGAAAATAAACTCCACAGCATCTGAACTTTTCATGCAGTTTTTGCTCATTACTAACCGAGCAAGACAGCTTTAGGAAGAGAGTAGTGGATGCTAACAGTTTTTCCATTTTGAGTAGCTGGCATAATGGCTTCTGTGCATAACCTGTTGAGGTAATTCATTAATAGCACTGGCAGTAAGCTACATTTAAGGAAAGTTCTGTTACCCATTAAAATCCATCTCTCTAAACCACATTCATCTTTATATTTACAGATACTTTTGAGAATGATGCACAGGGAACATGAGACTGGATCCTTCTAGTAGTAAGGGGTGGCTTTGCCTGTTCCAGTCACAGCAGCTGAAAACAGCATTGAAGGTGTTTCTAACAGGGTAGTTCTCATACATTCAGTAAGCCTCATGAAGCAGATGTGTATCTATTACATAGCTGCTAATCCTCAGTGGATCTGCTTTCACTAATTATCTGTTATTCAATGAACATACAAGAACGAATAAATCTTGAAGGGAGACTCAGTTGCAGGGTTTTTTTGACTGCCAATTAAAAATGTTTATTAAGTTTCGAGAGGAATGAATCTATGATGTTGAGTCACAAGTTCTGAAGTTTTGGATAACCAAATGGTTTAAAACAAATGAATTTTTAAATTCAGAGACACCAGTCTTAAAGTCCCCTGTGTTTTCTTCTTCTGCATCTCCAAAACAGAGGGGTTTGAGAAGTTGTTGAGACAGTCATGACTCTGTGAATGGGTTGCCTTTTAGAATACTTTCAAATGTCACATTTTTACCCCAAGAAGTATTCTTTTACCACAAGACAGTAAAAGTACTGTCCTAAATATATGATCAGTCACACACATACAGTCCTCAGCTGATGAACAGTCTATGTCTTTTACCTCTGTGTAAATAACAGCTTCCAACTAGGTTAGTGCTAACAGGCTATAACTCTGCCTGTAATTTTATGCAACTGGATTTCAGTTCTAACAGTTCTCTTTAGCACTCTTTCCTCTCTTTCTACCACAGAGAGAATTCCATTTACAATTAAGATATCATTCTGAAATGATTACTTTCACAGAAGAGTACATACTTAAAGTAAATTTCATTGTCTATTGCAGCCATGAAAATGAATAGCCAAGGAGAGGACAGCCAACTGTTCTGCAAAAAAAGGCTATGAACAAATATGACTATGAATTAACACTTTGCTATCACACAAACAGCCACATATATCATCTTAAATGGGAGTTATTGGAGTAATTCAAAAGCTGATGATTTGGAAAAGCAAAGTATTTCAGCTCCTTCTGGTAATTTCCCGTAGTCTTTTGCTACAGAATAATTTCTGCTTTGACTAATTTGCTTTCAAACTCAAGAATCTTGGTTTGAAATAGGCAGCAATGAAAGTGTCAAATAATAATGTCATTCTTAATCACACAGTGAATCACTTTCTAAGAGCATTAGCTGACTCTGTCCCCTAATGTCTTCCCAGTTACAAAAACGCTACAGGTACAGGATGATAAACTTTTCTATAAGCAACGAAGGCACTGAAATGTTCCTGTGCCATGTGCACTGCAACTGAGGGTACAGCTTCATCATGTAAGACTGCACATGCAAGGAGAAATCATCCACTTCCAAAGATTAGTGTAGAAACATAATGCTGAGTTTCCCTTCTCTAATGAAGAACACTATGAACAGACTCCTTTTTTTCTACACGTAAACAGATCCATTTTTCAGTCCTGTAATCAGTATGCATCTATTTAGCTACTTAACAGCAATGTGCTCTGGTTCATTAGGTAGCTACTGTTGTGTCTCAGCCTAGTTAAAATTTCACAGCAAGTTAATCTATTTTATTACAAATGAGAACACAAGTGATAACGTCCTCCTCGTTTTCCAAACACAGGGTTAACAGTATTTGTAACAAATCAATAAGGGCATTTAAATAGGAAAATTGCAAATCTAAAACCTTAACATTTTTCTACACATTGATGACTTCATTTATTTGCCATCTATGTATTTTACAATCCTAGTACTTTTAATATCTTCTTGTTGTTGTTGTTGCTCTTGAAAATAGCTCAGCTGCCATCAGCAGGCTGCTATGCAGACTGGTTCTACTGTAGGTGCCCTCACAGTAATGGAGAAACACTTCTAAATAAAGTCATTTTTCCCCCCATTTGTATTTCCTCCTATTTGATAAATCTGCAAGATTCATATTCCAGCTTATAATGTAATGAATTATATATATATAAAATTTACAGATTGTGAGAATTTAGTGAAAAATTAAAACATTTCTCACATTCTCCCCTATTTATCTATCTATAGTACCTATTTCACCTCATCTTTTCTCTTCCCTTTACAGAGCTGTAACATAAATTCTCAAAAAAGACTTTTGCAGTATTTAATCCTTTTGAAGGGTAATATATTTCTGTCCCACTAAAGATCAGTGTCTTGCTTTGGCTCAGCTACAGAGCTTGACATTGTTAATTTTAGTTGTGATTTAGGTTAATGGCACTGAAGTCATCAACTCGTCCAATTTCCAGGTACACCCTTGATTTCACCTCAACAGCCCTTTTTCTATCCCCTGTGAGGTAGCATCCACACAAATAATATCAAACACCACACAACACTTGTATCCATACTAGTTTTATCTGAACCTGGGTTTTGGCATAATCATCCTGACCTTAATTCCTTACTTCGGATTTTTTCATAGTATTGATCTTCATTTTGTGTCAAGTTTAGAGACATGATGCTGCTGGATTTTCCTTTATTCTTAGTTCTAATCTAGCCATAATTACTCTTCCAAATGTTAATCTATTAATGAGTTCCTAGAGGATTTAATGGCATTTCACTGTTGACGGGCAAGTTTTAGAAGTTTGTCTGAGTCCTGGATATTTTATTCAGAGATTTATCTTGATATTTCATACTCAGTGGAGGTGCTGCTTCTGTACAGGGCTCTGCAGTGGCAGGAGAGCTGGAATTCACCAGAAAGAAAGGTGAAGGAAAAGGGGGATTCTACTGGTTTTAGGTCTAGATTAGAGCTTTCAACTATTGTAAAAAAGATTCAGAGCTGATGACAGGGTGTTCTTGGGCTCTGGCAGAATAGATTTTACAACATTAATTTGCACTCAAGCTCCCTACTGGAACGTTTTTTGTCCTGCACCTCAATCTCCCAGTACTTGCCACTAGTTAAAAAACATCTAGAAACCAGAGGCCTCTTTCTCTTGAGGGCTCTGTGAAGGCAGGAGGAGTCAGATAGTAGACTGCCTGAAAACCTCTTCACCTTCTACCCCAAACTGCCACAATTTCATGGCTGTGATACGGCTGCTGCTATTTCCCTGACTGGATTCCATCCTCCCTAAGGGAAGCATAGGAACAGTGTACACAGTTTCAGTTAGCAAAGAACTGAATTGCTCAGTTAAGGTTTGGGGTTTTTTCAGCTAATACTAAGCCACATGTTTCTTTTCAATAGACCTTGGTTGACAGTAATATTATCTGACTTCTAATAATAAGCACATTTTTAACGACGATCTGAAGTTTACAGTCCTTAACTAATGCATTATTGTGAGCAGAAACACAAGAGTTGGCATTTAAGCTTTTCAAAGTAAAGGAATAATCCTGACACAGTTAGGAGGAGCTGTGCTAAACTTGAAATGACACCTGACAGGGGTTGAGAAGAAAGATGATGGTATTACTGCTTCCGGGCAAGAGAACAGTGCTTAGGCTTCTATTTTGGATCACCTCAGTCTGGAACTGTGCACACACAGAATATGGATGACTTGTTGGTCTTCTGAGCTACTTATAGCATCTCCAGTCGCTGTAAGAACTGGAGATGAACAAGGTAAACAGCTGGTCTAAAAGTAAGATAGGATCTGTATGTCTGAAAGCCAGCTGGACCCCATTCATCTTTTGCAGTGTGTTGGGAAGTCACTCACTTAAAATACCTACTTTGCCATTTAAAATGCAACCCTTTTCCCTGTGTACATAGAGTTGTTTCAGTTGTAGTCAAACGGCAATTATTTCCCCACCAAATTTAAGAAAGGAAAAACTCTTCTGCATTTACTGATTTTTAATACCAGATGTTCACTTCCTAATTCCATTACCTTGTGACTCTTTCCTATCAATTCATTAATTGCCAGCTGCTCAGCCAAACAGAAAGCCGCAGCCAATCGGCTGGCACTGGTAAACTGCCAAACACCAGCTTCCTTCTTTACCAGTTCTTAGACTAGCAGGCACTGGGAGAACTATGGCAACCTCTGCTCAGATAGTGAGAATTTACCTTCACATTTCACTCTGAATCTGAAAGTAGAATACTGACAGAAATTGCCAAGCATCTTGCAGTGGGAACTTTCTGCTTGTCCCCTCCTGTGAATTGCTTCACCCTGTGCTGCTGCTGAATGAAAGAAAGGAGCTCCCAGGACTAATGCTGATAATGCTAGAGCTAATCTACTTTACAGCTATATTACTTATTAAGTACACATGCAAATGACTAAGCCAATACCTAAAAACACCTGAGCCAGAACTGAAAGCTAGTATGCGCTTGGCCTGGCAATATTCTCTTGCAAGCCTTGCAAACAGAAGCTTCTTGCTCTACTTCTTTTTTCCACTTGCAAGTTTACAGTGAGTATTCATTGCTTATTCTTTAACCTAGCAACTAGGTCTTTTGGCACTGCAGGGAGAGGGACAGGCTTCCCTTCAAAAGAGGAGAGATGAGAAGGGTATTTAATGTAGTAACACCTCCCCAAATAGTAGTTTCTCTTTATCAGTGGATAAAGAGATATAAAACTCCTTTCCTACAGATACAGCTACAAAAATCAACCTTAGAGGAAGCAAACTCAAACTACTCTCTCACATGTCACTGCCCCAACAAATTCTAGTATCCATGTCAGCAATAAGCTGCCAGCAATGAGCACATGCTAGGAGATGGGACAGAATAAATCTAATCATGAGAAAAAGAACACAATTTTCATGGCAGCTTTATTTTATACATCTTGCAATATTCTGAAAACAATTCAGAATTAAATGAATGTACAGAGAGGTATGAATTTAAATGTTATAAATTCTGTAACAAGAAATACTTTTATCCTGAGAATAATTGTTTCAGAATATTCAGAGATGGTCACATTTTTCTGGCTGTCAGGTAAATATTATGGATATGAGTTGTACAGCACACAGAAAATAGCACCTCTCAGCAACAATTACACAGCCCATCTGTATTCTCTTTGGGGAACTTAAAATCGTGTCATATCCATCCTTTATAAATGCTTTAATGATCCCACAAAACTTGGAGAAGAACAGAACACAAAGAAAAGGAGACTCCAAGATCTCAGCTGCCTGTCTAGATCACACAGTACAAACACTGCACAGTTCTCTTTAGCAGTAGCTTAAACAGACAGAAATTGTGGAACTGGTTTCTGAGATTTCAGTTGCCCTACCCAAATGAAAAAATATGTATTCAGATACAAAACTAAAAATGCTCTGAGGTCTTTTCAAACAAGGTATTTCTATTATATTTTAACTTATTTCTTCTGGGTTTTCCAGCTGTGTTCAAAAATATGTGTCATTTATTCCTAACTGGAATGTGGATAAAGGCAGGAAGAACAAAAGAAAAGTAGGAATATGGACAGTGAGCATAAGGGAATGATGATAGAAGGAAAATGGACAGCAGGAAACCAATTTGCAGAAATCCTCCTACTCAGGAGAAGCACATCTCTCTGGCTCTGAAGCGGCTGTTAGAGAGCCAGGAGGAAGAGAGAGGAGAGATGGAGGAGCCTCTCGAAACTCTGGGATAAAACTTTGCCTCATTACGTTCAGTACTCCTTTGATATCTAAGATAAAAGAGAGCAGCTTAAGGCCCCCGAGTTTCAAGCTCACTCTAACCACAGCATCTCCCACCAACCTGTTGCAAAGGACATCTGGAAAAGTGGCTTTTCAGAGAACAGAGAAAACCCACACAGTCACAGCATCAGAAACTCGCCTCTTGCCAGCCCTCCTTACACTTTCCTAACTCCAAATCTGCTTCCTGCCCCTTTCCTGTCGTTTGGCTGACACTGTGTCAGCTAATGCGTTTTTTTGGTCCTATAAGCCCCTTCCTGCTGAACTTGTATAAACTGAGGGTTCAGGTTTGATGACACTACCTCCCCACTCCTGATGCCTTTATTGTACAGAGCTTGAGTCCTTTGGCCAGAGAACTGTGATATGGGCATGGTTTGACTCTGAGGTTCCAAACGAAATACCATCTGTGAACAGAAGAGCTATTCCCAGTTTTGCTGTGATACCTCTTTGTATATTTGCCAACCACATTAGGTGCTATGAGGTCTCAACTCCTTTAGATTCAATTTAATTGAAATGCTCTGTTAAGACTTAGGTGCACTTTCAGCATTCTACTCAATTTGTGTTCTCAGCATAAATCTTAACAGCTCCTTTATGATAAACTGTATTGTATGCTGTGAGTGCACATTAATAGTCACATTCATTTGGTACATAATTAGCCATATTCATTATAGGGCCACTGTAAAATAAAAATCTTACTGTTAGATAGTTACTGTTCTCGGGAGTTGAGCTGTTCTATAAACCTCAGGGGAAAATCCCTTTTTTTTTTTTTTTTTTTTTTTTTTTTTCTTTTTTTCTTTTTTTTTTTTTTCCTGGTAACAAGGGCCCATCAAAACTTGGCTTCTGAAGACCTGAAAATACCATTACTGAGCAGACTTTCCTGAGCCTCAGGAGCAAAATTATTGCTTGACAGCAAACTACTACATGTTTCTAGCCTGAATGATGATTCGAGTGTACCTCCACTTTGGAGTAGTCCTTAAGACCTAGGGCAGTTAATTGTGTTGCAAAGTTCACCCAACTGATGAATAGCTCTGGTAAAAAGAACTAACAGGAGAGAAGATGCAAGAGAGAGTAGAGAGGGTGGTGCAGTGAGTGTTGATGTCAAGTTTTGATTTGCCATACAAGATCCCCAATTACACAGATTCTTCAGAACCATTTGAGCCAAGTTTCAAACAGAACAAGCTCTCAAATGCACAGTAAACCCCTGAAAGACTGAATTTATCATGGAGGCACCGTCAGAACTGGAGCCACAGCACTGCTGGTGGGTGCTGCTGTACTCTCATCAGATCACATTATACATGGCTAAGAAGGTTTTGTGAGCCTGACCATTGTTCCTACCTAATTTATGGTGTTCCTGTCAGGAAGAAATCAAATTTCATAGTTATGACATTTCTTTCTGGAGCACTAAATGTTAACTTTGCTGATCATGCATATCTTGGTGGAACAGTTTCTTTCTAAATGGCAAACGTGATATAAAAAGCATAATGACTTCATTCAAAACCTTTATAAAGCAGCTGATTCTCACACCTACAGAAAACAGGCCAAGTGGTATTTTAGTCATCAGAGTATGGAAATAGATACACACTCAATATATTCCATTCATTTCTCCCATTTTAAGTAATGCCATGCTGCTGGAATTGCAGCCTGTCTAAAACTAGGCATTTTTTGTACTTATTAAATGCACTTCAGTAACATCATGTAATAAAAGTAATACTGCTGACAGGTAAGAACAGCAGCAATGCTCTTTCTTCACATGTTTCAGTTTGTACAAGGATTTCATCTTAATTAGTTGTTGTCAGAGCTAGATGATTGTACGTGAGGGAAGGAAAGGACAAAAGAAGCCTCACACTGCTTAATGACATGAATCTTCTGTTTCAGCACTCAGAACAAACAAGAGAAAGATGCAGCATCACTTGCCAGGTGAGAGTAACACAGCAATGGATGCACATTTCACCTCTGTCATATCAGCTACCAGGGTACTTTCCCTGACATCATGTAGAGGAAATAATTCCCACCAGAGTGCTCCTGAGACCTGCTGTTGCTGTGGAGATATTGTGTATCCTCTAGTCCAGGTGCAGGGGGAAAAAAAAAGAGCTGTAAATGAGTAACTAGCATCAGAAAAGGCCTGCTAATGAGCATCCTTAAACCTAACTGCTTGTAAAATCTATAGTTTATATGTAAAAAGAAGCAGGGTCATTTACAAACACATATTTAACCTTCATTTTGACACACTGGCAGCATTTAAAATAGAATCACAGAATGACAGGCTGGAAGGGACCTTAAGGATCATCCGGTCCAACCTTTCTATGTATTCAAAGCTCATGCAGTCTACTAGCTGCTACAAATACTCCACTGTTGTACTTGGGTTATGGTTTTCTCAAGAGGTGTCTGAACAGCTGAAGAGAAGGTTGCAACGTAAAACAAATGGAATCTCAATTGATTTCTACCAATTCAGTGACTTCCCAAACTGGGGAGTGGACTCTCGGTAAAGAGTTAAAACAATTTTATTTTGGAGTTGCTCAGGGCCAGGGAGAAGATCAGAAGAAAACCAAAGACTTCCAGAACCTCAGCAACAGAAAACTGTAATGTTTTATGCTGCTGTAATGTGACAAAAGAGATTTCTTTATTCCTTGAAAGTATGGTGGTATCAGTAAATACAAGTATGGAGAACAAACACGCTTTATCCATCCATAAGGAAATTTAGGTGTGGCTACCAGAGACTACACTCACTAAGGCACTGCTGATGATTCTCTCTGTTAGTGACTTGTTCCGGAATTGCACTGCACTAGAGCTCCTGTTAAGGTTTATAACATTTTATTTTATGTGTAACATTAAGCTCGATTTTAAACAACACTGTAGAATAGCTTTTGAGGTTTAACAGATGCAGCACTGCCTATTCCCCTAGGCTCCAGTGAGTGTTAGTGTATGTTTTTAATTACATCACAGATTGGTGGATAGAGTGGAGCATCTTAACTTCTTGACTGTACTCAGGGGTATTTCCTCAGACTGAAGCACTGTCAGGCACATGAGAACAGGTGTGCTACAGGCAGCAGAAGTTCATTGCCTCTTGGTTATCTTCCGTAAGAAAGTCCCTGTAAATGTTCTGGTTAGCCACCAAAGGCTATTTTTGTCAAGTCTCAGAGATGACTCTTACCTTTATAACAGAGGCCCCTGCCCTGGAGAGAGGACTGTGCATTTGGGCTGCTGCAGCCATGTTAGCTATCGTGTTGAGGTGGTTCATCTGATTCATTGCCATTGCAACCGAAGCGGGAGGTAGGCTGACGGGAAGCAGAGGGTGGGGCATCATCATAAAGGGCAGGTCTATCCCTGGAAGAGAGCAGGGGCAGGTTAGTTGTGTCAGTCCCTCACTTATAACCCAATACCTTAATTTTCAGATTCTGTATTCTACTGGTACATTGAATAGTCAAACACAGCATCGCTATGCATTAATAACTTTGATGTTACACAAGAAATAATTGTATTTGCATTCCAGAAGTGGCTGTATGGTCTGCTCCAGGGAAACAAACATACAGCTTAAAGTAACACAGTATTAGCAAAATTTATGTAATACAGCAAAATTAGCTGTATTATATACAGCAGTAATAAAGAAAAAAAACCCACAAAACATCCAGAACTGTTTTTCGATAAATTTATCTGACTACATATGCTACTGAACCACTGCACAGAAGGGCTGCAAACTGGAAGATGTAATGAGAGGGGAAAATTGTTGCCAGAGGTTTTAATTTCAAAAAAAGTCACTTTAAATAGTTTAAGGAGCTATGAAATTCATTTGGACCAACTTGCAGATCTTGACATTGCCAAAAAGCAGATATTGCTGCTAGCGAGAATTGGATTCTTGTGCCTCATTAGTGTCTATTTCACCACGTGCATTACTTGCATTTAGTCATGACTACAACGGCAGCAAGAACAAGATTTGCTGAAGAAGAAATGCTTTCAGGTTATTTTGCTCATAAGAGTTCTTTGGAGAGAACACTTGAAAATAGCTACTTTTGGACACCCAAAACTATTTTTTGATAAAAAGTAGGCCTCTTTCTGCTGGACTGAATGCCTTAGCATTTTTCTAAATGAAATACGTAGGTGCTAAATTCTCTGTTAAAATAGTCAGCTACAAGTAGCAAATAACACAATCACAGAGCTAGTGATAACCACACGCTATTCAGTCACTGTAAGAGAAGCTGGGTTTTAAGTTTGCTTCTATTTGAAGTCTGTGAAATGAGAAGGCCAGTGTCCATTCCGGTGTAGGAAGAGCCTACAATAAAAAGCACCACTGACTGATGCAGCTCATGTGGTTCCCATACAATTTGCCTGTAGTGATAAAGAAACAGCACTGCACTCACCACCAAAGGCAATATTATGTGTATCCTCAGCTTGCACACTACTTGTGTTTTGCTTGAGTGGTCAACAACTACGTTATCTTCTGGTGCACTATACATTTTTTATGATGATCCACTCCAGTATTAATTATGATAGGTAATAAGCAAAGCCCACGTACACCTCCCATGACTCTAAACCATACTGACAATCCCCTTCAGTGCTTATATCCACAAGCCTTTGTTTCCCTGCAGATCTCCCTTAACAGCCCAATAATCTTTCCTCATACTCTATAGAGTTCCAAAACTCCCAGACACCATCTGGCCACACTGAGTTGTGTGTCTACTTAAAGTCCAATTGACATGCAAACTAAATGCAAACTACAAACAGAATTTAACAGCACATCACCAGTTTTAAGACACAATCCGTCAAACATTTCAGAGGACTATGAAGAAAATATAGCCTACACTTGCAAATCATTGGACATAATGTCTGACATCCAATAAACCCTTTCATAGCCTATAGAAATTTGCCTGCTACAAAATCTACTGGAAAATATCTTTAAAATTTCCCTTAACAGCAAAGAAAACCAATATTCCCTATAGGGGAAACATTAAAAAATTGCTGAATTATGCAACAATAAAAAATGAAAGGATAAGCGGCAGTGAATTTGAATCCTAGGATCTGCTAATTCTTTACTGCCAACACTGAACCCAGAATGCTCAGGTCCACACCTTTCAATGCACAAAGCAAGAGTCATTTCAATGGCTTTGATTTGTTCAAGTCTGGGGCCTTACATAGGCAGCAAGGAATTATCTGTTCATAAAACTGTGTAAGGAGCCAGAAATGTCATTCACCCACTAAAACTTACATCGAAAATCAGCCTTCCAAACTTTGAGGATGGAGAACTTAAACAAATAACAGCAATTCAGAAATAGTGAGATTTAAATTCTTCATCCACCATTATCTGTGAGAACTAACTTTACTCCTCACTAGTTTTTAAAATATGAATCCTAAACATCTTTTTTTGGAATAACTTTCCCTTCCCTTTCCTTCCCTCTTTAGGTGCAAAGGAGAAGGGAAACTGCTGGCTTCACATCTGCTCCCTTTCTAAGAAAAGGAAAAGAGATGGGTTTGAAGGGAGCTTTAAGTTCCAAATCCAGACTTCCTTCATGTTATTTTAATCCAGTTGCTTTGAAAAGCTGAGTTGAGTGGATGACCTTGCCCACACTTGGCAGGGATGAGGCAAAACAAGGCAGAGGGACTGCTTCTGCTCACTTTTAACCAGGCATTTTGTATTTATTCCTGGCTCTTATATTTTTGGTTAGTAGTCAGCATGTTCCACTGGAAGGGAATTTTCTCACATAAAATTTTAACTTTATGGTTATTGTTCCCTTTGGCCCAAGCCATGGAAATGTCAGCTAGGGACTGACTGTTCAAAGAGGATGGCTGTATCCCACTGGGTAGCCTGGAGATGATGCGCAAGTGCAGCAGTGAAAGGAGGCCTGACCCTGCCCATTTCCCCATCTCCAGGAGGCTGGGAAGGAGCACAAGCCCAGCCTCCAAGCAGGGCTCCAAGCACTTCTCTTCCCCTGTAAGAGCACAGTACATACTGTTGGTGAGCAGGTGATTCTGCTGCAGAGGACTGAGTGGGTGTGCACTTCCAAGGCCTGACTGCCCTGACAGTGTGGGATGACCAATGCTGTGCTGTGATCCTGTTGTAATGGGAGACTGAAGCTTGTCTTTATCCCAGGATGATTCACTCCCACCTGCAAAAGAGGGTACAAACAAACCATAAATGCACACACTTTTCCTTCAAGGACAGTGTGCTTGGTTAGCAATGAGCTAATCCTCTTTACCATAGCTAACCACTGAGCACAAACACAGCACTTGAAATCTGAAGTTTAAAAAAATTAATTTGGAAAATATGCATCAGGGAAAAAACCCATCAGAAATTTTCAGCATCACCTACCTTCATAAGGCCAGTTTCTGAACAGAGGAAAAGTTGTATGTTTAAGGATAAAGTCATCCAAGCAAATATCAATCACAAGTAAGCAAGGCAGAAAGGGACCAGATGACAGACACTGCTGCCCAATCCTGTGCTGTCACAATGAATGGGGCCACCCAAGCCCAGCCAGAGACTAATGGCTGTCCACCCTGCGGCTCATCAGGGCTCTCACCACTGGGAATCCTACTGGAGAGTTGCTCCCTCCAACACTCCCTAGCATTCCAGCTTAAATTCAGTCCTGAGCGGGTTAGAACAATTTACCCTGCTCATGTATTATCTCTGAGCTTAAACACCTTTCCCTCCGCTGCCGGGTTTGGTCCTGGGGATGTCCTAAGTGAAACACTTCATTAGGATAAAAAGCCAGGCATTAGGTTGGGTTTGGAAAACACCAGTATCCAGGAATTTAATTTCCAAGAGTCCAGATATGGACTATATGAGGTATTTAATGTCTAGAGGAAGCCACAGCACAGCAAACTAAGCACTCAGGTGCTGGGTCTAGATGACTGTTTGGTGTTCTGCAGCAGCTTTGCAGATGGCAGTTTTCTCCAGGATTACACTTACACACTTGAATAACAACAAGATCCTTTTAGACAGCAGTTAAGTAGACCACGGCTGTGAATTCTGATCCACATCTGGTCCACAAAACACACTGGCTTAAAAAAGAGTGAGCATTTGTAAAGAGGCACTTGCAGTATGCTCCCTTCTCAGGTACACCCCACATTGTCACTCAGATTACACATTCTTATACTCATCTATAATGGCAGTACTGACTCTTTTGAATTTATGAATAAGAATCGCAATTAGAATAAATGAAGATAGTACTGTGATGCAGCAGACAGAGGCAGCAAGCAAAAAACCCCATTTTAATTGAATGTGAAAGTAACAGAAAAACTCCATTCCTGATGACAATAGTTAGCTAATAAACATGATTAATTCAGCTAAATGAGAAAGTGTGAAAGATCAGTGATTGAGGAAAAAGGAAATCACTCCATTATTTTAGCACTACGTCCAAGTATGAATTACCTTGTTACTAAAGATTTGCAATTTGTAAAATGATGAGTAATACACTGACAAAAAAAGATGCACTAAAAGAGGTCATGTGAGAGAGTAGAGCATGGCACAGTGCAGTAATGAGAACTACTAGAGTTAAGGCTGTGTTAGCATCTGTGCTAAATACAGGGTATAGGAACTTCTTCAAACAACATCTGATACTTTACAAAGAAGCTGTTGGTTCTGACTCCTGTGAAACAGAGGTGGTATTATCTTGATGAGATACTTATCAACTTAAATGTGTCACTATAAAAAAGGATTTTCGGAGGAAATGTTTAGCCTTTGATTTTACTGAGTTTTATTTCTCTCCATATGCTTTTTTCAGTGTATTGAAGTTTCCCGTTTATACATTACTCTTCCTCTAGAAACACACAGAACATTCACCTCGGCATGGATTTTTTGCTTAGAAACAGATTTTGCACAGGTAAGTTTAGGTATCAGGGCAGTGGCCACAAAAGACACCTGTGTACAAGACAGCTTGCTGAAGATCTTCTGAATGAAAACAAAAAGCTGCACTCTTCATCTGACTGTCTCACTCACCCCATTTGCTTCTCTCTAGTACCTCCAACCTCAGGCACAGATGGTCTAAATTCTTAATTCATTTACTTATTTCTGGAAGTTTCTCACATCTTTCCAAAGCCTCATGCATCTACCCACCATATTTCTGTGGCCCTACCAGCTTTCTCTGCCCTGCTCTACAAGGTTGCACATTCCAGAGGGAAGTACAATTATTCCTCTTTCCCAGGTGGAGAAGTGCACTGCACAGTAAAGCGACTTAAGGAAACTGGCATGGAACAGCAAACTGAATTTATATTATGGTGTACAGTCCAAATCACTGAACCAGTTTTTCTTACAGATGGGGACAATAATAACTTCTTTCCCTGCAAATTCCACTTGTAAATCTGCTCCGGTATTCAGTGCCAGCAACACAAGAATAAATTGCAACACACTTATCTCTACAGACCATTCCTGCATTCTTATATTCTCTATCACTTCCCCTTAAGGAAAGGAAAAATTACTGTTGAGTGTGTGATGTATAATAAAAGTGCACGGTAAATGAAATGTATCCTGTAGACTACAGAGATAAGAGCTTCGCCACTTCACCTGGACTGCACATACCATGTAGTAGCAAGTCTCTTAAAAAGAAAACTATGAGAACAACTTCTCACCTAGAACTGTTCAGTTGTGACGTGTTTTACAAGGGCTGTACGATGATGGTCAGCCCACAAGTGGGAAAGCTGGGGTGCAGAATTATGAAGCAATTGCTTCCATGTTACCTCAGCAGTTGTGGAAGTAGAGAAGTCAGGTCTCATGGGTCCTACTCCTGTGCTCTACAGCACAGACATACAAACTCATCCCACCCGCAGTCTCTTTGCACAGCTAAAAGGTAACGTTTTCAAGAGAAAACCTGCATCCTGCCCTGCTGTATCAACCTCCACATACTAACACAAGTTTAGGTGTCAATAGTAACCAGAACTAGATTCACATTCTAAATCCACTATGTGAAATGCAGACCTGTGGTGATATTCTCAGTCCTTCCACTCTCATGCCATTTTCTGTTGAAAGCTCATTTTTGAGCTTGCCCATTTTCTCATTTAGTAATACTGTTGCCAGCACCTTGTATCAGCAAGTACATACTTCTCACACACATATCTCAATGCCTATCTTCTTTGTTACCATAACAATTAGAAGTGAATGCATCTATAAAAAGTAACTCCTCCGTAACACTCCACATTTAGGTTTAGCCATAATTTTTCAGATTTTTGTTCATTGTCAATTTTTGTCCAAACTGGTGCATCGGTAAGGTAAAGATGTCATTCTTTAGTACCAAGAGCTTCCAGCTGAAACTAAAAAAGAAACTTCATGATATCAAACACACAATACACAACAAAGAAATTCATTTATGGGAGCGTTTTGGTTTGTTTGGGGTTTTTTTTCTCATTATATTAAAAAATATTTGGCCTTTGAAGAAATTTGTCTTAGGAAAAAATAATTTCTTTGTCCACAGTAAGCTAGTGAAGGTTTTCACTCTTTTTAATATAGAAGATAAGGAGTCTAAAATTAGACAGTTATCTGTGCCTGCTGTATATAGCAAGAAGCGCTTCAAGTAATTTCTTTCAGGTGTATGTGAAGAAGCAAAAAGGGAAAAATATATGGAAAAAAAGCAAACATACATCACTATGGAAAATGACACGCCAGAAAAGAGCAACACAACTCACTTTATGTCTAGATTAAGAAAAGAAATAGAGTTTTGTATTTATTTTAAATGGGAAAGAATATTTCCTTTAATTAGTAACTTGATTCTTAAGTGTCATAGAAATATTATTAGAGCATTCAGAAGTCTGTTGATTTGTCAGAATGCTAATACACCATTTATAGGCTTTACAAAAAGCTTTACATTTAACACTATTATCCCACTACCCATACGACCTTCTCTCCAACAGATAAAACTAAAGGACAGAAAGGTAATTTTTCCTAATCTTGTTTGCATTCTAGCCGATCTTGTCCCAGAACAGATTGTATTTAGCACTAAAAAAGGGCAAGAGAGGCAAGAATCTCCATCTTCCAAAGCTCCTGATGCTTGTCAGGAGCCAGCACAGTTTCCTTCACCCAGCCACACCGAAGTGGGAAGAAAAAGGCAGAGGTATTAGCTGACTGTAAGAGACTGCAGAATGCACTGACTGCCCAGCAGCAGGAGGTATTTCAACCATCCAGTTGAGGCAAACGTGTGGTGTAGAGGTCTCCTTTCAGCTTTGCAGCTGAAGGCACAACAGGGATTGTCCTGGCTGTCTGCAAGGTACTGATGCCTATGTAGAAATGCAGTGCAGGTATCGAAGGGCACAGACCAAGACAGACAGGACACTACATGGGTGTAGTAAGAAAAAGAGTTACTTACCATATGCTTAGTTATCAAAGCCTGGTATTTACCAGTCTTACCAGGTTATTTGAGAGAATTACTTTGTGTACAAATTGCACTTATGTTCAAGTAAGCACAAACAAAGCTAATGTTATAAACCCCAGCCTATTCACCTCGCAACGAAAATGCAGGCAGAGATGAGCTTTCCCTCAGAGCCAGTTACAGCCCAGTGGCCAAATTCTGCATGTATCTGTTCCCAAGTCCCTGTGAACAGCGAATCCAGGTGTAGATGGAGTTAAACCACAGCTAACACAGACAAACAGGGAAAATCGGGCTATGCAATGCATACCCATGCTGCTGCTGCTGCACACTGTACTCACAGAGTCACTGCATGGTGATTTCCAATCATGTACACATCTGCAAAGTGTCTCTGTTAAAGTTTCATTCTGTTTAGCTGAAGGAAATGTAAGTGATAAGCTCAGCTTAATTTCTCTGAAAATGCTGCTGCTCACCTGAGTATAATGATTTCACAAGGTAACACTTCAAGCTATGTGTTTTCTAGTAACCTCTCTGTGCATTTGTGGTTTTCAAAAAGAGAGCTCCAAAACTTTCTTTGATGAAGATATATTTGTAATATCAAATTAGTGTCTTGGTTTTAGGTACTGAAAGACCTCCTGAAAGTAATCAAAGTTCAGTTTGGTGATAGTTTCTTTTCATTTGGTTTCAAATCCATTTTATCAGCCTTAAACTCTCTGGTCTAGCTAAATGAAATCCACTCTGTCAGGGGTACCTCTGAATTGAACAAGCACACTGCTTCAATCTATGTCTCCTGTCTTATTTTTCGTTGTGATACAGTTCTGAAAAATGGAACTTCAATTGTTAAAGCAATACCATCTTCAATGTCCAATTTTATTCCAGAATTATTTTAAAACACATTTTTCATGCTGTTGGGCAGACCAAGCCTAATGTCAGCTGCAAAGAAAAAAGGATTCACAGCATCGCTATTTCAGCACTGATAGTTTCATAGTCATAAGAATGGTTTGGTTTGAGAAGGAACTGGAACCAACTGTAACCAACTCCCCCTGCAGTTAGCAAGGACAAAAACCAACCAGAGATCAAAAATGTAATTACTGATACCATCTTTCGACCTTAATAATCAAAATTCAGAGCATTTACCTCTGGCTTTTAAGTGGCCTTTGCAAGGTTATGATTCACCCAGAAGCCCAGTACACCTAAACCAACAGGAGCCTATGTGCCAGCACTCCGAGCCCCAGCACTTTTGGGTGTCCCAGACTATTTGCTTTTACCAATATGCCAAGCTCATTGTGGGAAATGGCTGCTCCTTTGGCTACGCACAACATTCTCTGCTGAAAACACTTCAACCTACAATCTTATGTCAACTCTTTCCACAGTATCAGCATTTGAATGTCCAGATCAGGATTATAACCCATTTCACCTCAATTCTGTCCTTTGTGTTGGCAGGAGACTACACAAGAGTGACACTTTCTGTGGTCTTCTGTTAATCCCAAATAAATTTACTTATTTTAAAATGGGAGTATTTCAATCAGTTCCCCAAAACTGGACACCCACTGGAAAAATCAAACTGGAAATTTGCAATGCATTTAAAGCTTTAGTGCTCTGATTTTCATAGCTGTGTGTACTCATCTACATCAACTCCTGGACTGTGCCCTACAAGAAAGCCATATAAGTGTGTAGGGTAAGATATTAAAACTCAAGAAATCCAGTGATGGTTTTACTGGGCTACTTCCAAAAACTTATCAAGTGGTTCAGCAGATGTAATTACTGCTTAGCCCTGCCAAAGCTTTGAAATGTGCCCATTAATTCAGCAATTCCCAATCTGTCCATCAGTCAGTCATACTTAAAAAATATGTCTGTCACAACTTAGGTGAAGTAATCTGTTGATAATTGTACAATAAGAAGGCATCTGAAATCTGAATATAATTTCTAAACTTTTTGAAAAGTCTTAATGACAGCAATAGCAAAGTTTATTTCACAGCAAACAGGATACTGAAGATAACTGGGAATATGTCAGAATATTTGATGCCAATTTAATTAAGAACAATTAATTCCAGGATGATACTTTTTCAGAAGATAAAAGCAGAGACTTGCTATTTATTTAGGGATCAAATTATCCCTCCCAAGCTGTCAACTGCTTCCTTTAAAATGAACAAAGAAAAAGAATTAAGGTGGTAAATCCAATGTGTTCTGAAGTTCATAAATTATTAGGGACGATTACAGTGCTAAAGCACAAGGCCTGGGAAGTCTCCTTATTGCCAGCAACCTTGGAAAGTCAGACTGTCCTACAATGGGCCTTCCCAGTCAAAAAGAAATCTCACAGCTACAATCAGGCACTTGGTGTCAAGCACTCATTAACAGTGTAAAACCTCTCCTCCTGGCCTGGGTCATTCGTCCCTTTCAATGACATGCACAGAAATGCTGATGGTTAAGTTACTAAAACACACCAGGGTATTTTTCTCCTGCTTTCTAAGACCAGTGTAGAGGAACTACTGGCTGCAGACACAAAACCATTTTCAGCAAAACAGTCTTCTGTGGCTAACTGCTGAAATATGAATGGTTTTCTTCCCGAGGAACTCATATCGGGAAACTGGAAACACGCTGAAGAGCAAATAAAAAGATGCAGGGTAAATAAAGAAAACACAGCATGATGTAAGGGTCTAGTTTGATAAAAACAGAAACTGCTTCAAGAGGCAGCATCTTGAATGAAACTCAAAACGCCCAACCTACCTCAAACAGGTCACCTGATTCAACTTGTACCACCACAGCACAGCATTAAAGCTTGATTTAGCAAGATGAAGCATTATATTTACAGTAAGTTAGATAAATATACTAATTTTCATTAAAAAGCACCAATATCTGAAAGCACTTCTCAAAGCTAGCCACTCCTCTCTTTTCTTTTGCTGATGTAGTCATGAATAAATATTAGTCAAAACAAATAGCTTGTTGGCTAGGAAGGTGACACACTGAAGAAAAGCTCTGGTAATTAATAAATGAATCCTTTGCTTCTTTGTTGGCTGATAGTTAACCATGTCATAATGAAAGGAGGGGAGGTGTCTGGGAAATGAAAGGAGGGGAGGTGTCTGGGAGAAGCCCGTAATCTTCCTATCAATAGTTAGGTATTCATGACCTCCTAAGTGGAAATTAGTCATGATATTTCAGAAGAGAGGGGCAACATAACTGAAGGACTAACCTCTCTCGGAGTGACTGCACACAGCCAGCCTAACACCTTGTCTCTAACAAATGCCAAAACCAACAAATACCAGAGAGTTTAAAACCAGAGGAAACCTAGAGTGACAACTTCCCAGAATATTCTCCAACAGCTTATGCATTAGGAACTTCCTGAAACAGAGATCTTCATTTTTATAACATTTAATTGATCTTTCTTCCATTAAATTAACTGGATGTCAATTTTTTGCATCTACAATGTCCTGTAGCAAGGTGTTGCTCAGCTTGGTGATGCACTGTATGAACAGCTACTGCTATTTATTTGCAGGTGTACTTTGGAGGCTTAACTTGGCATTTGCTGCCTTCCTCTGACCTCTTCTGGTTCTTGTAGTGGATTTAATAACACGTCCTTGTTCAGTTTCTTCTATACAACGTGTAGTATCATTCTTAGAATTACGGAGACTTAAAGTCTGAACTTCCTTTTGGATCTACATCAGTGTGAAAAGCATCTGCAATCCCTTTCCTGAGAGGTAATAAATGACCTCCACTGTTGTAGGAACCTCAGCAAGTCTGAGGTAGCAAGCAGCCAATATAACTTTGCTTTCCTACTGGAAAGCTGAGTCAGGCACTGCCCTACTCCTGACAGCTTACAGAACATGTTTTTGACAAAACAAAGCTTACAAACATCTGTAGAGATTGTTATTTCAAAGACAACGATGTTGGTGAGGGAGAACAGCTTAGAAACATTCAACACCATTCTGAAATATAACCGCAGGATTCTAGTCCATCCTTGAAAACCTGACCTGCTCCCTTCTGCACTCCAAACTGCTACTGCTAATGCTTTCAGTAATAAATGTGTGACTTTATTGCTATCCATTTTTACAGACAAAGATAAGAACACTGTACTAGTATATAGTACCTCTTCTGGTTTAGGACTGACCACAACCACAAAAATACCCATTTTCTACTGCAGGCCCAAAGTCTGTCTCCAGGAACACGTGCATTTCACAGCGAGAAATAAGGTCAACGTTTTGGTCTGTCATGTTTTTATTACTGTTGATGATGCACAAGCCAGAAATAAAAACAGCTTAACTTTCAGATCTTGAAGAGTCTGCAGGGCTGTCTGCCAGAAAGGATAAAACACATCTTTCTAAACTCAATGACTGCAGCCAGAAACAAAAACTAAGATTCCTATTCCAGCGGCGATAATCATTGACACCTTCACTCACCACAGACTAAGGGGGTTGTTTTGTTTTGCTGGGGGCTTTGGTTATTTGTTTGTTTTTTTAATCACTTAATATTCTCCAATATTTAGCAACCCCTGAGATAGCTGTACTGTATATTATTACTGTGCCTATAACTAGCCAGATAGGTTAGTTTGATTTTGAGAGGCTTTGAGAACATCATTCCACCCACATGTAACGCTAGGGTACAAAATCAGATCATTTCAGTTTCAACAACTTCTCATTTACTATTTCTTTGAAATCATTATTCTGAACTGTTCAAGTTACAGCTTGTAATCTTCTGAGTTAATTTGTAGTGACATAAATGAATTATGTATTTATAGTATTTTCAAAACCTCCTAATGCTGAAAGAGCTCTGTGTAATACCAAGTATGGCTTGAAAGGATTAACTACAGCGTGTGGCACTTCACACACACACATCTGGACAACCTTCCAAACCGCTGCAACTTGAAGCATCTACACAGAACTAAAGGATGCTGGAGATTTTACTGGCAAATGAAAGGCTGCAAAAGGATGCCTAATAGACTTTAAAACTGAAGCTGAGTGACTGCACAAGCTCTCCACTTGGAGTTCCTGTGCTAAGCCCCTGTTTCCGAAAAGGAACAGTAAGTGTAGGTTCTCATGCAGCTCCAACAAGCTATGTCACTGTGGGGAACCACCAGCAAGGTAAAAACTAATTCCAAAGATGCACCATTTTTATGCCTGCCATTTGATTCCTTGCACCAAGTTATTACTGAGTTCCAAAAATCTAGAATACTGCCAAAAGCAGAAGAGCCTGCGAGCAAACCTAATTCACATAAAAGGCCTGCAGTGAAATCTTCTCTGTTCCATGTAATGCCAGCCTAAAAATAACACAGGAAAAAAAACCCTGGAACTATATTAGCAGCCAATTTCATACTTCCTTTAAAAATTACTTTCTTTTTTGCTCACAGCTGAATCTATACCTACCACAGCACTCGGACACCTTGTACATTCAATCTTCGATTTTCAGATTATTTTTCTAACTCAGCAAACCAAGTCATTAGGTGCTCTTATCTCATCTCTAGTACAATTCTCCTCAATGAGTATTAGCAGGAGCTTTGCATTAGCTTCTCTAAGGAGCAGGATCAAACCCCTAGATAAGACCAACCAGGTGTCAAAGAAACTACTCAAGAAAACACATCCTGAATTTGTCATTGTGCAAGGGATAGTCTATATCCTCAAATTAATATTTCTTTCTGTGGTATATGAAACCATTAATAATATCACCAGAACAAACATTATTAAAATGTTGATATCAGTAGCAGATAAAGTGAAAATATTTCTTAGGAAGAAAAAAGTGAGAGGCTTCAGCAACAAAATAACAACTGTAGAGTGCCAAGCGGAACTTAACTAAGCTTGAGGTTTTGGACAGGATTCATTTCTGCTTGTGGTGTAAGTATGTACCACCTTGATTATCATTTAAAAAAATATTGACAGCTTGCCTTCTCATACCAATGCCTAGTAACAAATTCCAAATGTTTTGTCACATTTCTTGTGAGCAATGCCATCTGCCAGAGGTGGCATTTCATGGCTGTTTACCCTGACTCCCTCCAAGAATTCATCTGCCACTCTCTAATGCTGCCTGAATAAAGGGGATTAAGACTCCGATGCAACAGAGACTATTGATAATTTGGTATAATTGGGAAGAAATGAAGATAAATGAGGTTGAGGATGGAGAGGCAATTAGTTGAGCTGCCTGTACAGCTGTGTTCTCGGCCTAGCTCCCCTGGCCTTTCCTTTGGTGAGGTGTGTGCAAATTAAACATAATGACAAATACACTCTTCCCAAAGCTCTTCAGTTTGGGAAGCCTGAAGATATGATTTTCACATCTGAGATTCTAGGCAGTAAAAAAAAAAGAAAGGGAAAGAGATTTTTTAAAGAGCACTGCACCCTGCAAGAGCACTCCTCTGGCACAGAATCTGACATCACAAGCTCTTGTGTGGCTGCGGGGTTGGTTTCGTGAGTTTAACCAAAAGGATGAAGGCTTCTGCCTCCCTCGGTGCCACAGAGAACCTTGATTGTTCCAGAGCTCTGGATGTCTTTGGTACCCATAGCTGGTGTCTCAATCTGTAAATGTATTATATCCATGTAACTGACAGACAACAACCCCAGAGTATGATTCCCTTAAAATACTGATTCCTTAAAGTCCAGCCCCATGTTTTGCTGCCAGGCCTCCATTTTTCAAACTGAACAAGCATTTAAAAATACTCGTCAAAACATCTTAAGTGAAATAACATAAAATAAATGCTTCATTTTACAAAAGATGTTAGGAGTGATAGATTTTTAGTCATAAATTAAATATAAAGGCAGCTACCTAGATACGAGCCTTATTTCTAGGCTGTACTGTTTAGGTGAGGCCAAGTAACCAAGTCTGAACACCGCCAAAAGTATTTAAATCCAAAGTGAACGTGGTCAGACTACAAAGCTCTCAATTAGAAGGCACAAGGCTGATTCGTAGCTCTTTTGCGTACACTGAGATGCATTCATGGAAATGCACATTCAATGTGCACACAGTTCAATGTGAACATAGAAAAACCACCTTTGCCAGAAGAAATGTCACTCTTTCAGATGAGGTCCTAACAATGCCACATATGTCAAAGAATCTAAGATCCCTTTTAGAAAGGAAGCCAGTATTTACAGAGGCAGCTTTGGTTTAGACATTTTCCCCTGACTACTCACCACATGTATTTTCTGCTTTCATATACAGGTGATTCTCTCTAACTGAAGTCTTAAGGTCCTCATAAAACTGCACTTCTTCCTGCATCCATATTGTCTCACAAAACTGCACTTCTTCCTGCATCCATATTGTCTCCAGGTATTAAAACAGTATTTTTGCCTTCCTTTAAAAATGTTCCTCAGATAAAGACAATGCTCCTGTGTATACAAAGGATTCTGGTAACTTTTGGAAGAAAAAATTTAAATGTTCTAAAGAACAACAGCTTAATAGATATATTTAGTAACATGGATTTTTAGTATATAGTTGTTTTGCAGCGTAGAGTGTGGTTCCTTGGTACGTTCTCAAAGCTGAAAGTGCTTGAAACAATCCCTTTCCAGACTCAGAGGATTTTGGCAAAGTACAACCTCTCCTCTTCACTTTATGCATATGCAAAACTTTTCTTAGTCTCAACACTGTACTAAGAGATCAACCAAACTTTCAGATCAGCCTTGTCTAATGTACTTTTCTCATTTTGGATTAGGTAGCTAGAAAACACAAAAAATAATTCACCTTTCATGAGGTAAACTTGCCAAGAGGGAAAAAAATAATTATAGTTTACACTTAAATTTATATATACCTTGTTTTGTCTTACTGAAGCTGAAATTCAGCTGAGGTAAACCTTTATATAACAAAAGTTTTCAGCCTGCAATATTCAAATGGCACATATTACACTTCTGGTCTTTTACTGAAACCCTTCTCTCATTAACATTGTAAATGAGTACAAATTCTTTGCTGTCCATCTCCTGCCCTGACACTATCAAAGTATTCCAAGTTAATCTTCAATCTTGTGACTGAGTGTGTACAGTGCACACATTAACTAAGCCACACTGAGCAAGGTTTTGGCTTTCCACCGGGAACAAATGCCCAAGTCCTGGCTGGAGAGGCAGCTACAGCTCCCTCCGGCTCTGCCCTGCTTTCTCACACCTGCACCACAGCTGCACACACTTACCAACACTCATGTTGGCAGCCTCCATCTCCTGGGATCACACAGGGTTGAGTGCTCTCAAACAAAGCCAAAATACACGTCTCTGTGGGTGCTCCTGATGTGTGTCAGCATTGCTGCAGTCAACAATGCCCAGTCCAGCCCTTGCCTTTTATTTAGCATTTAAGAAACGCGTGGCCCTTGTGCCTCACTGCCAGCAGCAGCACCGGCTGCCCTGTGGAGAACAACTGCTGGCTGAGGGCCACACGCTGCGGCCAGGCGGGAGGGAAAAGGCTGTGGCAGAAACCACAGTGCAATGGGGAGACCCATTCTGGGTCCATTCTGGATGGTGACCTACTTAAGCACGTGAAAAAGGAGAGAAACGATCAGAACTGTTCCCTAACTTGGTAGGTTGCTGGACACAGAAAGGACAGCAATTTCAAGAACATTTCCATGACCTAAAAGGTAGTAAACCACAGCTTCTGAGTGAGCAGGTGAGAAAACAAAGAAAACAAAGCGAAGTGATACAAGGAAAAACAACAAAAATATTTCCCTGGCATGAACAGGACAAAAGCAGAGCTGCAAATATGATACTCTGTTTTCCATATTCATTTTGCTTTGATTTCCAACTTCCACATAAAAATATTTCTCCAAGTCCTTCTTCTTTTTCCTCTATCTTACACAGTCCTTTCTCAGAGATGTCTTATTCTCTTCACACCAAAATCCAATCCTCAAACCATAAAATGTGGCAGAGTCCTGGTGACTGCAAGGCTTTAAGTGAAGCTAAGAAAACACGGTGTTTTTGTAGAACCTCTTTTCACTGTTTTACAAAGCTTCTGTGCTTACAGCTGTTTTAGGATGGTAAACTTGAGTTCTGCTCTCCCTCTTCTCGATTCTGAAACTCGAGACACATCCAATTTGAGTACAGAAGTATACAACAAACAGTAGCAGCACTTTGACTGCTCTATTTTTTCTTTATTTATTTGTGCCCTACTTTCAAAGGACCGCTCATTTTCCCATTTTATAACGGTACCTACAGCAGTATAATGTAAGATTTCTAAAGACAGAACAGCAACATTATTATAAATGTAACTGTGATTTCTCAAAAGCAAACCTGGAAAGCAAAAAGAAGTAACTGCAGAAGTATCTGTGCAATCCACTAAGCCAGTAAAATATTCACAAAATTATCTCTCTGCCCCACTTCAGATAAAGTTTTTAGAAGCTGTGTTGGAATGGTACCTATCTGAAAAATGAACCATAGGAAATAGATGTCAATGCTATTACAGTGCCATCTGAAAAACATACAGAGTTCCTAATGGAAAACAAGTTTGTCCTCAATAAACACTACCCCAGTCCATGAAGTTGACTCAAAAAGATGTAATTTGTGGCTTACTGTGAGGTATTTGCATAAAGAAAGCTAGCACGCAGCTCTAGCTGATGATTGAGGATAACAGCCATGATTTCAACAGATTTTCAGAGCTCCCTAGTATATGCTGAGAACAACAATATCAAAAGGGTCCTCTCTCCAGCACTGCTGGTGTCAAGGTTAATGAGTTAAAACTTGTTAAATTGATATTACCAAACTAATGACTTTTTTATAGTATACTGGATGGATTTTAGCAGACAGGCTAATGTGGAACACTGCTAGTCTTAATTGAATTAGAAGTTATTGCTTGTAGACAATTAAGATGACTACAAATGGAGGAGCTGTGAGGAAGTTGTCTATCTGGACACACCTGTACTGAAAGTATGAAGTTTCTTGAAAAGAAATTGGTCTCCATGACAATTCCAGGACAAATCTGGAATGGAATAAGCAGGTTCCACCTGAACAGATCTGACATTTCAAATTTTTAAAAATTTTTTTTTATTTTAAATGGAATTTTAAAAATAGTATGAACTTATTTTAAAAAATGTTTTTCCATCAACTATACCATGCATTTGGTGGATTTGGTCCCTGCAGGGTTAATGGTTACACTCAACAAGATCTTTTCCTACCTGAATGATTCTATGAGTCTATGATTCATACATTAAGACAGAAGGGAAATAAATGCCTGGAGTCTACATCCAAAATAGATGAACAAACAGCAGGGAAAAAAAAAAAAACCAATGGCTATTTAATGAATCATATTAAAAGGGAAGAAGCTTATGAAAAATAAATCGCATTTGTAGATGATTAAATTTTGAAGGTAAGATGTTGTATAAGTGCACCAACCGTTTATTTCAGTGACATAAATGCACCTAATAAATAAATTCTTTACTTTTTTTTTTTTTAACTCCAAACTGAAGATTCACTGCTATCCTATGAGTTGGACTTTCCATTTACATAGTAGGGGCAGGGTTTGGGCTGCAATTATTCAAGGCAGTTTCAAAGAAAGAAGAGCTGTTAAATTAGTTCCACAGAGAATCAGTATCAGTTCCTAGCAACAGGACAATGCAAACGTTTCTTCTACAGACAGAATTACAGAGTTTAAATTCTGAAAGGCTCATTAGAGATTATCCTCCTAAATGTAAGATACGTACAAGTTTCATCCCCTTCTGGTTCAGACAATATTTTTCTATTAAAGTTTAATCTCTCACTAACACAGAAATGTTATTTAACATACACTATATAGCCAGATAGATTTGGTATTTAGAAAAAAGATCTTACTCATGCCAGTCGTTCTGGTCTTTTCTAAAGGACTGTTCTCCCTGGATCTAGGATTTTACAGAGAAGAAGAGTAAAGTTGCATTCAGCTTCCAAAAAGTACCTGCATTGTCAAAAATCAAGAAAAATACTGGAGTGGGGAATATTTCTCAAGGATGAAAAGCCCAAAATCCCCCTTACATCAAGTACTTGAGACAGTGAATCAGAAACCAGAAGTCACTGCAACCTCCAAGACACTTTTCTTCCCAATACCTTTCAAATGTCCATCTGAAATGAGAAAGTAAACCACAATTTAACTAGTATTATAATCCTTAAAGCAAAAGGGGGAAATTCAGCTTCTGGTTTTAAAATACTTGTCCCATGGCATGGGCAATGGAATATACAGCTCACATACAAGTATGGTGACATTTCACTAGTCACCAAGTTCCAATGGTCTCCATCCTTACAGCAGCCTGAGTATCTTCTTAAAAAGAGTCTAGGCCCATTTTTATATTGCACAAATACAGAACAGATACAACATCCCCCTCCCCCAATTTTCTAGGTTCTAAATATCAGTGCATGTCTGATCTTAAAGGCAAGCTCAACATTTATGCCTTGTCTTGGGTGATAAAGTTCATGAATATGTAATGAGTGGAACAACTCTGCTACTGATTAAATGTCAAAAAAGGTTTTATTGTCAAATATCCTGTAAATACAGAAGATATACAACAAAGAGCATTAATTGCAGGTGGTTCTGAACAGCTTTAAAAAATGCACATAATCTAAACAGGAAATGTTGATTTTTCAGTTTCAACTACCAATTTTAATTTGCTTTCAGGATGCACCCCCAGCCAACCCGTTAAGAGAGAATGAACTAAAACATGGCCAAACTCAAGTGACTGAAATGCATTCACAGGCAGATGTTAACATGTTAAGAGTCTACACCCTAAGTGCAGGGGACAGAACTAACCAACATATCCCAAACTTTGGATTTATCTGAACCTTTGGGAATATGTAGAAGAGATTAATGCGGAAATTTGGTCAGAACAGCTGAAAGGCTGAAATAGCCAGCCCTGCAAATTCAGCATGGGGTTTGACTGCCTGTGTAGCTCTCCTGCAAACTAAGTATTTTTTGAAAAAGAGAGAAGATCTAGCAGCTAGACTGCAAAGGAGCTCAGGCCAACAGGGTCCTGCTTCCAGGAAACATCAGGACAGTAAGTGTTTCACACACGTATACAAGATAGCTGTGCGTATAATCAGAAGAAATTCTTTCTCACTCTCCTGTTCTACTCTGCTGCACTAAGCACTGGCACGGCCTTCACTCAAGCACTGTGCTGGGTTGGGAACCAGCAGGGTATGATTCACCTGGAGAGAGGCCAGAGGAGCGCAGTGAGAAGTGACCAGGGACTGAGAAGGTCATCAGTATGAAGCACGTTCAAAAGAGCAGGGTTGTTTCATATAGGGGAGGGAAGACAGGAGACTCACTAATAGTCTTCTCTTGACAAAAGAGATGTTCAGTAATAAAAAGGGAATAAATGGTTCTCTGTACCCCCAGTGCACAGACCAAGAAGTAGCAAGGAAAAACTATCAAGGAAAACTTAGGTTAAACATTAGGACAATGGGCATGGCTAGTAAGCCTGTAAGATTAAGCTGAACAACTATCAGTCAGACAGGACACTGGTAGAGTTCTTGCTTCACTGACAGCATGGATTAGAAAATGAGCCTGAAAGTGCAGTGCTCCTATGATCCTGAACACTACAAACTGCAATACAGAGCCCAGAACCAGAGGCAGTGCCAATCTGCAGGGTGACACAGCCCGTCCTGAACTCATCGGCCACTGCTAAACTCCATCTGGCCCTGCTCTAGATCTGTACACTACAACACAGCATACCACAGGCTACAGCCTGGGGTGTTGATCCACAACACAAGATCATCATCCTGCACTATGCTCTCTTCTTGAGCTACAAGAATCACTCAGCTAAAGCTTTACCTTCTAGTCTCTTCAAGAAAACATCACAGTTTGAGAAGATGCTGCTAGTCTAAAACCATGAGGTGCAGGCTTTCTGTCCTCCCAAGATGAAACACGTACCTGCAAAAACTAATACACTAAGTGGCCACCCTAAAACACCTCTTAATTACTTCCCAGTTAACACACTATTGGTTGCATTTCCTAGCTAATGAACACATTTAGATGGGATCTGAAACATGTAGTAAACCCCCATGCATTTCCCCTTTAAATTACGGACAAATTAGCAGCTTCAATTATATGGTGCCAACAAGATTTTCTTCTCCATGACTAAATGGACCAGGTTTTAATATTCTTCAGTGATCTTATTAATTGAAATTAAGCTTCTAAGAAATTAAGAAAAGTAAGTTCATTTGAGAAAAAGATGTCACAGCCATGGAAATTAAAGGTTTCTAGCAGGGTCTGGTAATAAAGGAACATTCACCCTCGGTCTGAGACACCATTGCTGGGTTTTCATCATTGTGACTAGAATGAGCTGATAAATTGCTGCTCCTGTATACAGTTTGGGGCTGGCATTTTTAAAAAGAGCTAAAACCACAGACTACCCACCTGTATCTATTTTTAATTTGGTAATGACTGTACTTGCTAAAATTCTACCAAAATGTCACTCACAACTTTGGATTCCAGCTTTTTTTAAACAGAATATGGAGCAGAAAGCATGACCTATTATGCAAAACTGTCAGATGCTTACTTTTAAAATCACAGAAATTAATGCATAATTCTCATTTCCGCATGGATCAAAACTTTAGAGGGGAAAAGAGAAGTTGAATGTAACTATTCAAGATAGGCAAGGTGCTCTATAAAAAGTAATGAGGCTCTGGTCGGTGCATGTCTTGTTTACCCCTAGAGTCCCTACTCCAGAACTTAGTGCTGCCTCTTCCTTTGTGGGTGAGGCAAAGGCAGAATGACTGGAGACCGCTGTGACTTGTGTCTCATCAAATTCACAAATCAGCTAGACATTTAAACTGCGCCAACTGTTGCAAGCAAAACTGCTACTGAATCTCAGCAGCAAAAATGTCAGTTCAGGGCACTCCGCAAAAATCTAGTACTGAATCCTTAACTAAACCCCCACATTATTAAAACGGGGTTTTCTGGGGTTAATGCTACTTTTCTGAGCAAGAAGCTACTTCAAATGATCACACCACAAACATTCCTTCCTCAAACACAATTAACTGTCTGTTACGGGACTTATTTTAAAAATCTGATTAAAATTGTCATTCAGGAGACTCCTGCTGTTGGCAGCTGCATCACCATCAATGACATCCTTTGGGGGCCTCTCAGCATGTGGCCCATATCAAAGATAATATGCCAGTTTTCATCCTAACTTATATATGCCTTAACAAGAACAAGAATGTTCCAGACTACATAATGTAATTAAAGTGTTAAAGTACTTTTTATTGTTAAAATATCATTAAGGTGAGACTGAAGTTGACTCATTAGTATTAACAAAGGCAACTATCACTACTGCTTGCTTTTCCTAACTCTTGGTGTGCTGGATCCGAACATCCTTACACACTCAACCAGGAAACCAGAGCACACTGGTGAATCATGCTAATGCACCATGGTGTTTAGACAAGTATCTTACTTTGTGTAAGATGATAGGCAGACAAGATGCTGCTGAAACAGAGTACACACAAGGACCACAAGAAATAAAAGCTGTACTGGACATATGGTGCTTCACTCTCCTTGTTCTTTGGTAGCACTGCAGAAAATCTGCAGATCACTAAGCCTATTTCTTAGTGGTTTTGGCATCCCTAATTGCCAGAGGTCATCTGATCATCAGTTGATGGTTTCTGCTCCCAGCACTGCTTTTGATTTTATCCAGCAATGACTTAAGAGAAAATATAAAATGCATTTCAGAGAGGTAGACCTCGAGAACATTTTTTTAAATTCCTTCCTTTCCTTTCTCCCTTCCTTATTCCCTTCCCTCTTCCCTCCCTCCCTCTCTTCCTTCCCTTTCCAACTGAGCGTCAAGACCAGAAAGAGACATTTGCAAACATCATCACACCTTACACCTGTCTGCAGAGAGCAGCTTCCTAAAGGACAGGGCAGCTCTCTTGACACTGTGGTCTTCAGTAGAAGCAGAAGCCTACTAAAATGTCTGGCCTGGAATGATCCTTCCTGTCCTACGTTTGGTGCATTTCTGGTAAACGGAGAGTGCTGTGGCCGCTCCTGTGCGTTGCAGAGACACAAGAGACCTTGTCTCAGTGAGGCACTCTGATGAGCAAGCTGCCTTCATTTGTTGCGCTGGTATTGACCATGACTTTCTGCTCCTACTAACAAATGTGAACGTTATAAACAAGGGAAAAGGTAGCCTTGGCTCTACAGTGGCCAAAATGATTTATGACAGCAAGATCTGGTGAAGACAACTAATACTCTAAAGGGACTGAGAGAGCTCAGCCTGCACTCACATGTTCTGTGCCCACTCCTAATTACTTCATTTATGGTTGTAAAAGTGTTTTATCAGACAAAATTAATTATTTTGAATAATCCTTCTGAAATATGATATGTATTTTAATTGTATGCATCCTGCCATTAATTAAAGTTCCTACATTTTGGTGCATTAATTCAAAGATCCTAACAGGGAAAAAGTAATAATTATAAGAAGACTGTTTACTAAAACTAAAAATAAAGTTAAAAGGTTAATGCACTCTTGTGATGCTCTTAAAGTGATGCTAAAATGTTTTCATTTGAGTTTTCACTAGACATTCTTTTTCTGCTCTTTAAAATCAATCTCTTTGTTCCAGGAACACATTTCCTGTCAATAAAATGAAAAATGATATAGATTTAGGAGGATAGTGGTCTCAGCGTAGCATCTCTCATATTATTATTCCAGTATCATCTGTTACAAAGTAAGACCAATTCCCACATCTAATTACAAACAGGATTTCAGAGTCATTAAACAAAATACATTTCCATTAGTGCTGCTGTAAGAAGATAGGGGGAAAAAATGAAGATTAGTTCATGCTGCACCTCTGTTTTCCAAGCTTTGAAGATTTAGACCTCTGCACTCTGAGACTATAAATTTGTAAAGGATCTGAAAGGTGACAGACATGCGAAAGCTCTCAATTCTATGTGGTTTAGCCAAACCATTTGCATTTTGTCATTAGTTTATCTTTTGCTGCACTTAGTTCTGATAGCAGATATGGCAAGAATCTAGAGAGGTTGTTTATGACTATGCTGTGTGCACCCAGAGGTATTTTATTTGGCGTTAGGATAGGAGGAGTTTTGATAGATATGAATCTTCATTTTCTATATTAAATTTGTTCCAGTAAAATTTAAAAATCATTGTAAGAAATTCTGTCTTTATGAAAAAAAAAAAAAAAAGTATTCTTTGTGCTCTGGAAAAAAGGAGCAGCAGTTCTTTGACTTGAAATAAGATAACAGCCAAAATATACTGAGGAAGCAGATTGTGTGATATATTAAACTGCTGAAATACAAACTTACAAGTATATATATTCTCCATTCATGAACATTTAGTAGCATCCAATTGTCATGAGAGTCATCCACTCAAAAGGCATCTGCACAGGCTACAGATTAGACATTTCATAATAAGTTTTCTGAGTCTACACAAGATAATACCTACATTCACTTACAATCATAGAATCAACCAGGTTGGAAAAGACCTCCAAGCTCATCCAGCCCAACCTAGCACCCAGCCCTAGCCAATCAACCAGACCATGGCACTAAGTGCCCCATCCAGGCTTTGCTTCNTCTGCCCTGAGCCTCCTCTTCTGCAGGCTGCACACCCCCAGCTCCTTCAGCCTCTCCTCACAGGGCTGTGCTCCAGGCCCCTCCCCAGCCTTGGTGCCCTTCTCTGGACACCTTCAAGCACCTCTACATCTCACCTGAATTGAGGGCCCCAGAACTGGACACAGCACTCAAGGTGTGGCCTGAGTAGCGCTGAGCACAGGGGCAGAAGAACCTCCCTGATCCTGCTGGCCACACTGCTCCTGATCCAGGCCAGGATGCCATTGGCTCTCCTGCCCACCTGGGCACACTGCTGCCTCATCTTGAGCTACTCTCTACCAGCACCCTCAGGTCCCTCTCTGCCTGGCTGCTCTCCAGCCACTCTGTCCTCAGCCTGTAGCACTACTTGGAGTTGTTGTGGACAAAGTGTAGAACCCTGCATTTAGCCTTGTTAAATCTCATCCCATTGGCCTCTGCCCACCCATCCAGCCTTGATCTCTAAAATAGTTGACATTAGCCTGTATTATATAAACATCATATAATCATATGTATTATATAAACATCATATAAAAAAAATTTCATCATGTATGATATAGCATCAAAAATCTGAAACAGAAATGTCTCTCAAAGAAAAACATGTCTCATATTTAAGAGAGAAAAGCACAGAGCATTTCAGTTTCAGAAGTTGTCTGAAGTTCTATTTCCTCTAGTAGTTTTAAAACTACAGGCAGATCTACTGCAAATCTCTCAGAGCTTGGTGTCAGTCAATCCAAATATGTAAATATTAGCTGATGAATCAACATTTGCGTGTGAATCCTATACATTTACTATAGTTAGATTCCTATTTAAGTGAACAGTTAAAGAACTTGCATGCATTAAACAGCTAGAACCTACCTGAAATGGGTCCTTAAAATAGTTTGCACATAAGGAAAAAACCCACCCCCACTGAAACTGTGGGTATCTAAAGAATCCTAAAGTTCTTGGTATTTTAATTGCTCCCAGCGGTTGAGGTAACACAGCTGAAACTATCACACTGATACCGCTGTCCCCAAGCCCCCAGATTTGCCGAAGAAATAGATGTATGTGCACCTTGTTTCCAAGCTTCACACACAGAGACTGGGTTCTCAGGGTAATTGAGAGGGCCCATGAAAGCCATCACCATTAGGAAGAAATGGAAGAGGAAACAGCAGAACACAAAGCAGGCACAACTGAGCCAAGCAAACAGCTTCTCACTCCCTGGCTAATGCTTGAGGAACTGTGCTTTAAAAAAGAAAACAGCAGATCGACCTCCTGCGGGCTGCAGGAATGTCCCTTACACTATCTACAGGGAAATCATTGCCCTGAATCGTTCAGCACCTGCAGACGTTGCCTGACGAGCAGCAATGGGTAAAGTTTTTTAAAGCCTCAGTGTTACATGGAATGGTTTAGTTCCTTCAATCCATTTTCACTGAAGAAGGAAGTTTACAATTTCTTAGGTATCACTTAGGTATCTTTCCACAAGAAAGTTCCAAGAAACCACATCTCTATGTATGGCAGCAGATCCTAAAAGCCACTGTGCTTCATCACTATACTGATTTTCTTCAAGTATTATGGTCTTGGGATAGCGACTCTTATGCAGAACTTGCCTTCACAGGCAGTCACCTACGGGGCCACGCACGCCTTCATTACCTAGAGCTAGACAATACTGAGACGTCAGCGTGCTGCTCCCTTGCCTCTGCGCTGAGCTAGCCCTGAAGAACCAATGCCTCACACAGGGGCTTCACCAGCGTTGGGGGAGGGTTGGGATGTACACTGTAACGGTCCGGTCCTACCGCAGAGAAACACATCCCAGACTGATGGGCTAAACAGGAGCCATGAAGTGCTCTGAAGTCACATCCCTGCATGACACTGATCATCACTGGTCCTGCTGGCTGCACAGTATGTGCTGTAACACAAGACATACTCACAGCACATTATCTGCATGCTGGAGGAAGCAGGCATATCAAGGAACTTCAATCTCTTTCCTATCTATCCTGCCGATCCCAGTGCTCAGTCCACTTGTGTTCCATGGCGGTGTACCAGCAGCTCACTGCACTTCACTGCCCAATGAACCAGGAGGTCCAGTGAGCCACCACATGCTGCTCTCCACTTCTAGTGTAAAAAGCAAGTATCTTCACAGTCACCACAACCAGCACAGGTACATGCCTACAGAAACAGCACAGACATCTCTAATTCATTATCAGATGTTTTCATTTATCTGCTAAGGCTGGAGTCAAGCCTAGCTTTTGGACGGACATATTAAATTCTTCCTTCAAGATGGTATATATTCCTCCTGGCACAAGGACAATGAAGGCAAATCAAACATATGCCTCACCAGCTTTCCAGTTGAGTCCAAAAACATTAACAGTAGTTTTGACTGGTTATATTTTTTAAATGGCACAAATGCTTTGTGGTCTTTAATTATTATCTTTGAAACAATAACTCTGCTCATGTAACACAAATACACTTGCTCTAACAACAGGAAAAATGACTTCATAAACTCTGCGTGGCACTCAAGGATTTAAAAAAAAATATCTGTTCTGTGGTCTTGTCATTTTTACTCTTACAATAAAATAACAGCCTCGGCATCCTGCTTTTTAGAAGAAAAGACCCACCTCTTTTGACTTTTCAAGCACTTAAAAATTTTAAAAGAGAGAAACTGAAAAATGCTGACCGTGTAATAGCTGGGTATTCGCGGTGGGTGGAGAACATGAAAGGTTACAATATGGATCTGTGCCTACGCGTTTCTTTTCAACTTGAGCAGCATCCTCCTGCTTCTGCTAACTCGGCAATCATACAGCTGACAGATTTCTGGGTTTTCTAAATAATGCATGGGATTTTCTTTTAACATGTCAGTGCAAAAGTATCAATTCTGCCCCTGTGTCGTTTGTGATGCTGATTTTCCTTGACAGCATTCCATTAAACCAATGAGTTTTTTCCCTCCTGATGGTTCCTTAAATATTCCTCTGAGTGATGTATTTGTGGTTTTTTAAACAGATTGTGAAGGATGTTTGCATTTATGAGAAAGCTGCATGGCAGGTACTGAAGGGAAAAAAGGATAAAAAGATAACACTTTTTTTCCCCCTATTAAGTGCTTTTTCTCTAATCCTCATATGCCAAAAGCTAGGGTGTTTCTCCTTTCTTTTCTGCCTAACATAGCTCCTTGTCTGGAAATCAAGCAACAAGACTCTACATACAGAATAACATTTTGACTTCCTAAGGAAATACCACTGAAACACTTAATACTGTTTGATATCTCTCCAGGGAAAGCAAAACACATTTATTAAATCATGCATGCTAACTCCAAAAGCCAACAGAAGGAAGTAACTGCTTTATTCTTTGCACTGAGGTTCTGTACAAACAGGTACTCTCCTGGATTGCTCTGCGCTGATTCTTCTTCATTCGTGCAGCTTAGAGGACGTTCAGCCAGTATCACCACTACTGTGTGTTGCAGTTTGTCCTGCACGTTCCAGTTCTATCACACACTTGTATGAATTACCTGTTGCCATGCTACTACTAAAGAAAAAAAACCAAAACAAAACACCACCTCTGATTCTCACATAAGTTTTACATTTCCTAGGCAATTATACACTAATTTCCAGGATACCTTTCATCTAATTTTAGTATTGCATGATGATGAAACAGATGATCTTTACAAACACTTTGTGCAACCAGAGAGGGTTTGTTTTGTTTATCTTATTTCTACAGAATGACAAAGCTGATTATGTAGTTGGGCACCGAGAGACCTACACACACACAGATCACATCTGGTTTCAGCTGCCAGCTTCAAACTCCTGATCTTACTCATGTTCCAAAGTGGAGTATGAAAGCCACATCACTCCTGGCACATACTATTACAGCATGACTTGCCTTAACTACAGCAAACCTCCAGAATCAACACAATCCTCAGATGTGTGCACTCATTGCCATCAAACTCTCTCATCTCCAAGGACTCACATGGAATAGCCATAAAGCAGAAACA
Source organism: Eubucco bourcierii (assembly GCA_013396675.1). NCBI lineage: Eukaryota > Metazoa > Chordata > Aves > Piciformes > Ramphastidae > Eubucco > Eubucco bourcierii. The sequence continues at coordinate 311,511 of VWZE01007602.1, read as the reverse complement.
ACAAGAAAGACTTAGATTTCAGAGGGATTAATTTCTTCCACTTCCAGGCACCCAAGTCCCCAGCAACACAGTTCTCTAAAATAAACCTTTCCCTGGTCCTACAAGAAGATGGAGACAGACACTAAGCCACAAGGAACAGTTAGCACAGACTGACTGGATGGTGGGGCCAGAGAACCTATAGTGCCACATTAAATAGGAGATTTTTCAACTGCCTGAGAAGTTTGCTTCAACACTTCATATGATGAGTAGGAAGGTGCAAAAAGAATCTCTTTTCTGAAGAGAGATTGGAAAGAGGACACTAATGTTCAAATGTATAACAACATTCATCACAGCACTGTGCACTAATGCAGTACTTCAATAAAAAATAGGTGCAGGGTGGTTTTTTTTCTTGGTACATTTTTTCATGCTTTCTATATTGCTTCTTGTAGGACTATTTTTTTAAGAAGTTGTTTAGAATATACCAGAGCTAAACTCCATCATCACCTGGATTACTGTAGTACCACAAGGAGGTAGGTATGATCTGATGGCAAAAACATACCGGATGGACTAGATGCAGGAAAGTGAGTGGCACTTCCTTAGATACATTCGTAAGATGCAGTTAGTTATACATCTGCAATTTCCTAGAAGGCAATACAACATCTATGGAATTACAGGCAGTGATTTTGAGAGTTACAGCTTTCAGATTATAAATTGATAGCATGAATTCTGGCTTCAGATACAGAGGTTCTTTGAAAGCTTCTACCATCACAGGTGCACTCACAGACACAAAGACGCTGGGGAATAAATACAAAATCATTTCATACTGACTTCGAGAGATATAGATGAGGATTGACATGACTATGACAAGACATCCTCACCACTTCTTTATTGAGTGACCTGCCACATTTCCAAAATACGACTTAATACTGATCAGTTAGATTTTAAATTCTAAACATATGACAGCAAAAGGCTCTTCCACTCATCTTTCAAACAGGAATAAGGAGGAAGGAACACAAAGGAAGTCAGTGTGTAACACTGAGGTAAAAACCCAACAGTCTCTTCAAGCTGTTCTCTGTAAGCTGCTTTTTAAGTAAAACAGCAATCCCTCAAGTCTTTGTTACAGTAAAGAGAAAACAAAAATCAAAATTAAAGGAAGTAAAAGGTCCTCTGCTCTGTATATTTCTGATTTGACAGCTACAATTATAACCATTCAAACATTTATTTCCCACAAACTCTCCACAGCCATAACCTTCAGTGATAAAGTATAGAGTTCCAGGAGCTATAGTACACAGACTAATTTCCTAAAACAATAAAAGACAGAATTTCTCATTTGGAGCTAAATGAAACATGAACAGGTTGTTATTCATGCTGAAATCTAGATGCAGAGTCATGTTGCAGCCATTACAGAAGCTATTAAACACAACCTCAAATCAAAGAAACTGTAGGTCTGTCTCTTAAAATAAAAGGTTTTTCTCACTTATGAGGCTTCTGATTCTTTTGCCCTCTTTCTTTTTAGCTCTTCTTAGTTTAAAAAAAAAAAAAATCAAAATTTAATTTTCTTTTTTCATTTTGTGTCCCCATTTTGGATTTAATAGTCATTTAAACTCCAAGAGTCTAGAGCAAAACAAACAGTTGGTAAAGGTCTCCTGCACACAGAATTACCACAGTGTTCTCCTAGCAAATCAAAATCAACTTCTAAACAAAGTGCCCCTCTCTTCATGGCCTGTCTCAGTCTCCAAAGAGTTCCCTATGGCAAACATCTGATAATCCCTCAGTTGTTTTGTATACTGAAATGTCTGAAGCTTTTCATTCCTTTTGACACATGCTGCTGTACCTGCTTAACGCAAACGGCTAAAAACGATCCTCCGAGAGAGAAGTCATGCACTACAAACACTATCCTAATGCTGGCGTGGCAGACAACAACCAGAGAAGAAACGGCAATTTTTCATGTGATGAGTGGTAGCTCTTTTTGTTAAGGACTTTTATCTCTGTCTGTAAGCAGCATTTTCACTCCATCCAGCACACTTGCTCTTGGCAACTTTACCAAATTAGGCAATGAAAAGGAGAAAGAGCTGAGAAAGATCTTTACATAACTAACACCATCTCCTTACCCTTGGGCCCCACTGTAACTTCAACTGCAGTCAGTGGGATTTTTTCCAAATAATGAAATTGGTATTGAGTCAGTTGTAGAACTCATTGAATTGCTAAACCACAGAGAACTCTCACTTAATATGCATGCTCTTGATGTACTGTTGAAAGGCTGGTAGGATAGTCCCCCATAAAACTTGTCAATGAGGTAACTAAAATAATGTCATTAATGTACTGCAGGTTCCCCCAGTGAAGTACACAAATTTTGCCATATTGGGTAATACAAGAAATTATGAACATTCCAATCAGTGAGCCTTTGTAGGGAAGCTTTTAGCACCCCCAATACTATTCCTTGTGAAACTTTCTTGCATTTCTCTAGGAATTCCATCTACAGCCATATTTTTCAGCTTTCAGTGAAACTTTATATTGAACTATAGACAGACTATGAGAGTCACACACACTAAATATGCCTTTTCAGTGTTTTTTTTTCCTGAATTCAATATGCACTAATTAATTAGGGTCTGAGAGGTGAATAAGAAATACACATCCTACAAAATAGAAAGCGGGGAAAGGGTTTAATGCATGAATTAGAAGCCAGATTTCTTCAATACAGATGAGTACACAAAATTAGCAAAAGGCAATACCACTTTTGGAAAGACTGTTTTGTGCATAATTTGTCATGAATTCAGTTCTTCCTTTAGAAAATGAGTCTAAGACCTCCCAGCTGCTGCTTTATTGGTCTAATAAATTACCATTTTGATGGTACAATGCATACACACTATACACCATCCAAGTAAGCAAACTGTCAGAGCAGGATGCATGTGTTACTTCAGAGATGTGTGAATACTGATGGGAGAGCTGAAGGCAGTGAGGGATTACACTGTGCCTCTGCTCTTGAATCAGCAATTAAAAAAATGAGACGAAAGTTTCCGAAGTAGTACGAGTGTACTCTAGGACTGTTTGTGTGAATAAAAGTGAATCCAAGTGAAGCTTCTGTAAGTATTGTGGAGCTTTCTGGGACAAAAATGTATCTGTCTTATCTAGGGCCTCTGCACTATCCAATCAAAAATCTCTTCTATTCACCTGAAAAGAACATTACAATAAACAAAGAGATCCTCTTCTAAGGATCCTTTTCTAACTTAAACTTTGAAGCCTACTCCTGTGGACCTAGGACTCAGGGAGCTTAGTTCAACACCAGCACTTATAGTAATATTGCTTAAGACTGAGTGTGTATTCAGTGTTAGTGTCTTCTACCCAAGGTTATTCCAACCAGGCAGGTTTATCATGACACTGATTCACAGCTGTGGCTTGCAAATATCAATTGAGTGACAGAGCAAAATGTAGAAAAGCCAAAATTTGATGACATAGCATTCCCTGCTTTACCTTTCTCCAGCAAACTGTGGAAGAGTTCCACCAACCTGATGTTTTTGAAACTTTCCATCATTTACAGGCAAACACTACTCACTTTATTACTGCCCAAGGAGAATTCTTTCATTACTACAAATGCATTTAGTGAACACCTTAAATTCTAATGTAATTAAAACAATTTTTCATCAATATTTAAAAAAAAAAAAAAAAAAAAAAGAAGAAGATAGCTGTTCAGAGGAAAAACAGAGAGATGTGTGCAGTAATTTTGATTTGGCACTGACAGAGCAAAGCTTACAAAAGAAAAGAGCATATGAATTTGAACAGATGTTTGGTTTTGTTTCCCACGCAGGAAACCTGGAGTTAAGAGCTTCCCTACACTTCACGTGCACAGCATCATCTACCTGCATTAGAATTGAGCTCTTCATTTTCTGATTCGGTTCCATTTTGACTCCCACCTCCATGAAGACTGTTCATTGCCATAAGCTTCATTTTCTGCAGCTTCATAGCCTCTGCCATGGCAGCTGCTGTCAGACCTGGAAAAATATAAAGAAAGAAAATGTAACATCACACCACTCAATACACCACTGAAGAATGTTAAGAGCAAAACAGTTCTTTTCAGCGAGAGTACCATAAACGTCACCCAGGTAGGTAATGTTACTTGCAAACCCGCCTTTATTTTAAAGTTATTTCAGTACACCATGCTAAGGATTTTTTAAAATTCTTTCCACTTTATTTTTTTTTTTAATCCCCACATATACCATAAAGGAGTATTTATTTAATGGCGTCCATTTTGATTAGACTTTTAAATATCATTTCCTGCCACTTTGATCATTTTGCCACTTTGATCACTTTCTGGTTGACTTGTTTAGCTGCTATAAAATTTCCAAGTACACCGGTAAGACCCAGAATTCTTTAATTTCAGTAGTTCCAACTCAATTAACCTGGAGCAATCATTGCTCTACTATTAGATTAGATGTATATATATATTGTCTTTTTCTGAAGTCTGTGCGTTTGGATTAACATTATTTCTACTGGAAAATATTACACTGGAAAACTCAAAACCACCTTTAAGAGACCATTAGGACAAAAAAATGCGCAGAATTAAAAGGGGGTGGGAGGGAGTGGTAGAAGATATTCAAGTGACTAAAACAAATTAATTTCCAGTAGTAAAAAAAGCAAAATAGCATCAAGCTATAGGTTATCATTATCACTGTATTTTTAACTACTAGATTCCAAATATCTTTTTGTCATAAGAGTGAACTTCTTAGGCTTTATCACTTTGGCTGGTCACCCTAAATGATAAAAGTGTTCACACACTTTTCAGAGAAGATGAAGCAGTCTATAAACTTAACTTTTTTTCCTAGAGGAGGGACGGAGGATTGCTCTTTCAACCGCACTTCACCTTATTTTCAGGAAGTTCAAAACACAGGCATCATCAGCACTGAGGAATTCACTTCTGTGATTTGCCTGCCTACCTGCAGATCTCCACTTCTGCCCCTCATCTGAACCAGTTCCAAGGTCTGAAGCACAGTCATCAATAAACTATTTTCAGAACCTTTTTTTTCACTTTATACTTCCAATCCATTTGCAAAGAATTCACATTTATAGAATTACAGAATCATTTTGGTTGGAAGAGACTTTTAAGATCATTGTGTCCAATCCTTAACCCAGCACTGCCAGGTCACCACTAAACCATGTCCCTCAGCACCGTATCTACATGTCATTAAAATCCTTCCAGGGATGGTGACTTCACCACTTCTCTGGGCAGCCTGTTCCAGGGTTAAACAAACCTTTGAGGGAAGAATTTGTTCCTAATATCCAATCTAAACCTCCCCTAGAGCAATTTGAGAACATTTCCTCTTGCCCTATTGCTGAAATGTTACCTAACATCATCAAAAGAAGTAATCTGTGCTCTTGAAAGGTTAAAAAAAACCCTGAATCTGAATGTGGAGTACTTTATCGTAATCCAAGTCCATAGAGATGACCCAATATCCCAGTAGTAAATGTTTTCACCTGGGTTTTGTCACTGTAAGTCATAAACTTTACTTAGCTTAAATACACAGAAAAGAAACTCTTCATAAGGAGGCTAACAGGGAACGGAAAGTGAACTCGGACCTTTACTAAGATGTTTAGTGAAAAGACAAGACAAAAAAAATTATCTGGAGTTCTGGATAAAAACTAGAACAGACAACACACTGACTTCTGCTGATCAGTTGTTTCAGAAGCCTAACAAAGGCAGAAAAGGTACTGAGGAACAAACAGGAAAGAACAAAAACAGTCCCAAAGTCACCATGATGCTGCCTGCAGAAATTAAAGGTAATTACTGTCAGGCATTTTTGAGCTCCCTAACCAGACACAGCTGCCACAAGGACAACAGCCAAAAAACAGTGATGTATCAGAAATCTACGCTGTGCCATCTGCCACACCAAAGTCGCTCTACTTCAGCATTAAAAGTTTAAAGAGTAAACCACAGTCCTAACGTCGAAAGCACTCCAGCCTGAAGATCCTGAGCAGTCAGGCAGAAAGTTGAAGGAGATACAGCCAATACAGCCCCCAAGGTCAACATCAGCAAAGTCTTTATACTCTCATTTGCTTATTGCTCAGTTTATGTAATTCCTTATTTGGACTGTGATAGCAAAAGCCCCAGAATCTGACTGTATAGGGCTGCTTAAAACACTGCACTAATGTTCAGCATTTCTGAAAGCTAATGAAACCGAGCTTAAAGCAAATGGTTACAGCAGCAAGGGTGTGCTCCTGATGGAAATAATGGAAGAAAGCATACAGCAAATCATCCATTGGCATAATCTTCACTTAAGGCTACTGCTGCGGCTAACGTTACCAAAGCTGCTATTTAATTTAACTATTAATAAAACTCCCTTCTATAATTGACTCTGCTCCGGCTAGCTGTGGCAAAGAGAGCTATTCTTCAACTGACTTATCTAAAGATCTACAAGGAACTGAAGAATCATTTCCATCCTCTTGGATGAATCATTATCAGCAGCAGAATCTCACTTAGAGTACCTCCCTTTGAAAAGTGCACTTGCAAACTGCCGTAACATATACATCTATCCCTCTGATTTCAAAAAAGGATCACTAGGAAAGCTGACATGCTGAATTACATACTTCAAAGCTTCCCTTTTTTCCCTCTCCATTTACACTTTAAATTTCCCTTCCTCCAGTTATCTTCTGCCACCTGTGATCAATCACTAACCACCCAGGAAATAAACTATGTATTAGCAAACATGTACAACCTTTACAGTGCTAACGACAATGAAAAAGCCAGAGTCTCATGCAGTTGCAATGAGTTGTTTTCAAAACTGCTAGCAACCGTGTAGCCAGTTGAGCTCATCCTACTAACAGTAGGCCAGAACCCACCAGTTGCCTTGGCTGGAAGACAGCAGCTCCATGAAGAGCTGGTAGGAATCTTTGAGAAAGACACATCAGTGCTAGCACAGAATCTCGGAGCCATGTTCTGGGTCAGCTCTCTCTATACATGAATCTTGATTACAACTGCATAACAGATTGTGATGGCGTGCACTCAGGTACACCTGCATTGTGCATATGGCAAAACAACAACTGCCATTGGTAATCTTCATTCTCTAATTCCAACGTTTGTCAGGACACTATGTACTGTCCCTTTGAAGAGACTGTGTAACTCTGCTGTGCCACACAGATTTAGCCCTGAAATAACCCTTCAAGGACACACAAACCACTACACTTTATGCTCAGGTTGCACTTCAGTAGAATTCTGCAGCTCTATCCTGAACCACAGTTCAAATATACGTGAGCACCAAACAGTTTTCAAATCAAGGTTTTGGATCCAAATTAGACCATATTCGGGCTACTTAGCATGGCAGGGCACACTGATCTGGGGACAGCCTGCTGCTTGCAGGGCATTGGAGCTGGAAGAGACCCGAACGTGCAGTGAGGCTTGGTGAGGACTGGACCCACTGAACACATGCCTCTGCTCCTAAAGCCAAGGTACCCTGTAGAACTTGAGAAAGCATGAAGGCCATCCCTTGCCTGAATCCTACTAAAGTTAGCTGTTAATAGTTTACTCAAATATCCCTTATGTAGTCAAAAACAGTACTGGAGATTCTTTCTTTGTGAAGTCTCATGGATTATCTCAATAAAGCACTTTCACTGCATGGCCCAAAGATCACAAAGCCAGGGTCAGTTGTAGTACATCACTCTCAAGTCCAGGACAGTGCTGAAGCCAATCACTTCCGCAGAGGCAGGTAATGAGAGGACAGTGTCTCTTGCCTCATGTTAACATCACAATTTACTCAACCATGGAGATGTAAGCAAACAAAACTCAGCTACCTTCCCATGCAGTAGCACCAAGTATGTTTTGTGTGCAAGTGAATCTTCCAAGTTTAACTAATGTCCAGTCATTGAAAATTGGATTTTGATGGTGAATACAAGGACTCTAAGCATTTTAAGGTGACCCTGAGTAGTATCTGCTAATCTTGTGCTCTAGCTACAGCTATTTTTTTCAGTTAGACAGTGCCCCTCCCTCATATTAGTTTGAAAGCTTTTCTGTCAAAACTGTGAACAAGAAAATTAACTAAAGGAGTACTATGAGTAATCAAATCTTGAAGTTTGCAATTAATTAAATGAAATAGTGAGTCAGTGAACTGAAGAATGGTCTTATATTAAAACAAAACATTTAATTAAATTAACAGTCAACACATTGCAATTAATAATACTCAAAAAGAAAAATGAAAACCAGTTTAGCCTTGCTGTACTATTTCAGTCTAACAGGCAAGCATTGTGCATCAGCTTGTTTGTTATTTGCATCCAAAGGTGCTATGGGTCAAGTATGATGTGCTAAAACAGGAATAATGAAACATCTGGTCGTATGAAATGTTAATATGAGACACCATATTGCAAACACTGCAAACAATTCTGAAACATCCAATAAATTAGGCCTTGGAAGACTGAAAAAAGATGCCCTTTCTTTCTTACTTCCTTCAATAAGGAAACTGATATTAAAAAATACTTATAATGTATTTAATGCTTTCAGAATGCCTGTGACAATTTACTAATTAATTTGAACATTCACACTGGAAGTTGGAGACTTCTCTGTAGCTGAAATGAATCATCTTCATTTAGGTAGGTAAAATCCAGCTACTAACACAATGGACAATTAAACCAAATTCTTTGACTAAGAACTTTAAAATGACAAAGTGTTAGAGCAGTTTGGAGACAGGTCCAAATACAGCAGTTTCATTGTTGCAGACTTACTTTATTCTACTCCAAAAGTTTTAATTCTAGCCCACATTCTGTTTCCAAAGGCTTCTCAAAGATATCCTGGCTTCCACTGCAGATAGCTTATAAAATCCATCAGCATGAAGCATTAGAGAGAAGAACTTAGTGAGCAATTGTCCATTGCAAGCAGAGGATGGGATTTCAGTGCAAACACCGCAGCACTCTGCTCCATCAGGGGCTACAGTGTGCAACTATTCACCCTGAGAGGACACTTTGGAGCCCAGACTCAAACCCATGCTACATCCATTTGACATTCATCTGAAATACTGGAAACATTTTTAAAGTGCACATTTTCCACCACCTCTCTGTACCTGAGATGCCTCATCCCCTTAATCCACATGAAGACCTGCCAGATTTCATGTCTGAACTCAAGGAGTTCCATTTGAAAGGTACAGAAATTTTAATCCCAAAGTTGTGCTTAAACCTACGTTAACATGAGCACTCATGTCCTAACAGAAATTGAATGATATCCATCTGCATATTTTAGACTTCACATCCAAAAGAGCAGCTTTTATCTTATGACAACAAAAACTGCAGCTTACCTCACTGAAGGGAAACAGAAAAAATCAGAACTATAAAAAGCACTCAGAGGGTTACAGGTTTTTTTCCCCTTTCATTCTTACAGTATGTCTCATGAAAATTGATTAATTTGTGACATTTCCTGCTCCTTTTTACAATCTCTGCCATGAGAATGATTTGTCAAGACTGTAATGGTAATACTTTTAGTATGCTGCACTACTGTGACCTTTATCTTCTTCTGTATATTTGATTGACTGACCACCCCACTTTTACTCTACAAGTTTCAGAAGACTGAAGCATACACGAGACAGACACATCAGCCACTGAATTATTGTTGAAAAGATCACAATCACTTCATACAGATCACCTGTATGTTCTTCAGAGCATATCTGATGCAATTTTTGTAGTCATGTCATTGAAAATTTTCAACACAAAATGAAAACTCTTACACTGTGTGATAAAAAGTGCTTTCATACATCAAAAGAGTGACAAATTCATGCTTAAGGGCTCAGATTTCAGTACAGATAGGACAAGTTAAACTAAATGCTCTTAATCATCCAAACTCTCAAATTATCTGTGTATGATATATGCTGTCACAGGCTAAAGATCACAATTCTTTGAGATAAGAACTTGAAGAATTAAAAACTAAACCCAAAACATGGAAAAGTACTTCTAGAGTGCAACGTAAAACTTAATACCACTTACAGAGAAAAATGTTAACTCCGAAGCGCTAAATATTCAGAAGCCACAGGAAAGACTACAATGGTTGTTATCATCAGCCCCAGAAGGGAAACAGACCTCACAGGTCTCACAGCCTGCAAAGCAGAGATGCTTCAGAGACTTCAGCAGCTCTTTCAGTACTGGGACAAAGAAGGATATTGGCAGTGGTGCCAGCACTGTGCACTATGATCTAGTGAGGCAGCCCAGGTGGGCAAACTCATATTGACTTTGGTCACAATCAAACCAACCTGTCTGGCCTGCCAATGGCCTGGAAACAGTTAGGGCACTGGACCCACACAGTTAGGGCACTGGATGCACTAACAGGGCTTAATGGACACCTTCTCTTAGGCTTCAGAGCTCAATGCATTTGCTGCTGATGGCAGGATTTAGTTATCCATTTCAGAATACATTTCATTCCATGGGAACCTAAAATTATGTTATAAATACATTTAAGCCTAATAGCCCTCATATTCATCATGTACATTCTGTAACATCTCTATAATCATAGGAGTCTGTCATGATACACGTTCTGCCATCTGAAATTAGAATTAGCTGTTGTTATTTTTCTCTCCACATGTATTCCTTTCCCATTAAATCAGCTTCTGTGGGTTTAAAGCACTTGTCCATAAGCAGTAATCACAGGGAAATTGCTGAAGTTTTTGGAGGTCCTTTTAGTTAAGTACCAAAAAGTCTGAAAGCTTATCTAGAGTTGGCACAAATCTCTTGAGTTTGTAAAATTAATTGGGCTGGAAGGTCTTCTGAGAATAAGGAATTTGTGAGTGATTTCATGCTACTTCCTGCTTGCAGTTGGAAAACACCATACGGATGTTTTTTTGGTATCAGACGGCACAGCTCGGCTCCATCCCAGCTGTCTGAAATCACAGCTTCAAATCCCTGAGATGTACCATTTCTAAAGTGAATACCAAGTTCCATAAATTCATCGGAAATTTCAGATGTAACCTCAACATACTGTCAGGATCAGCACTGTTCTTAGAGACTGGATTGCTCAAATAGTTGCACTCCAAGATGCTGTTCCAGCCTGACCAACCCCATGGGCTTTCACGGATCACACTGCACAGATCCCTTACCTAAGACCTCCCAGAGGATTAAGTTTTAGAGAGGAGGAAATAATCTCATGTTACTACTCACCAAGCTACAAGCAGCAGTGGTGAGTTTCCTCTTTACTCAAGACGGCAACCGCACCATAAAACTGCTTGCAAATACTGTGAATAAACTGTTCTCCACTATGGTTCACACTGACTAGAAGGAGGGAAAACATTTTATAATCCTTGAATTCAAAATACCTTAAGATACAAGCATAAATGAAGTGTTCAACAGTTCTGCCTACCTCACAGGCGTTGCAGTTTTGCAGCAATCCCTTCACAATCCATGTAAAAATCAGTGGGATGCTTTGAAAAGCTTCTACCCTTTTCACTAAAATCTCTGGGAACAGACCACCAGCTGAGGTGACAACTAGTGCTAGCTGAGATGGTAAAATTTAAACCAGGCTCCTCCACTTACAGAACTTTGTAGAAATCATCCCCTACATGGTATTCTTCCATGTGAGCCATTTCTGAAGACCTCTGCCATAAACAGAAACTGAATCATATGATAACACAGCTATCACTGCTCTTAACTACTTATGGCTGAGAAAATTTTGGCCAGTTCCTAAAACCCACAGAAGTATCATACTTACTGGATAAACCACAATCTAAGCAATGAAAAGAAGGGGCCAAAGCTCTTCTCTCCAAATGGTATTTAATTAACACAGCCTCAAAATATGCAAGTTGAAAAGTAGAGTCACTTCAGAACATAAATTCAAGGAATACTCTTCTGAGACTTGTAACCACTTTCTGATTCCAGCTGTTGAAGCAAGGTATTAGCATTTGAGGGTAATTTCAAATACCACAGCTTGTTCCCAGTGAAAAGTATTTCTGGATGGTATCAGGATAGACTAGTGAGGCAGTAACATTCTGGCAAGAGAGGGAAACAGTTCCGTGAAAATTCAAAGACGACCTCCAGCTTTAAAGTAAGACCTACCACTTTTACAGTTACTGTCAACTTGACAGAAGATGCAGAAACATTACTTTGATTTTCTTGGGATTTTCACTGATTAATTTTCCATTAATTGTTCCATCCAAGGTAAAGTAAGCAAGCAAAGCCTACACTCTAGATCTCCAGCTCCTCAAGTGGAGACTCTACCTGTTACATTATGGCCTCTTTCCTCTAGACACTTTTTGCATAATAATACTTTATTGTGTTGTGGGGTTTTTCTTTTTTTTTTTTTTTTTAAATTCAGAGTGTGGACAACTGCATCCATCTCAAACAGTTACAACCTGATGCTTCACACACTCATCAGCAACTTTTGCCACGAAGCTCCTTTTGTATTTATTATTTTAAGCAGGATGCTGCCCTGGGCTGGAGCTAGTGGTGTGTCACTGCATACAGATGCAGTATTTTAGGTTAGTTGATCTGCATTTCAGCAGGGTTCGGACAGGATTCCAATCAGCCACGCCTGGGGAAGGACAAAGTTCCATGCAGCTTCCCAGCAAATTTACAAAACAACCACGTCAGGCAGCAAATGCTGCCCAAATGCTTTCTTGAGCCACAGCTGAGTTGTTGCTTAGGGCTCCTTCTGCAAACAGGTGATGGATAAGCGAATTTCTGATACTGCAAAGGAAAAAATAAGGAAGCAGCCCACAGGCTGGAGGAACACAATGCAACTTCTAGCTATGTTTAGACCATAGGTAAAGAAACACAAAAAGCTGCACTTTCCTCTGAGGTGTAAATTGATGACTACTGATCACACAACCAGAGAGCACATGGAATGTGATTACAGAGGAGCCTGAACCTTAACTTTTTCTATTTTAAAGTGTTTTTTATTTCTGATTGTTCTGATCTTTTTTTTTTAAATGCTAGTTTCATACAGTTTTGTTGAAGCTTATTCATGAACATTTACCTACACAAATAACAGAGAAGACAAGTAATTTAGTCCAAATAGGTTAATATTTTCTTTGTTTATGAAGTTATGCCAGAACAGCTATTTCCATTTCATGCCATGCAAGGCAAAGAACATTTTTCAAAGCTGAAGACTGACTGGAAGCTTATTTTCTTGTTCCAGGTGGTGAATAAAAATAACACGTAGAAGATGAACTACACCATTTTTTAAATCTTAAAGGATATGTCTCTACTCATTGGTCAAGCTGAATTAACTTGCAGCCTCCAGGCCAAATGCAAGCTCAAGAAGGAGAGGAATAATTTAGTCACTGAATTGAAACACTCAGTAATCTAAAATTATGCAAATATTCTCTTTGCCCTTGCCAATCTTTACAGATAAATTCTGCTTGGTCTGTACTCCTGAGTTTGTACCACTAGAGTAGCTTTATTTCTTCTAAAACTATGGTAACAAACATTTTTAGCTTAGGTTTTGTGCAAATATTTCAGCAGTACATTCAGATCTTAAAATAGATTCTCTCTCTCTCTCTTTTTTTTTTTTTTTAATATTCTAACTAACTAAATGTACTTCAAAAGTTAAAATATTTTGTATATAAATATAGTCCAAAATGTATTGGATTTTTTTCTGGCCAGTTCAGATGAATGCTGCAGGTATATATTCATCTTGCTTTTCCAGAAGCTGTATTATATAAGTAACTCCTTGCAAACGTTCCTTTTAAAATTATTATCCTCTGTAGTCTTCTGAATATTAACATTGTACTTTTTGCAGCTATCTGCAGGTTTAAGCTAACTCTAAGCCTTTTTCCCACACTGATAGGTTGAGTACTACATATTATTATAAACTTATCTAGGTAATATCCCAATGTGCTTTCAGTAAGCATTTAACTCTGGCTTTAGAAGTTTAATATGTGATATATCTGTCAATTGAATAGCTGATTAAAAAGACACATCCTGTTTCTTCTACAGATACTGCGTTGAAATAGATCTTTTCAGCATTTATCCACTAAATCCTTTAATGGAGATTTCCCTAACAGTAGCACTACATTGATAAGAGTGGATTTAACAGGACAGTTATTATGGATTAATCAGTAATTGACCAGATCACCATGTTAAATAGAAATCTTGCCTGTAGTTTTATTCCACGGTATAGCTTTAGGAACTGCTATGTATTTAGGAAAGACTCACTGAGAAGTGAACGGGAGGCAGTTAGGCTGCCTTACTGTGTAGGAACTTATAGGTGACCAAGAAACATCTTTATAATTGCATTCAGGAAATAAAAGCTGTTAACAATCCTACCAGTCCTTCTTTCTTTCAAAAAGCCACGAAACTGCTCATACTTGAGCAGAAAATTAACCTTTTTTTACTGAGTAATCACTAGGTAGCTTTGACTGGTGAGGAGAAAATTGTATCACAAATGAACAGCTACCTGTTATCGAATTACACGGCGTTTTCATCAAAGAACCAAAAAATGCAGCACATTGACCAGCTAAAGTGTTTCCACTGACCTGGGGGGATTTTTCCAGTTAACAGCTTCTGAAGAATGCTTCCTTTTGATTCTTGTCTCTGACACAAAAATGATTGTCCCATTTAACCACTGTTCTATCACATACATCAGAGAATCCTATTTACTCACACACTGCTGGAACATTAAAACACAATAGTGTGATTGTCTCTGGAAGAAAATTTTAAAGATTGACTTTTTTCTTTTTCTTTTTTCTTTTTCTTTTTTTTTCCAGGAAAGGGAGTAAGATCAAAAGCTAACTTTAATAGATGTTTGACTAAGGTCACACTCCTAGGAAATGGAACACTGAAGATGAAAGAGAACAAACAGATTTGGCTTTTGATCTCAGCCAAATGCATTTGGCATTGTTTAGGCTTTTATAAAATACTTCAACTTTTGGCCATATCATGACTAAAATGAATTGGTTGAAGTCCTGAGGTTTTAATAGTTCACAGTAAGACTTTGACATGTACCAACATTTGGGAAAATTTCTTTGCTAAGCATTTCATATTCTTTTTTCTTATTGGAATGAAGTCAGGTGAAACCTAACTGTTGGTGTTAATGCCTGACATGTACATACAATTTTAACTATACATTTCCCTAATCCCAGGCAGCTTTAAGAACTATTTAAGAACTGGTGCTGTTAACTCAGGACCACCGGTACTACTATCAAGGAATCCTAGGGGGAAACAGAGCACTGAGAAAAGGGTTTTGGAATTATTCATCTAAACCAAATAACTGTGTTCCTAGCCAAGACTGAGTATCAGATCCTTTTACCAAATTATTCAACAGCTCTAATCCTCCTAAAAGAACTGTGGGCAGCCAAATCTGTAAACTAAACAGCAGTAAGGGAGGAGTGGATTACAATCAGCAAACTATTACTTTCAAATTCTTCAGTAATAGTAGTGCTTCCTCACTGAAAACAACTTGCTTAATTAAGAGATGAGATAACATTCATTAAAGCAATATGCCTCTATTATTACTATTGTTAGAAAAAAATATCATTAGTCATTAGAAGCACTGCAAAAAAAACTAAAAATCACTTAGTAAGCTACAGTCAAAATTTACAGAGAAGTTTCATTAGCCCAGCCCTCTGACAAAAAACACTGATGGCAGGAAACGCCCCAGCCCCAAGCTTCACATCTTCTTTTTAGAGTTTTGATAATAATTAATGATTATACTACAAAATATATTCAAAAGGAAAATACTCTGTGTTAGGCAAACACTTGGTCTTAGGAACTACACAGAAATTACAGACGAGGCAAGAACTTCCTGATCTTACTTTCAAATGATGGTACTGTTGTATTAAAACAACGATAAAGGACCAAGAGCTGAAATTCCAAATATATAACGTCAGGTATTTATAAAGAAGAGATTACTGCACAGAAAACCTAGAAGCAACCTAGGGAAGAAAGAGGGTATTTCCCATATACCTCTCCACTTATCACAACACCTTTCTCAAAGACCACTTAAAACATAAATGCACAAGAAGCCTTAGAATTTTGCTCTCCAACATTTAGCCACGAGTTTAGCCACACAAAGCAATAATTTGTTCATTCTTTCTTTATACTGTTTATTTCTTTAAAAGAAAAAACATCACAGGCTTTTCACTACCACCATCCCTCCTTTTTTTTTTCCCAAAGGGTACGGTTTATATTTCCTTTTTATGCTCTTATGTACCATACTTCTGCTGGTGAGGCAACACATGTGATTTGCAGAACCCACCTGCACACTGAAGACCTCTGTAGACTGGAAAACCCAGTAAGCTTAGATCTGAGTCTCCCAGGTACTGAACACCTGCACCCAGCAGTATTTTAGCCATGTCATTCTCCAATACTACAAATATGCACCCTTTTTCATGTATCAAGCAAACATGCAGGACCCTGTTGAACATCTAATAAACCTTTTTGTTTCTCAGCATCTCAGTTATTTCTGCTTACTGTCACCAAAAGCCAGCGTTGGCCAAATTGGAACCTTATCATTCACATTCTAGCCATGCAAAATTGTAATGATCTACATGGCTACAAACCTAATGCTTAAAAAGCACCACCTTAGAAGAGAGGGATTAGAGATTGGAAGAAACAAAGAAAAACAGCTAATTTCATCCAATACAGCAAAGCTACTCAGGAGCATTAAAATTTCCTGTCTCCAAGGACAGAAAACATAGGAAATACACTGAGGATAGAAGCTACCAAAAGAAGTTGGATATTAGCTCAAGTGTAAAGATGTGTACTTTGGAGCCTGAGGTTGTCTTTCTTGGTGACACAGAAGCAGAAGAACCAGACAATAAGAAACAAAAACTATGGCACAGTCACTGCTGGCGGTTCCTTAACTGCTGCATGAGGCCATAAGCTAAACTCCTATATGCCACAGGAATGCAGGAGACTTATTTTACCTATATATATATATACACACACACACACACACACACACACAATCACACTTGCACATGAAGAGATTTTTTTACATATATATAATCAAAACATTATATATATATATAATGCTTTCATCCTCAGCAGGTTCTGCTGATGAACAACAAACAGCACCCAAGGTGGAATCCAGTCCCTGTTTCTCCTTCAGTTTTGTTTCCTCACACATTGAAACCTGTCTGTTCTTGAAGCCAGGATTATTTTCCCATCTCTTCCCTTAAGACACTAAGCCTACAGAACTTCAATAAATAACTTCCTTTGTTTCAAGAGCCACACATGTGCTATTCTGCAGCCCTTGTTCTGCTTGAAGGACACAAAAACATACAACATTAATTATAGAGCAGGTCTTAGCCATCACCACAATAGGTCTTGGTCTCGGTCTCATTCTTTTCACTCCATTTTACAAATTTCCTGGAGAAGGTTTAAGTTTATTCAAAGATTAAGCTATGGAATTTGTTACTACTGGAATTTCCAGAGAAGAAAGCTCAAACACGGAAATAAAATTCTTTATACGGAATAATCAGAAATGTACTGAATGACACGGGGAAAAAAAGGAGAATTCAATCAGTGAGTAGAACACTACACTAATAATTCAGATATATGGTAAGCCAAATTCTCTTGAGTTTTCCAACTCTTCTGCCGGTGGGCTCTAGTTTTGAAATACTGTGCTTCTTAAATAATGAAATAAATAAACCCTTCATATCTTCTGCATCTGGTTCTCTTCATGAAAAGGGATTTATTAAAAAGCAAGAGCCTATTTAGGAATAAAAATTAATTTCCATCAAATAAAATGCGTAAGAACGAAAAGCAAAATAGTGCTTGATTAATTTGGTCTTTAGTAGAAATCTAAAAGGACCAGCCCTAACCGTCAGAACACATCCTAAGACTGATTTATATCATGAACACTGAGCTACTGAGATATATGCTTATATATCACATTTTCTAAGAGGCAACATGGGATCACACCATCTGGTACAGAGACATCAATAACTGCACCTTGTTCAAAATAACAGCCAGGGAGCAAAGACTATCTCTAGGAGGTTTTCTTCTCTTTTCTTTTTAAAGACAGAAATTTTCCAAAGTAAAACAGTGGCACAGAAAGGTGCAACAGGACTGAACCCAAGCCTTGCGAGCACCAGCCAGGAGTCCCCAGTGTCCTCACACCAGCCAGCTGCTGCCAGTGCACAGCCCTGCAGTGACAGGCAAAGGCAGACAGAAGCACTGGGCTGCTGTTAACACTCATGCTTAAGGTGAAACTTTAGTTTTCCTAATAGAATAATTTGCACTAACTAACATCATAGACAAATTAAAAATACTTAATTAAATTAAAATTTTAATTAGTTCCACGATGAAAATATCCTGTGGAACTGTTTTCTCCTCAATAATGCAAAACCTAGAACACGCACTGCTGTATTTTGCTTTTTTATTGCTGGAAGAAACCCACCAGGCTGAAGAGGTGCACTCTTGCCTTGTATGCATGTGTAGACACAAATTGAATTTGATTTTCAGGATTGTCCAGACTCAGTAGCACTCAGAACTGTGGTGATGAAATGCAACTGCATCCAATGAATTTCTCTGCTGTTCTTGGGGGTTTAGCACTAACATCTCCATAAACGGCACTCTTAATATCTGTGTTATGATGAAGGATGTGTCACAAAAGCATGAACAAACTTTCTGCCAGTTTTTCAGACAGCAAATTTGCCTGGGAGCCTTGGAGCTCCCAAACCTCTGGAGTTAGGGCTGAGTCATACAAGTGACAGTGAGGAAGAACACTTTTTTACTCAGCAGCTGTGAAGCCCTTTAAGGTCAAGCAAGGCATTAAGAAAGAGCATACGTGCTGAGCTTGTATGTCACTTGTGTTGCAAAACACTCTAAGGCTATAGAAATAGAATCTGTAACCACTTTAGAATGAGTCCCTGTTGTTATGTTATAAACTACACTGAAGGTGGAATCAGAGAGTGAACAAGTTCTGATAACCAAATGCAGGCTTCTAACTTGGAAAAAAATTGCCCTGAACAATTTTAACCATGAGTGAAGAGACATTTTCCTGTGTGCATACCAGCAGAACAAGATTTTGTTCTGTTACACCTGGGATAGGTACCCAGATCTATTCGATTTTGTCCAGAAGCTTAAATATTTTTGTTCTTGAGCAAAAATATTTAGTCTGTAGTTGTAAGTGCTGAAAACAAACTCTGCAGGAAATTAGTTCTTTTTCTCTTCCTGAAAGAGGATAGCATCACCAATAATGAGCTGAAATGGTGCTGTAAACTGCTGCAGAGACAACCAATCTGTTAAGACTAATTCCCACCAGAAACCTTGGGAACTGGATAGCCTACTGCCTGCTCTTATTTTCTTCAATCAGTACAAAAGACTGAGAGGGAAATGCATACGAATGGATTTCACTTGACTTTACCCACAAGTTACAGTTGCATTCCCTCACAGATGACTAATTGTTGTATTCCATTCTTGTCTCTCCTATTTGGTCAAACTGAACAGAAGGCAAAGATGTCTATTGTCCCCTGACACATTAGTATTCATTATACTGAAAAGTAAATGAGAACTATTTCATCTTCAGAGCACTATCCTAAGACATTAACACCTAATAACAACATTAAAGTCGCATTACAGGCCTGTAATCTGTGGCAGTAATAATGCTGTCTAGTTTAATAAAAATACACATTAAAATAAATATTTTGGCTATCCACTTTTAGGAGTTTGCAAACAGTGTTACTGCCAAGTTGAGGAGATTTTCAAGATAGTCAGAATTAAATTCTGAGAGCAGCACTGTTGCAGTCACAGCAACTTGCTTCCTGTTCCACACTCTCCTAGAGAGAAATGAAGCTATTTTATCAAGAGTTCTTATGTTAATACCTCTAAAAAAGGAAGAAACCAGATAAAAGTTGTTGTGTATCTTGATACCAGTAACTAAGTAAATAATCATCATGAACCAGAGCTCAGGAAGTCTGCACATCTCCCCCAAACATTATCTGCAGCACAACCAGGACATTGCTCACTGCTGAGATATTCCTTACCAAATTTTTATTGAAATTCTACTTGAGGGACCAACTCTATGAGATAGCTTTTCATGCAGTTCAGCAAACATGCTAATTGCTGCTTAAACAGGAAGCAGGAGTCCTTCATATCAAAGTTTTCTGGCCAAAACAGGCTGGCATCAATTATTTCTCCCCAGATCGTCTGGCACGATTAGTGGCACTCTGGATACATTGACATGGTCATGATACGGTTCAATAGTGAGTATATCTAGAAGTTAGTAAATAATGTTCATGGTTGTAAGAGCTGCCCTTTTCATTTGCTAAAGAGATTGAGAATGTATCATACTCAGTTCGTGCTGATTTACAAAGTCAAGTGGCACCTTCAAAGTTTTGGACGCTCTAACAGTCAAACATGAACACATTCATTTACAGTGCTGCAGGTAGAGCATTAGCCAATGAGATTTGATTAATTAAGGTGTTTACCAAAAGTAAGAAATAAAATAAGCTTTTTTTTTTTTCTGTTGGCTTCACAGAAAGTGCAATCAGCATTTTCAGATTGCAAGGTAGTCTCACTTGGTGTTTGGTTTTGGCTGACGGATGATATTCCCTTGCCAATAGTGTGTTACTGCTTGCTCTTTTTTTTTTTTTCCCCCAGACTAGCAATTGCTAGACAGAATTAATTGAAAGGTTTCTAAGCAGTATTCCAGCAGTCTCTTATTAAAAGAACACAAAACACTTGAGAAATGGAATTCCCCTAATTTTATTTTCTAAACTTTATGGCTCCTATTCATCCCTTTTTCCCCAGCTGCTCTCATAGTAGGTGGTGCTCAGATGACACACTAGTTACTATCAATTCCAGGGGATGGCAGATGAGGTGAGCTGGTACAAAGAACAATGTCTTTCATTTGAAATTTCTGCTCTTTATCTTCCTTGGAGAGATCATTCTTCTTGGCCTGGACTTGTGCATTTGATGAATGGGTCAGCAGCTAGAATCTGTATGAGTAAATGAATAAGATGCACATCTCATTCCTCAAACCATAATCAAAATCTTTATGAGATTGGATTCATGCATTGAGATGACCTAAGAATATGTTCCTGCTTTTTTACATATTACAATTTAGTTATCAAGTGACAGCACAAAGACAAGCACCAACCACTCCTGAATGCTGGAAAAGCAACTTGCACATGGGTGGTGCTACTAGAAACAAGTATTTAATATTAAACTAATTTAAGATGCTCCAATCATATTTTTGAAGAAAGAGTTGCTGTCAAAACTGCTAACAAAAGTAATAAAATGGAATGCCATGGGAAAAAAAAATATAATTCTAAATTGCTTTGCCAGAAGTTGCTCAGGCCTTTTCTTCCCTCCTTAATTAGCATGTAGCATAGAACCAACCCAGCCTACAACAAATATCTGCATACATCTGAGAGAAAATGACAATATTACTTATGCTTAATTACCTCCACACATAGCCACACCTCTGTGTTGTCAGAACCGAGTATAATTACTGTAAGTGGGATCTTATTTCTCTACATTTCCCTCCTCCAAAGTTACTATTAATTACAAATTGTAGTTGTAGTCACCAGTACACTCTTTACATTCAAAAAACAAAACAAACATGAAGCCACATGAAGCCACACAATATTACTGCAAAAGCTGTTTTAAAACCTTGGACTGAATTAAGATTTTTCCACTGAAAAGATTTTTGTCAGAGGAAGCAAACCCTGGGCAACAAACACGGCCACTGTGACACCTGCCCTTGCACATGCTCAGTGGATGTGAAAATGTGGGCAATAGTGTGACAGAGACATACACCAGCATCTCCCATTACCATTTTCCTGCCAGAGCTGTCCTTGCAGTAACTACTAAATGCTCCCTCAGTCACAAAATCACATATTTTCTGGTTGGAAGAGACCTTCAAGATCATCAAGTCCAATCTTTAACCCAGCACTGCCAGGTCACCACTCAGCCAGAGGTCACTACCCCTACACATCTTTTCAATCCCTGCAGGGCTGGTGACTCCACCACTTCCCTGGACAGCCTCTTCCAGGGCTTGACTACCAGCCAAAGGAGAATGACTTCCCATGGATGTTACTCATCTTCTCCTGTAAACTTATCTCAATAGAAGAGCTCAGGTATGAAGCTGAATCTTGCACACCTGTCTGCACACTCAAATGCTAATTAATGCAAAGTTATCCTTGAGGTTTCAGAGCTCCCCTTCATACATTCAGAAAAGGACCAAGGTGGTTCTTAACTTCTCTTGTTTTAAAAGTTCCCCCAAAAAGATTCTGCTTTCAAAAAAATAGCATTTCAGAAATTCTTGGTCATTTTTCTGCAAGCCTTTACTACCTCTAGAAGCTGCTCATGGATCATTTAAAGGCATGAACTGAACATTATTCAGGAAACCCATTCACTTTCTTTGCTCAAGCCATGTCGAGTTTGCTCAAGCTTGTGTTTCCTCAGCCAGGTCATTAAGTGATATAATGATATTTAGTGGGTAGAGAACCATTCCTTCATTCCCTCTCTCTCGTGATGGAAAAAGATTGAATTTTCATTCAATTATTAAAAGCCAAGAATAATGATACCCTAAAGAAGGTGAAAAAGTACAACAAAAATATATATCAGCTCTTACAGTCTGGACAATGAAATACAAAAATATGATGAAGAATATCCACAATCAGCACATAATTTATTGATTGCCCTTTCTCAAATGAAGGGCCATCAGCTAGTTTAAAAGTAAAATTATGCACTAAAATAACAGCAGTGAGAGATAAAAATTATGAGGGGGTCATGCAAGGGGAAAAAGATGTATTTTCAGCAAAGATTTTTAAATGAGATGGAGAGTCAATGAGGCAGAGAAGTACAGGAAAGCCCTTCCATGTCAGGATGAACCACTGAAAAGCAGCTTCTTTTAGCATTAGTTGTGAAATGATCAGTGGCAGCATGGAAAAGAGAACTAAAAAAAATCAAAGCAGACACTCCTGAAATAAACTGCTGTGATCCTGCTAAATTTTAGAATGTCTATTAATTACATTAGCATAATGGAAGTTGTCTGAAAGGCCAGACAAACTGGGTAGAAGAAAACAAATGACTTGCTAAAAATGTGGTGACATGTTATGCGACTAAACAGCAGCTAAGGTGGTACATAAATCGTGAGTTGCATCACCTAGCACTACTGAATACAGAGCTTTGAAACCCTCCTTCCCACAACCAACCCCAATCCCTGACCCTACTGTTTGTAGCCATACTCCACATCCATCTTTGTTACTAGCATTACTGACATAAATCTCTCTTCCCATGTCAGGGACCTGCACTTTCCTGGTCACTAGGTACGTCTGCTACCAGCTCATTGTATTCAGGGTCAAGTGAGGGGAAAAAAGCAACAGGTGAAAGAAAAATGGCAAGCACTTCACCACGGAGATGAAGTTCAATGAATCTGCAGCAAGAGGTAGAGCATTTAATATAAACTGGAAAAAAAAGTTCCATTTTTAACAGTACAGCTAAATAAACACTGAGACAGTTTACTAGAGTTACATGATTCCTTGAGCTGGGACTGGATGTGCTGCTCACATACTGATGGAGTTCAGTTACAAGTTAAGGCTTAACATAGGAACATCTTAGTGATGTTTCATAGCCTAGATTAGCTAGAGGGCTATAGAGTATATACAGCAGTACAGTCCTCTGACACATTCCTATTTACTCATGCATGCAATCCAAATCGACAAGACCCCAACTGCACTGCAAATTAAACCTACTGAGTGCTGGATTCCTAGTGGAAGCGTCAGAATCATGGCAAGTGGTGAACACCTTGGAATATAGCATCATTTGGGGTTTGTGTGCCATGCAGGTAAACAGGCTGTTTGCACTCCATAATTATCTATGCAGAGAGTTAATTTGGTTTTCAAATGTTCTGGTGAAATTTTATAACTTTAAAGAGAAGGTTATTCTAATGATCTCCTGGGTTTAGCAGCATAAACTGTTCCTTAGCTACATTTCTAACAGGTCTGAAGCATTGCTGAAAACCTGTGTTCCTGCGACTGGGGTTTTCTGCGTTTATCCAAGATGATTAACATTCTCATCTGGAAATAAAGTTGCATTGTTGAGGTTATTTTAATACACCTTGGGACTACAATACTGCTCTTGAAGCATTGACTGAAGAGGGTTTACATTTGTGTCCTTTACACAGTTGTGTCTCTCTGTCTCTTGTTGCAGGTGTCTGTGCAAGTGATGTTTCTAAGGACACACATTCTCACCACAGTGCCGAGCTGAGGTCTGCATTGCAATGACAGGGGCCAGCAGGAGCCACAGCAGCACTGAGGGCATCTGTCTGCACAGCTCACTAGTTTTGGGAGAATACTCTGCTTGTCCCTGCTGCCTGCACAGCACACAACCTGCTCCCTGCTCTTCACCATGCAGCCCCAGGGGCGTGCCCATAAGCACCTCGCACACTCCATGGCTTCCAGAAGCCACAGCTCTCTCTGACCTAAAAGTTGCTGCCTCTTGGTGTCCTGCCAAAGCGTGTTAGGATGATGTAAAAGAGGATTTCAGTTCTTAAAACACAGCATAATTATGCTAACACTGTCACCTCACACATACCACTGGGAACTCCCTCTTCCTGCACTGACTCACCTGACTCAGCAGCAACTGAAACTGAGAGCACACACTACCAGAGGACCATCAACCACAGCAGCTCTTTTTGTGTCAGTTTATTTTAATCCATCAATCTGTAAATTACAGTAATTCTGAAGTGGACACAGAACTCCTCTGGCCATGTCCACATGGCTTGGGAGTAGCCTCCTAATTCAGCTCTCCACCACAAGACAAGAAGCCCCACCTGTAAGTCTCAGTCCTTCACAATTATACCCTACGGAGCCCATCTGAAACACTCAACGCTATGGAAGCTGTCCGAGTACCACACTCTCGCAGAGCACTGACTAATTTATACACAACTTTGCTGGTAAGTTTGGAGCACAGGCAATGAGAATACCAAAGAGTATTTTTTCAAATGTTTCTTGAAGGTTTTTCCCCTGAACTGTCAAATGCAATTAAAAAATATAAATTGCTTAATTGTGAAATCATATTTACAGTTAACATTTTACCTGGCTATGAGAACACCTCAGACAAAACTGCACTGCGCAGCATCCATTGTCAAGGGCTCAAAGTGCTGCGGAACTGCTGTAAGCCTGCCCTGGCTCTGCTAGCATGGACACAATGACTGCAGTGGAAGCAGAGAGGACTGCATTTTGCAAGGATGAGCAGCTGATGAGGTGTGCTAATTAATTTCTAGATCTATCTAGTTTAAGCATCCACAATGATTGGGCTTCAATCCTTGACCTACAGAATTTTAAGCATCACTTCACTCACAGTGGAGATTCTGTCTGTAGACAAAATCCACATTATGGGTGACTTCTTTGCCAGTAGGAAAGATTATTTATTTTACTGAAGATTTGTTTAACAACAGAAATAGAAAATCCTTCCTAACTCAGAACTGTCAATTAAGTTTAACCCTGGTAGACCTGACTGATGTTAAGCACATCAATAAATGTAGTGGGAGTGGGTAGCACAATATAAGTGTAGTTATATAGTCAGACTAACAGTTTCTTCTAAGAGTTCTTATCATTGCTATCAGAAATAAAACCCTGTCATTTCATGTGCTCAGTCTACTACTCTCTGCTATGTTTTTTCCAGTTAACAGCTCTAATCTTGTCTTACTTGATGGAAAAAACCTGAAAGAGAAATCTCAGAACAAGAAATCGCCATTAGCTTAAGGAGAAATCACAGCGCATTAAGAAATCTCACAGAATGGCTGAGGTTGGAAAGGACCTCTGAGGATCATGTATGCCAAATCCCCCACTTCAAAAAAGAGTCACCTGAAGCCACTGCCCAGGACAGAGTCCATACAGGTTATGAGTACCTGCTGCACTGGGTGCTCCAGTGTTCAACCATCCTTCCCTGTTTCTTTCTTTCTTTCTTCTTTTGCTGATGGCTTTTGGGGTTTGTTTGGGGGGTTGTATGTTTGTTTATTTTGGGGATTTTGTTACTGTTGTTGTTGGGTTGGTTTTTGGTTTTTTGTGTTTTTTTAAAATAAACATAACCCACATCACCACCCTTCCCAACAAAACAAGAAAAAAGCCTCTCAATGAAGGTAAGGAAGGCAAGCCACCTGCCAGGGAAGAAGCACATACAATGCAGTGGAATTTCCTATCTCTCCTTGGGAAAGCACTCCTCATCCAAGAGATGAGCGCTCCAACTAAAAACCAGTACTGAAAGCAGGCTAAAATTCCACCTGAAAAAAAACCTTGTTTTAAATAAGGAAGAACCAGATTTATGTACCAAAACCAAGGGCACTGGCTTTCCTAACCAGCACTAGCAGAAGAACAACGGTGTGCTGCCAGATCCCAGGCATGACGAAAGCGTTTGTTCAGTTCTAAACATCCATCTGGCTCTGCATTAACCCAAGAAAATCCAAATCTCTCAAAGAACACATGAGAAAGAATGCTGTATCTGTAACTGAACAGTCACTATGATCCCTGTCTTTGTCACTAGCTCTGACACCTTCATAACAGCATGCCCATACAATCTCAAAACCTGTGCTTTGTACTTTTAAAGTTAGCCTATAAAATTAATTCTTCCTCTGCTTAATTTCAAAATCCCCACAACTGTACCATCAGATCAATTTGTTAGCAATTGGTGTCCAATGGAGGATGGTCCAGAAGGCATTTTATTTCTGAGAAACCCATCAAAGCCCCAGAAGGAAGTTACTCAAATACATCAGCACTGAAAACAAATGTTGTAGCTGACAGCAGATCAAAACCACTCACCTCCTGTTAATAACCAATGAGTTAAAATAATGCCACACATTTTTAAAGTAGCAATATTTATATGATAAAATAGGTATTTTAACTTCATACCCTTAAAACTATGATTACAGTGAACTAACTTATGCTTATCCTTACTGTGACATCCCTCAACTGGTGACGACAGAAATGTGCTAAGAACACATCATGCACACCAGCCAGGGAAGCTACCTGATGTTCACCAACAAAGCTAAATAAGGGGGCAATACTTAAATAAAGCTCGAGTTCCCTAGTGATAGGCTGTCATGATTGCTCAAGAGAAAATCAAAATAATTAGCAAAGACTATTAGCCTGGGGTGGCACAAGAAGTTAATAAAAGCTCTACTTCTCACATATTCGCATAGATGGATTTCCCTCTGTGTATCAATACATATACATGAATTGCTTTAATCCCATGGAAAGAGAAAAGGAAAGAAAACAGACTTCAGTATAGCTGAGGTCAAAAAAGCCAAACTTAATTTATGCTCTCCATATGATACTTTGGGTCAAGAGCTCCAAAGTTTGCATTTCATTTCTGTAACACAGAAAATAATAAAAGTGGATCCACGATGGCTGGCTCAGAAGTGGAAACAATGAGCAGACCTGTCTGCAACCTGTATCCTGCAGTCTCCCCAGTGCAGTTATCAGAAGTTACTCCAGCAGAAGCTGGATTTAGGAAGGGCACACCTGGTTATTAGAGCTGGGGACAGCAATGAGACATGTTTCTTTCTGTGGAAATTGTACCTGCAGCCTGTTTAGCAACACAGATGACTGCTGCAGTTTCAAGATTCCATGTTTCGTCTTTAATTGCGGGCATTTAGCAGACTGCCTCTTACCATTGAGATACTGCTGACTTTTATTGTCAGTGTGGCCACAGGACAAGGCTAATAATTACTAGCACCAGAAGCAGCTTGGGGTTTTATATTACATTGAGGTAAATTACACTGGAATTAGAGTGGATTACTTTTATCAAATGGGGAATAAGCTGTTAATTAACTCCCCGCTGTAGCAATCTTTTTCTGAGCTTGCAACTGTTATTAGCTCTAGATTAAACTGTTGAATTAATTTCCCACTTACTTACTATTTCAAGAGTTTTTAATTTACCTGGCAGCAGTTTTAATGGGAAATTGTATTAGTGAGCATAAATTGTTTTTGGGAAGGGTAAACAGTTTGTGATAATGTTTATTAAGTCGTTTTGTTTGAGCAAAAATATAATTGCAGTTTTAATTAGTGCATGGTTGTTGGAGTATTAGGTTTGAGATTACATTATGGCATTCTGAGAAAACAATCGCTCAGGTAATCCCAGTATTTATAACTGAGAGCAAAGAGAAAAGCTTTGTCAACACTGCTCTGACTTGTGAGTGTCCACACACACGTGCGTGCGCACACACACACACACACACACACACGTGTGTGTGGCCATGCACACCACCACCAGCCCCAGGATGCACACCACCACCAGCCCCAGGGCTCAGCCTCATCTCCCATTACAGTTAGGAATGGAGCACTGCACCACCTGGGCACAGGCTGGGTGTCTACAAACACAAGAGTAAGACAACAGTAAAGAAGCAGAATTTTGTGTACACCAAGTGTGAAATATGAAAAGTTCAGATCTTTTAAGAGGCCTCTAAATAAACTATTTCCTACTTATTAGTTTACTATAAAGCAGCTCCTTTACTGTAGATAGCTGTTTTCTGATGTCTGTAAACTCCTGGATGACCTTCTGTAAAGCTAACTGCAACACACAAACTATTTTCATTCTACTGTCCATTTATTGACCAAGATGAAGAAAATTCCAGTAGATTGGTAGGTCCTAGTACCTCAGCAACAGCTGCTACTCAGAAGCCTTGGGTTTGTGCCCTATCTACTTGCCCTGAGTACAGTCCTGGAACACAGACTTGTGTGGTCACCCTCAAGAAACATCCGACCTCACAAACCTGTAAGTGAATGAAGAGCAACAGGACTGCATCCATATACCAAAAGCAGAGAGCAGAGACCGATTTTAAGAGAGCTTAACTCTACTTTAACCTTTCCAGCCGGAGTGCTACTTGTTACTGACTGAATGTTTCCACCTGGGTGCTCATCAGATACACATCATCGACTTCTGCAGGACACTGCTGTCAGATGCGTCTGCTCGGCTACTCTGGCAGCAGCTCTGTAACTTGTTTCAAAAATATATCTCAGTTGTTAAACTAATCTGACTGAAAACGGTTAAGCAAAGGTGTCCTGAGCCTCGAGGTATGAGGGGAGGACTGCTCTCTGCAGGAGATCAGTAATGAAGACTGCCTGAAGACAGAGTCACTAATATCTAATGACCACTCCTAGAAGACAGGCTGCAATCAAGCCCACAGGCTAAGGTCTGTGAACTTTGCACAGCTCTTTCCAGCACGTAAAGGAAGCTTCTGCTGCTTCTTCTGAAACAGAGCAGCATGTAGGCAGTGAACTACAGATAGTCCTGCTGCTGGCAAGTACTCTACGAGTTGACTCAGGTGTTCAATTTCTTTTCTAAACTCTTACAAAGCATACATATTTTCATTAAAAAATTAGAAAATTTGCAAAAATAGTACCAGAACCTCTGGTTTGGGTGGATTCAGATATTTAAATCTGGGTTACATTCTTCAATGTAACCTTATGAGTGGGTCAACAAGAGTGGAGCCCATGAGGACCTCACACACTGTCAAAGTACCCCAGAGTCAAATGAGGTGGAAATGCGATAGCAACTAATAGGAATTGACACCAAGTTTCACTGTTTCCTGTAAACACAAAGCACTGCAGCAAGAATTACTTTACTTTGTGCCATGACCCCAACTACTACTGATTTTTGGGAGCCTGACGAAGATGAATCAAAAGGCCAAGGTGAAAACTGCAAATAGAAAGTTCCTTGTCTTCACAAGGACAGACAAGTCCATGCTATGGAGTTTGTATCTCTTCACCTTCACATCTGCTATGAACAGCTTTCATAAATGTAAACATGCAGCAAACTACTTAAACTGTTTCAAAAGACCAAACATTTCAAATTGTTTAAAGTATCACATGTAGAATGAGTTCAGCAGCATCAGTTATTTGGTAGCTTTAAATACACTTGTGTATTTATTTACAGAATGCAATAATCATCAGCAGGAAATAAAATATTTAGATCATTCTGACTGTCATTTGAATTTCCCAATCTGCAATTTAGTTTAACATAAGATTTTTTTCCATCTCCCCTCACAGAGCTGTGCTCCCATCCTCTCACCAGCCTTGGTGCCCTTCTCTGGGCATGTTCAAGCACCTCAACATCTTTCTTAAACTGAGGCGCCCAGAACTGGACACTGGACTCAAGGTGTGGCCTAACCAGTGCTGAGCAGAGGGGCTGAAGGACTTTCCTGGTCCTGCTGGCCACACTATTCCTGATACAAGCCAGGATGCTGTTGGCCTTCTTGACTACCTGGACACACTGCTGGCTCATGTTCAGACACCTGTTGACCAGCACTCCCAGGTCTGTCTTTGCCTGGCTGCTCTTCAGCCACTCTGTCCCCAGCCTGTAGCTCTGCATGGGGTTGTTGTGGCCAAAGGGCAGAACCTTGCACTTGGACTTGTTAAAACTCATGGGGTTGGACTGTACCCATCTATCCAGCCTGTCTAGAGGAAGTAATTCAGCTTAGAATTAACCTGCCAAAAAAGTTCTCCAGGTTAAGCCTACAGGTAGGCCTCCATGATGAACTGGTGCAACTGACTGCCTCTAAGGCTGGAAAAAGCAGTTGCTGATACTGGTTGTTTACTGGATGGGGAACTATGATCTAGCTATAGATCTGGGTGTCAGTAACTATATCACAGCAGTAAACACTGCTGTAAATCATAGAACACTCATTAACATTTGTTCTTGGTTTCTCTCCATCAGCACTTTTTTCCTGCGCTGCATTCGAGGTGTGGTCAATGCTAGAAACCATTAAATGTTCATGAAAAAGTCTGCAATATGCTTTTTTAAATTCAAATAGAAACATAAAAACGTTCAGCTGAAGTTTATTCAATTAAATTTAGTTCTTAATTTATAAAGATTTTACTATTCATGCTATGGAAAATGAGAATTAAGATGCAATGTGCTGACATTCAGTGTAGGTTTACTGCCTTTTTAATATCAAAGTAATTTTTAAAATAATAGGCTTAAAATAGTAAAAACCTCAAAACTAATAGTTTTGCTAAATTACCTTTTTATTACATGGCTTCAATTAGCATTCCCTCACTCTCCCACCCCACACACAGATTGTTCTCTCTTTTCTCTGAAGGAAATTATGAGATGATAGAAGCACAGAAGATACTTCAACCAAATATTGGAAGCTCAACTGCAAACACAAGTTTACAGCGCTCCTGAACGTTTTCTGCAGTGCTTTCTATAAAAGTTAACAGTTCTTGAAGATGTACACAACTTCTGAAGCATGTTGTTTGCATATGGTAATAGAGATTACTGTCATAGCCGATGAGTTTAGTAGTTTTAATATGCACTATGCTAAAAATTATTTACAATAAAAATGCTTTCAACTTGCATGTGGTTTTTCATGTCTTTGAAGCCACTAGAAAGTGCTGTGGTTTTAGTTAAGGTATTACGCTGTAGCATGAGGAAAATGTTATGCTATAGGTGCAGAGCAGATTTAATCCACATGTTCCAAGGCTACTTATGGATATAAACAGTGGATTAATCCTCAGTTCCCTTCAGTTTTGGCTCTCACAAGTCAAAAGAAAAATGGTCTAATTCTGAAATTATATGGTTCCTTCTGTTGTCAACAGCTTCTATATCACCTGCTGAAGGCTTTGTGAGACAGGCCCTAACTGATGATAAAACTGAAGATCACAAAACAGGTAGAAATATCCATATTGAGAGAAAAGAGGTTGCTCCTGCAGACATGAGGGGCAAGCACAGTACCATAAAAGCCACTCAGCCTTGTCTATACTGCTGCGACAGCAGCATGTAGGCCAACCACAACTGGAAAAGAGGATGCTTAGAGTTGACCTCATTGCTCTCTACAACTACCTGAAAGGAGGTTGTAGCCAGCTGGGGTTGGGCTCTTCTCCCAGGCAACCGGCAACAGAACAAGGGGACACAGTCTCAAGCTGTGCCAGGGGAGGTCTAGGCTGGATGTTAGGAAGTTCTTGACAGAGAGAGTGATTGGCATTGGAATGGGCTGCCCAGGGAAGTGGCGGAGTTGCCGTCCTTGGAGGTGCTGAAGCAAAGCCTGGATGGGGCACTTAGTGCCATGGTCTGGTTGATTGGCTAGGGCTGGGTGCTAGGTTGGACTGGATCATCTTAGAGGTCTCTTCCAACCTGCTTGGTTCTATGACTGCAGTTAGGCAGCTCAGCTATCCCAAGCGAACAGTATCACACAGAGACAAGACTCAAACCCTGCTCATGCCAGAAACACATGGAAGCAAATTTCAAAATGTTGTAATACAGCCAAATTTAATACCTGTTTGGGTACTGAAAGATTCATTATCTTCCCTGACTTAATGAACATAGCTTTTAATGCTCAAGTTTTCACAGTAAAAGTTCAGATTTGGAAACTCCAAATGACTTCTCCATATCTTTTTTTTTAACTATTCTTCACTTAAGGCATAAATATTTTACTCTAATAAAATCATCCCTATTTTCAAAAAGATTATAATATAAACACACAGACAATATAAACCTACAGTTTAAGAATTCTTCAGAAAATTCTGCCTGCCACCTCCTGCTCTGTTTTCTCTCTTGAACCGAAAAAATTGCTAAAGAGCACACAGAAAAAGCCAGTTAGGACCACAAGATATGCAGTACATGAAACCCATTTCTAAAATCAATCTACCAATGGGTTCAATCCATGTAACTGCCAAACACCTGGTTTTTCTGAGTGTTAAGAAAAATGGGCACCCTAATTAGAGCAATTACCCTAAAGTTTGCTTTGAGACTTTCATATTTATCTATCATTGTATTTATTCTATCTTCATCTTACTCTGTATGATGCTGTTCCCTAACGTGGAGATCTGTTAAATACAAAACTCTCAGGCTACAGTAGAACTGCACTGGGATCAGCTCTCTATTTGAGACCTGAAGTTGCCTGACATACCCATTGCTGTACAGAAGCTAAGAACACAGGCAGGTTCAATTGCATTGTCCAGAACACAAACCCTGAGCTGTTGGAGGAAAAAGATTTCATTATTCATTATTTCTCTGGGAATTACATAGAATGGAAATCTACTGAGACATTTATGGAAATCTGTAGATCTATGCTACTATTCAGGTAGATATAAACACACAAATCATTGGAAATCAGCATATAGCTTTCTGTTAAGTTAGACATTTCACTGCTGTGATTCTTATATCTAAAAGCAGCAAATTTCAGACAGCTGTATGAACTCACAGGTAAAGACAGTTTAGGACCAGAGCCAAAAACATTCCCATGAGATAGAAATAGTAGTAAACACCTTGGATTTGAAGAGTCTTGAGCTTTGCAAACTTTATCTGGGTTTCATCAGGAAAAAACAAAGTTCTTAAATCTGGAAAAAAAGAACACTATTAAAAAGCACATACATGCTACTGACAGTGAATTTCATCCTTTAACAATGCAAGCTTCTACTTATTGACACTGAATTTCATCCTTAACAATGCAAGCTTCTATTTATTGCTAAGCAGGGAAAAAAAGCAACCATCAGCAATATAAAAGTCTTTTCAAAGGTTAACAAGCAACAAAGGTTCAAATGTTTTTCAGTGTGTTCATCCATGCAAGTACAGAAGAATTGTGTGCACATAACGTGGTCTCCACACGTGTGCAAATGTTACTGTTGTCTCCAGGTGAAAGTTTCAAGCAGAGGAACATCACGCATGGAAGCCTGTGCTCGACAGGGAAGGTGCAGTGCCAGAAGACCTCCCCTGAAGGGTAGTTGGGGATCACTGTAACTAAGACAGACTCCCCGTGACAGGTAATCACAAGACAGAGCCAATATGTGGCAAACTCAGCTCAGCACTAGCCCTGTTGTGTCTGACTCAGGTACGCTGTAAAATTTCAATGACGCCTTTAAATTCTAATGGTTTCAAGCTGCTGTAAACTTCTGCAGCCATCAAAAATAATCTGTCATGGGACTAAGGGGTATGAACATCATGTCATAGCCACTCTGCTGTTAGATTTATTGGAGGGTAAAGCATGTCATTTATGCATCAACTCACAGGAGAAAAAAGCAATCCCTATGAAGTTAATCTAATAATAGACTGGAAAGCAATGATTACTGTTTCATGTGCAGTAGCTATTTGTAGCAGTAGTTGGCCTAATTCAGCAGGCCTTGCCTGTCAGAGTTCTGGGATTAGCAAGTGTTTAGATGAAAAACTATCAGGAAACATCAAGAAATGGTCTAATGAAGAACAAAAGTCTCATTATTACATTGAATATTTGCTGAAACTTTTCCATTTACACCACAACATTTTTTAAAAAGTCACTGGAATTGACATCCCCAACAGAATACAAATGTTGAGGGACTGTAACAAATTAATCTACATCAGTTCTCTACACTTTCACAGTAAAAGTCTGCTCTCACTCTTACTATACAGGCAGAAAGCCCTGAAATCGAGTGCAAGAGTTTTCAGGCATGACTCATAATGATGGCCTCACTATGCTAGACATGTTTTCCACCAACTAACTGTTTCCTCTCTATTGACTAATCATCCTCCCCACTCACCACATGGTATAATCCAACTGCTGGCATCATTTTAGAAGTGGGGAAGCAAGCAGACAGACATCTGATACTCAGAACCCAAACATACAGCAACATGGCATAACTGGGAGAGGATGACAGTAGATTCTGAGTGCCCAGTCCATTCTCATACCAAGAGCCATGCACCTCCCATCAGGATGTGCCTTAGACATCTTGCAATTTTAAAAACAATTTATACAAATAATGATCTAAAGTCCTTTAATTGGGGTCAAGTCCTAACATTAAATAACCCTGGGGAAGAGGTTGCCTTTCATCTTCCTTCATCCATTATGAAAAATTAAAACTAACTCGAGGAAGATCTTTCGATTCGCTTTTGCCTGCAGTTGCTGTTCACCAGAGATCATAATGAATGTCCCAACTCAGGAACTCAAGACCCTCCTATCAGAAGGAAACCTCTAATGTTAATCTGATAGATACATGCATTACACAGCTACCTCTCTTCAACAAAATTCTCATCAAAAAATGAAAAAAACATATAGAAAATAACACTCCAGTATACTGTCACATTAATGTAAGAGACACAGGAAGGAAGTCTACCCATACAAGTTCTTGTTTTCACAGGCATGCAGTTATCACCACAGCCTCTGTCAGAAAATAACCTAACCAGCAGAACCCTCTATGCTTTGCCTGTGTCTAACCAGCAGCAAAACATCAACCTGTGTCTCAGCAAGACAGCTTTTCCTGGAAGCCTACTAAAATCAACCAGCTCCATACCATCCTGACTGACTAATATAATCCAAAGTACTCTTCCAGCCAAAGTCGCCACATCCTTAAATTCCCTTTAATACAGTAATGCTGTACAATGTTATGCATTTCTCAAACAGGCTATCTGAGGACAGTTAACTGTAATGGTAACACAGAATTTGACATTAAAAACCACAGAAAGGAGAAGCATAATCATGACTGTTTACATTAGAAATGCATAAGACTTAAAACAAATTTATGCAGGTGGTTGTGATCTAGGTGCCAAAGAATGACCCTGAGCTACCACATATCTCATGCCATTTCTTGTAGATGTGTGTAAACGGGGTAACACAGACTACTTTATCAATAGTAAGTACTGCCATGCTTAGAAGCCTGGACTGACAGTATCAATATCAATCTACTGTACCTTTTCAGCTTAACTTGAAGGAAGTTGGATTTTTAATTTAGAATCTGATGTAAAAACTAAGAGGAATTCACTTACATTCTATTTCAACTTCTTGTTGAAGGAATCTCACGACACAAGCGCCAGTCAAATGACTCTAACCTTGATAACTGATTTTACACACACAAATGCATCTTCTTTTATTTTGCAAAGTGAAATATAAAAAACCTACATCAAGTTTTAAAAAATTAAAAATTAAAGATGTGGTTGAAGATTTACTGCTTCTTGAGCACATTTCTTTAGAAGAGCTCTTACAGTAGCTGGTATTTGTGAAAAATCCTTTAGCTGTCCTTCCAACTGCAGCTGAATGGCATCTCACAAAATCCACAGCAAAATTTCCATTCACTACTTCACAGGAGACATATAAAAACAGAATCTGATGATGCAGAAGATAAAAGCATTGGAGTTATATTACTGACTGTCATCTAGCAAAAACACATGCGCGATGTGTTGAGTGATAACAATAGATGTCACAGTTCACCCAGTCTTTTAAAGACCAACATGACCTTCTTGGAGAATCAGAAAACAGAACATTAGCTCACTACCATCTATCTACTAAAATACTACATCTAGTAAAATATTTCAATCTTGTTGTTATGTTTACTGTATCAGCACAGAAGTTCCAGAGAGACAGTACGTAAATACATATGCGGACCAGTGCGGCTCCCTAGATCAGAATCAGAAAATCAGGAAAGTACCTGATGACTAAGAACAGAAAACAGCCAGGGAGATCAAAGGCTGTCCTTTGATCATATTTTGTCTTTTGTAACACAAACTATCCTCATCTCTGCCTACTCACAAGCCAAATCCACTCCCCACACAGCCATTAGATAGCAAGGCTTGCTGCTGTCAGTACAGAGGAACTGTCCAGACAACAAATTCCAATACAGAAGGAAGAAAGCCAAAGCAGACTGGCCACTACTGAGCTTCCATACACAGGGCATGGCATGCAACCAAGAACAGCCACAGAGGAGAGCTACAAGCAGGATCCTGGGGTTTCTGTCATTGATGGCATCGCAAAGAACCCTGACCATACTGCGGTCTGGCCACTGCAACACTCTCCTTATGGCCAGGGTCAAACACAAAGCCAGCCTAACCTGCTGTCAAATTCCTGATCTTGATCCCTGGCAGCCACCCTTTGGATCCTGAGAGGTCTGTTGAACTTTCAGGGATAAGATTTATCTCTCTCACCCAAACCTTTCTTAATCCTCCCCTTTATTTTGCAGGTGGCAGAGAAGCTGCAGGTTTGCGCACCGCAAACCTACCAGAAACAACCCTGTGATTTATTGCTTCTGATTTCTATCTCTTTTGTATCACTCCTTCTCTTTATTGCCTGGAAATAAACACTAACTTGAAAGGAAAAGAAAA
This sequence comes from Eubucco bourcierii, assembly GCA_013396675.1. Classification (NCBI taxonomy): domain Eukaryota; kingdom Metazoa; phylum Chordata; class Aves; order Piciformes; family Ramphastidae; genus Eubucco; species Eubucco bourcierii. The sequence continues at coordinate 274,623 of VWZE01007602.1, read as the reverse complement.
ATGGTCACAGATCAGTTTCTAGTATGGCTCAGCTTTTCAAATCAGAAGCAAGTTGGAGAGGATTGAGGACTCTGGGTTGGGCCACGATACTGAAATGGCTCAGCTAATTGAGGGCAACCTCAAGGTCAACACAAATTGTAGTGCAGACATAAAAGTCAAGGACAAAAAAATAAAGAGGAAAAAGTGGAGTAATATGATGCAATATAAAAACGGAGATCAAGAGAGACACATGAGAAAGGGAAGGAGATGTCCATAGCAATGGGCAAAAAAGCCTATTCCCATGGTATTTTCCTACACACAGTCAATAGAGAAAAGTTGCCATCACATTCTCAGCTGGACTAGGACTCATGCTCAGTTAAAGTACAGGACTGATGAGTTACTATGAAGAAATATTAGCTGGCATTAAAAATCTTAACGAATCAGTTCCAAAACAGAATGTTTAATAGCTTTAAAAAAGAGATTCTTGTGACAAGTTTTCAGCACTCCAACCCAGCTGCAAACACAAAATTGCCTTCTGGAGCCTTATACGGACTAATCTAATACATCTCAGGGAAAAAGAAACTACAGAGATCAATATATCCATATGCCATCCAAGACCATACAGAACAATTTTGTACTGGGAAATACCAAACCCACTATCTAAATGGCAAAGCCCTCCGAATTGCTCTTGAAAGATGGGAAGGTTTTCTGGGTCAGCTGAATTTGAATAATAGGGTGTTCTTTGCCCAAATAACCCATTGACTTTCATACAGAACGAAATAGAGAGACTCTTTCAAGTGCCTCCTAGATTTCGCAGCTGTTGCTCTGACACTGTCAGCAATGCATCCATCTTAATCACAGTCTGATCCTTTCAACTTTTCTTTTTGAGGGTCTGCTTACTTCCTTCCAGCCCTCAAGTCCCCTCATCTGCCCAAAATGTTGGTCAGCTCAAAGCTCTGTATCTGACTAACCCAAGGTATCTGGCTTCTCCTGGATCACGCCTCTTTGGTTTAGCATATGATACACATTTATCTACAGATTTTTGTATTTACACATATAGAATGCCTATATTTAGATGCCTATGGGAGGTGCCTCCTAGCCACTTTTGGTTTTCTATTCTAGCGGACTCCTCTGGAGCAGCACCCCTGGAACTTTCCTTTGCCCATCACCATTGGCATTTTACTTTTAATTCTCATTATTCTTTTTTATTTTCCTTTGCTTGAAATAAAAGACTTTGTATGTTTTACTCTACTTTTATTGGAAAATATTAATGCTGTGTACCAGAGGACACAGTCAAATGAGGGATTGCCATTTGGACAGAATTATGCACCTCAGTATTGCCTAGGGTATATTACCTGTATGAGTGCTTTAAGCAGATCTCGGCTTTGTTTCTGACAATTTAGGGCAATATTTTCATGCTTAAAACAATATTCTGTGCTTTCCACGGGAACGTTTGTTCCCTCAAACTCTTTCAAATTAACTGGTACTTAATGGCCTACAACTCATTGGAGATCTGTTTCTAGTTCTTAAAAATGTGACCCATATGAATTATATCTGCTTTTAAAAGAAAACTTGACAGTATGTACTTTTAGTCAGTTTTAAATCCTAAACAAACTCTTGTCATTCGAGTTCTCATCTGAAAAAATAATTAAATACCACTTCAACTGTTTTAGGTCATAACGGAGCTGGCAGGGTCTTAAAGGAGAGTAGTGTTCATATTTTACCAGTAAAGCCTGAGGAGGCTGCACATCTGAAACAGCTTTAGAATACCAGGCAATTCACAGGCATTAAGTGGATTAGCTGAAATAAGCATAATAAATGAAAGAGAATAAAATAAAAAACAATTTCACACTAAGTGAAGGCTTGACTTATAGAAAGTGGCAGCTCTGCTGGCCCAAGGCACAGAATTGGTTTTGCCAGTCGATAATTTGACTGCTTCACTCGAGTGGCCAGAAGAGGACATTTTCTGCCTGATTTCAGTGTAATCAAGTCACCTGCTCTGCGACTGCCAGGGCCAAGCCAGCCGCACTCTGCTGCGCCCTGCCTGTGTGCCCCCGAGTAGCCTGAACACTGCTTTCTCCACGTGTGTGCACAACTGCTGAGCCATTAACCACAGGCAGATTTGGCTACTTTGTACATGAGTGTCTGTTCACTGGGAACCACATATGCAATACAAAGATAATCTGTTCATTAACTCCTTTATTTACATTAAGTTTGAGGCTATGGATAGCATATTCTCTCAATCTACAACAGACACTAGCAAAGAGCTCATGCATTACTTAGACAAAAGAGGTAAGAGACTGAAAATATAAATGACATTTATAACTTAATTAGAAATGCTGATGAAATTCTTCATAAACAACTACAGAAAGATTTTGTGTTAAACTGATGTAACGCCCATTAAATATAATTTTTGTCCTCATATATGGAAATGTACAAAAAAGCTGCAACACACATTGCAGAGATTTGAGGATGCATATGAGAAACTTGCACGCCACAACGTTAGTTTTATTCCTGTTTTGCTGAATTGGGGTCAGACTCACAAATGCAATAGATGTGCTTTTCTTTAAGCTGGTGACCAGTTTCACTGGTTATTACTTACAGGTAATCTTTCAAAGCAATGTTTGTACACTGCACATTGAAAGAATGGAATTTTATACCCTCATTGAAAATAATGTTTTCTTCCCTTTGTCCAAATATTAGATTGAGACTGCCTCAGTCTCACTCCACTTACAAATATCACTGCTACTAAAGCCAATCAGTATGCAAATGTGAAAACCAGTAATTTTTTACAACTGTACAACGGTAAAACCAAAGATATAATGTATACCAAAATGATTGAACATCTTGTAACCAATTTTCTACTTGACATATGTTCCTGCACGATTCATCCACATCTTTCTGTATCAAAGTCCATGATCTGGCAAACTAAATCTGTTAATAAAATGAAAAGGTGACCTTGCTTAATTTAATAAGTCTGTGTAGAAATATTCTTTCAACATGTTAAAGAATTACAAAAAGGTTATCAGAGCTCGCTTTCATGGGAGAGTAGTCTGCCTTTTCCAGCTCATTTCTCAGGCTCTTACCGTAATTCATTAGATTACACAAAAACAATGTAGATCATTATACTTTAATAAAGGCTTTTCTTTCCTAATAAAACGTCTGTCATTTACATTCAGGCATGTATTATATAAAATGTTTCTGTTTCTAAAGTAATGTTTTTCATATTCAAGTCACCGGAGGTTTTTAGGTCTACAATTTTTTTTTTCCTTTGCAAAGTATTTTCAGGATGCATTCAGGTTCTAAACAGAATCCTCCAGATAGCTGGTCCTACATTTGTCATTAAAATGGCTACAACATGGTAGTAACAATGGCAGTTGATACCAACACGCCTCTGCAAACTGAAGAGGTCTTTCTCTCCAGCAAAAAGATGGTGAATGATACTAGACTCATTATTTCAGCTTGGCTTTCTTTACATCAATTAATGGTGACTGATAATATAGTTCACAAAATACAAATACATTTCCTGTGAAATCTTAATACAGCCCCAGTCACTTAATGAGAACGATCAGACACCAAAATCTATTTTAGTTATGCTAGCTTCAAAATAAAAACTTGTGCCTCTTCAAAATGCTCGGCAAGAGGTGTTTCCTTTTCATAATGAAACCTAATTTGTTGCCAGCACTCAGCATCATGTTTCATTATTTGGGAAGGGTTGAAAGAAGAGCACATTATTCTTGGGCAGGAGAAAACACGAACTGCAGCCTCTCTACTTCCTATGTAGCAAAGGTCTGCTACTTGGGAGATCAGCCATATGAGAAGCTTCTCCACAACGGACGCACAGGCAGCTTTCATTGCTAAACTTGATTTCTCTCTATTTACTGAACATGCATAAAACTTTATTGTGTGTGCCTATTCTTAAGGATGTACTTAAGTATGTCCCTTGTTTAGGATTGTATGACAGGGACTGAAGCACAACAGCTGCTAAATTCCATTAAAAAGTACTTAAGAGGTGACCAGAATTGTAACTATGTATGATATACCTGGATTTCAGTATAGCACATGCTCACTTTTTAATCCAGTGGGATTTATTCCCTATTTTGTCTATAATGGTTTGCAGCATACCAGGAATGTTGTCAATGACGGTCTTAGGAAGCTTTCCTTTAGGAAACCACATTGCTCAAATCTAACCAAGATCTGAATGTTGCATTTTAAGTAATATTAGTTATGTACATGTTGTAGATTTTAATACTACAACTACATGATGGATCAACACTGTTGTGCAACCAGAGGTGTATTATCTACCAGGCACAATTTCTTCAATTAAGACAGTTACAGACAGTTACTTCTCAAAGTCATTAGAATAAAAACTCAAGTGTGTGTGCAGATATTCTAAACCTAATAGGTCTTCTGAAACACTGCTGGATAAATCTGAAGCAGAGTAGGGGTATCACTGAAGATCTATGCTATTTGCCACTGATCCTATGCACCCTAATATTCCAATGTCTGTTGTTAGCATAAAAACACGTTTCTTTTAAAATGGAGAATCATGAACAGGTCCTTATGTCACCCAAGGTAACAGTTCCAAATGAGAAGATGCTTGGTCTGCCTACCAGAGGATTATCACCCTACAGTGCATTTGATGAAACTTATAAGCAATTAAATCAATAAGCTCCTATAATCAACAGCACACCTCTAAAAATTCTTCAGTAAAAATGTAACTTCAGTGAATCAAAAGCCAGCTTCCTATACTAAAAAGCAAGAGTATACAATATGCTGCCAGTCTAGGATTCTTACAAACACTCTGAAGACATTTCAACATATTTGTTGTGATGCTACAAAGGTACCAAATAGAAATCATTTCAGAATGTAACTATTTGTTCAACTTCATCATGCTATCGTGAAGAAAAAATAAAGCCTAACAAAACCTCTTCACTAACAGAAGTGTTCTTATTGCCAAAACAGCCCTCCAGAAAACCAAGCTGATAATATTTCGGACTTTAAGGCACTTCCTAAGGACTTCTAAGAAGATAATACAGTTTCAAAGTCAGTTAAAGATGTGACAGAGAGAAGCAGACGGGAACTATGATCATTATAGACCCCAATGCCACCAGACATGAGGCTAACAGCAAAGTTGGCAGTAAAGAATGTCACAGATGATAAAAACACAGATGAAAACTCACTGATTTTGCTAACTCTGCGATACTTTGGTCAACTTTTTTTAAATGGCTCCTTTCCATCAAGATAAATTTGGCACAGACCTGCCCTGTATGTCAAGACAGTCCTCACCAAGTGTGACCACTTTAGTTGAACTTTGTCATCTCAAAAGATGTAGGAAGTCAGTAGGATCAAATTTTTACAAATCTCTGTGCAAATGTTTAAAAATGGAAGTCTATTACTGAGTTTCACACTTCTCGGACAATAATAAGTAGCTGAGACTATGTGTAAATTAAATTTACAACAAGGTTAACCACTCAGTAAATCCTCAACAGCTTTAACTATTCATTTGTCAAAAATGTAATGTCCCACCCAGAGAAAGCAGACACTAAAAATGGATCCCTAAAGAACGATAACATGAAAAGAAAAAAAAAAGAAAAAAAAAAAAAAAAGAGAGTGGAACTGAGTGACTCAGAGTCAGCAAGCAGAGTTTTTAGCTTATCAGAGCTCTCCTGAATGGCTGTAATTTAAAGAGTAATGATACGATCCTGCATTCCTCATTCACTCAAATTCATGCTCCCCTCAGCACAGAAATTTGCTGGCATGAGATGGGTGGTACTCAATCATGTGGCACTCATGGTCTTTAATTTTAAAATCCAGTTAAATAGATATTCTAACATCATTTTTTATCTAAGAACATTTCATGATAAAATAAGGGGATGAGCATGTAGCTTATTTGCCAGTTTTACTGTGCAGTGGATAACTCTCCTGTTACTCGCATGAGCTTTCATTTCCCAAAGCTAGATGCATTCATTTGACAGTAAAAATGAAGAGTTGCTAAAGAGATGTATGCGTTTTTATTATTGTTTGAAAAAATAGATCTTTCTCCAGTCCTTTGAGCTTCTGAGTGTGTGATTTGTATAAAATATTTCTCATTTTGGGGACACACCAGATGGAGTGCAGGGCACTGTGGGATATGCCATTTATCACAATGACAGTGCGTAGGTAGCACTGATCCTCTCACCACAGGGGGAAGCTAGAGCTGCAAATGTGGAGCAGCATTAAAAGCCCGACGAACGGAGTTTGGCAACACTCGTACTACTCATTAACTTAATCATATTAATTTATTAGCCATATATATCAAAGTAATTCACTACTGAATTGTCACCAAGAACAATTTATAAACTGTTAACATTCCCCATAGGCAGAGGAGTGTTGTGGCATTCTTAATCAGTATGGTTGCCTTTGATTAAAAATAAATTTCTACCAAGCCAGGTGATGCCAACAATGACAAAGTAATGCATATGTTTCTTATTAGAAATAGAACTTTAAAAAGACATCGGTGACAACTGGAAAAAAAAACAACCAAAAGGAGCATCATAAACAGTGAAATGAGCCTCAGCAATAGGACACAGACACACAAAAGCGTTCAGTTAAGTATGCTGACAAAGAAAAGGGCTCCCTTAATGCTACAAATGCCTGCTGCCTGCTCTTGGAGGCCAGCAGCTGCCAGCCACAGTTGCCCTACATCAAACATACCAAGAGATGAAACTAGTCATAGAATCATAGAATCACAGAATGGTAAGGTTGGAAGGGACCTCAAGGATCATCTAGTTCCAACCCCCTGCCATATGCAGGGACACCTCCCAGTAGTACAGGTGATGAAGTAGATGTTCAGCAAAGAGACCCTGAGAGAATGCTTTTTCTTCAAAGAACAGCTCTCTGGGAAGCAAGTTTTGTGATATGGGGCAGGTTTCATCAATCCCAGTCTCCCAGGTAATGCTACACACAGAGCGAATTCAGTGCCTCCAGCCCCACTGCACCCCTCCATTAGAGAACATCCTTGCTGCTCCTGTTGCTTCACTCTCCTGACCCCAAGCACATCTCATGCTTCCTCAGCTTGAGAGACTGGAGAGCACAGGAGTAGTACCGGTTTCAGATGGAAATAAAGAGAGGCTCTCTATGGCAGCAGGGAGTTCCTGCAGGCAGTTTTGTACATTGGCAGGGTTGTGATGGCTGATTGTGTGCCCACCTGGGTACCAGCACCTGGGTATCAGAGACCTTGAAAGCCTATAGTCTCAAACATTTCTGTAACAAGGAAATATATACCAAATCAAAGGGCCTAAAGACTCCAGCAAATACTGCTTTATCCTCTCTTTTCTGCAGCAAGACTAAGCAGCTGCTGATACCACTGCTGAATTGAAGTAACATGTGAAGTTGATCATATTCCCCTGAGCTACTCTATTTATCTATTTGAGTCCCATAACGATGTGACTTGGTATAGCTATTAAAGTATTAGTTTCACTAAAATATTAATTACATGAAACTATTCAGTTCACAACAGCTTCTCTTGACTATTAATAAGACAAAACTATACTGAAGAATTATTCATACATGTACAAACAGATTGATATTTTAATTATTGCTCTCTTAAAAACTCAAGATGAACTAATAAGGCAGTGTCTATTCTAACTGAATAAAAAAGGATCACTACAAAGGAGGTGAAACTAATGCAGCTGAATAAAAAGAGCAGCCTACCTTACACATTTGGAAACTCAGGTGGTTTGTTTCTGTTACCTGCGCAGGACAGTAGGAAAACAGTAGAGATCTGACAACAGAAGCCAGCAGCAGGTTTAATCAGGAGCTATTAACACCAGGGAGAGCCTCGGACATCCAGCTCACTGCATGGCAGCACCGGCCACAGCCCGAGCACACAGTACATCCCAGCAAGTTTTCCCTGCCAATCAATCACCAGCTGGGACTGAATCTCTAAACTCTGAAATTCTGAACCCTTGCATCCAGAAATGCCACTGAAGTAGAGGATCTACTTGAAAATGCCTTGTTTTCCTTTTCTCACACATGATTTCCCATCAGCCAGGCTTTCTGCCACCTCCCACCCCGGCCCTAAATCCTCACCACAATCTATTCACTAATCCCACACCGCATGGACCCTGCCATGCCATAACCCTATCAGGCTCATCAGGACAGCAAAGCTCAGAAATATAAAATGCCGATAAAAACATTTTAAACAGGCTTGTGACCATCTTCCTTGCACCCAGGCTCACCAGATCTTCCAGTACCTCATAAGTTTCAGCTGTGGGATTCTCAGCCCATATGCAGAGGGATGCCCATCCCACCACCTGAAATAAAAACCCTGTCCCATAGAGTAGGTTTGTGCTCTGTACCATGAGCTAACAAAATTCTAACAAAGTGGTAGGATGATTGCCTTCATAAGTCCCCTTCTCAGTACCTTGAAAAGAAGACTGAAATCCCTCCAAAATGGTTTTATTGAAGTAACAGCCATTCTACCAACTGAATAGAGAAACATACAACAAAGACGTTGCCTGTCCAGTTTCTAATCTTTTTGGGGGTGACCTAAATGAAGGGTAGAACTGAAGCTGGCATGCACAACTCTGAAAAGATCCAACTACTCTTTCATTCTCATTCCATACCAACAGACTTCTGAACTACTTCCTTAAATCATGTCATGGACTTCAGTTTCTCTCAACACAGCAAACTGCTGCTCCGGAACCTAAAACTTCCCTGAGAATTTATTCCATAAGCAAATCCCAACTGTCTTGTTAAGATACACCGATGACAAAGATTTGTTACACTAGGAGGAGATAAAGCCTTGCCTTGTTAATGTCACTTCATCACACTGCATTGTTTGAAGAACTGAGCCTTTGATGACCATCTCTCTGTGACATCCAGGCATTTTCCTTTGCCCTCACAGCAGGCAAGGACACCACACCGACTTCCACATTTCCTACACAAATACAGAAAGGAAAGCACTTTCTCCTAAGTTCAGGTAAAATGGGCAGTCCTTAACCACCAGCTCTTGAAGGACGCGGTTTGGACACAGCCATTGTCTTGTTTAAACAAGCCCTTCCCGGTGGCAGCACTGCAGACACACCACCTCATCTCTTTCAATCACAGCATTTTTAACACGGCCCTGCTGCTAGTCCGGTGATAACTCAAACGTTCCTACTGCCCAAAACTGGAAGGGACCTACAAATACTTTAAAAGGTTTCACTTACAGCTCCTTTAAAAACTACTTATGTAAGAGTATATGCAGTTCGATTTGCTAAGAGGTAAAAAAATCACCCTCTACACTGGGAAAAGCAGTGTGCCTAATTTAACAACCTGTTTATTATGTGAAAATGACTATGTAAACTGAGCTGATACAAACCAAATGGGTGATGAAAAAACCAGCACGTTTCAAGGAGAGCAAACACATATGGTTTACCCAAGACTGCAGGAAGTTCCTAATCATTGCTCTGTAATACCCTTTACAGACAGATCTGTGAGCTCTGCTGCCAGGACATCAACTTCTTGATACCTATTCACCAAACAACAGCAAGCCCACTCCTTCGCTCAAACTTGACAGAAGACAAAAGAGAAGGTAAAAAAGCAAATACACAATGGACAGTTGAATTATGCTGCATTTGCTGATGTGGAACCTGTTACTAAAATGAGCTTACTTGAATAAGAAAACAAATCAGATGCTAAACTGATTTCAGAAAATGAGATGGCCACAGAAGAAGTGTGTGACTTTGTTTTAAAACAATGTAAACAGATTAACATAACTACTGTCATATCTGCTGCAGGAAGAATAGGCAAGATCAGGCAGAGAGAGAATCAAGAAGTGGATGACATCCAAAGGAAATGCTCTGGGTGACTATTCTGGATTTAGTAAGTAAACAAAGTTGTCACCAAGATGTAAAGAGTCATTCTTGCCTCCATGTAACATCTGCTCTACTTTGAAGAGATGGATCCAGACCTATTATGCTGCAGACTCTCTCAATCTCTGTTCCAGCTCTGGACCTGCTCCCCTCCTACAGCAGCCCAAAACATGGCATGAAAGCAGAGCATGCTCCTTGCAGAAAGCCCCTGCCAAACTGGCAGGTCACTGAGCAAAGGGCTGCTAGGAACAAATTCAAGTTTGCACACAAATTCTGTGGGCCAAATCTATCAGAACAAGAGCAAATTATAGGTAAGTGCGACAATAAATAACCAAATTCAAGTTTAGCCAGCAGACAACAGGTTAATACTATTCCAGTCTATAATCCACCACTGGGAAGTCTGTAAGAAAAACCTCTGAGTTAAGAAACGGCTCTTTTGGTACCTTTCCTTACTCATGGATTCCCTCAACTTTTATGCTGCTCGCTCTTTATGAACAAGATAAATCAACACAAAAACTTCAGTTCCTGAATGACATGACTATAGAACACATCAGCGTGGAGCTGCCCTGCCATGGGTTGGCAGCAGTGTTACTTCGCCCACAGGGACCTGGCTGCTCCAGGGCGTGCTTGCTCCCGCCTACAAGCTGCTCTGAAAACTCCCTTTCAACTCCTCGAGGTACATTGTCTGTACCTTCCGGCGCTTGGTCATGCAGAGGTTTTCACAGGCAGCTCTCAAGGTCAGGAAAGTGATCATCACCCTGGGCCTCAGCTGAAAGACAGCCCCCTGGGGTCAATCTTCCCTGAGCGTTAAATCAAGTGGGATGTATCCCAATCATCGCTTCACACTCCCAACAACTTGCAACAGTCTAGAAATCAAACTCACAGAATTTTTACTCAACCTCTGTGACGCTTAAAATATCTGTGAGAAAACAGGATGTGTCTATGATACTGTTTTACTGTGCATACTCAGCACACTGCATCCTAAAGTATTTCCCAATGTAAAGCAATACACAGACTGCATAATCTGATCTGATTTATTTGCAAACACACACAGGGTGTAAAAGGAACATGGAATACCCTCAGTTTCTCACACAAAGTTGCCAATGCAAGGAAGCTTTTGTGCTTTCCTATCTATTGGTAATAACATGAACAATATCACAGAATCACAAAACTTTAGAGGTTGGAAGGGACCTCTAAAGATCATCGAGTCCAACCTCTCTGCCAAGGGAGGATCCCCTAGGGAAGTTCACTCAGGAATGCTTTCAGGTAGGCTTTGAAAGTCTCCAGAGGAGACTCCACAACCTCTCTGGGCAGCCTGTTCCAGGGCTTCAACACCCTCACTGTATGGAAGTTTCTCCTCATGTTGAGGTGAAACATTCTATGTTCCAATTTGTAGCTGTTGTTCCTTGTCTTACTGCTGCTCATCAGTAGATTTGCCCCATCCACTTAACATCCATCCCTCAAATATCTGTATACATTGATAAGATCTCCTCTCAGTCTTCTCTTCTCCAGACTAAGTTGAGGGGACAACTGAGCTACTAAACAAAGTCTCTCATTTATAAAGTGCTCATAAGGGTTAGAAGATGGATCTTGATCCCTGCCACATGTATGAACAGCACATGAAGTTGTGCTAGCTCAGCTAGCCTGGCTGATGCCTGACTCTAGCAAAATGCAGTCATACTTTATTCAGTCCTTCAGATACAGATGCTGTGACTATTGCTTAAAGAATGTTCACTCCTGCTTCCACAGGTTCTTGGCTCATTGTGAAGTCCTTGTGACAGATGGAGTGCAGGAGAAATCAAAGATTTCAGCTTTCCCCTGAACACTGAGACCCGCTGAGACTCTCAGTCACAATGCACCAGGTTCTGCAGCCAAAATAATCTGCAAGATCAAGACAGACATCACTACACTCCTATCACTTGTTTACTTTCATTCTGCTTCTCCTGTAGGATGCTCTGTGACTTCATATTTTGCTAAATGCTTCACTAAGTTTGGCTGTTATGGAAATACAGTATCCATAGACTGGACTTTTGACAGTAACCTTAGAACTCCTAAGCCTGTAGCTTATTAAAACAATTACTTGCATGAATATAGTCTGTTAACACAGCATTATTACCAAAATAAACTTACTTTTAGCACACAGCAATTAATAAAAAATTTAAATACTCATCAAGATAGCATAAGATTTAATTTAAACCCTATTAATAAATTAATGAAGTGAAATAAAATACTATGTGTTAGATTATGGTCAGGGCTTGTTTATCATTTCACATATTTTCGTGCTCGTTTTTTCATATTATGATACTGAATGAAAGCTATTAAAGTACAGTCTACTGTGGCAATGTGGACTTATCTGCTTTTCAAGTGATCCTTCTGTAATTCCTACAAGCATTTCTCTATCTTCCCAGCATACATTAATGATGTTACAATACCATACACATTAGCCACGCTGTTCATATCCCACGAGAACTAAAACACACATGCATTTGAAAGGAAGAAATGCCTGCTACAGGGCTCCCTCAGACAATGGTGTCTTTTCTCCTTTCTTTTTTCTTTCTTCCCTTTTTCCTAAAATAACACATTTAATGGAATTTCCTGTAAGGAAATTACAATTAATAAAGAACTAAATTACAAATCCATTAGATTTCAGTCACCGCAGCAACAAAACAGAGTTTCCATGAACACTCAGAAAATCCAATAATGTAACCTCTGGTAAAGCTTGAACAAGCCCTGAAGGACAAGGCAGTTAGATCAATATTAGTTTATTTTAACTGCTGTGCAGTATGAAGAGATGAGGCTGATCATCTGATGGATTTTATTACCTGTTGGAGAGATAAGTCCTGGTGATAAGAGGCCTGGAACTCCATGGGGCAGCAGACGTGCGTTTTCCTGTATGGCAACTCCTAGCGAACGCTTCGGGGGTCTTCCTGGTCGTGAGCTGATGAAATAAGAGGATAAATGAAAATGCATTTTCTTCGCGAAATATTTGCTTACCACACTTGGTATTGATTGATATAAAATATATGAAACACCAGTGATACACAGAAATATACAAGAAATTCTTGCTTATGAAAAAAAAAAAAAAAAGCAGATTAAACATGCAGAAATTGTGTAGGTTTCAAATGAACTAACAATGAACTGCCAGATGCCATCTATATGTTGGGTTAGCGACTCAATCATGAGCTCTAAGGCACATGAAGGACTAGAAAGCCAAGACATCTGCAATGACAGGACAAGGGGCAATGGGCTTAAACTGGCAGAGGGGAGATTTAGACTAGATGTTAGGAGGAAGTTCTTTACAGTAAGGGTGGTGAGGCACTGGAACAGGTTGCCCAGGGAGGTTGTGGCTGCTCCCTCCCTGGATGTGTTCAAGGCCAGATTGGATGAGGCCTTGAGTAACCTGTACTAGTGGGAGGTGTCCCTGCCTATGGCAGGGGGTTGGAACTAGATGATCCTTGAGGTCCCTTCCAACCTTACTATTCTATGATTCTATGATTCTATGATTCATCTGCACCACAAGACCAGAAAGCAAACCATATTTCTAGCCCTACTGTACCGTGACTTCACTAATTAATATATTTCTCATAACAGTGCTATCTGTTAAGACAGAACTCAAGAAATTAACAGATGTGTAATTCATGGTTGAAGTCCTGAAAGTGCAGTTAGTGCATTCCTCAGCTCACAAGCCACGGTTCACAGAGGTTGTGGATTAAGGATGCAAAGATGACAGGGACACCAGAGTTGTTCAGATTGGGTGCTTCAGGAGTCATTAGCTCAGACCTCGGGCTGCATGAATACAGTCACTCTGCATTCAACCACCGCTCAAGGCTCCTGGGGCACCTCAGTCTGGCTGATCAGGCTGCTTCACAGAAGGCACATCTCCATGTACCTCAGCTATCTCTGCACTAGTCAATGTTTTCCCTTATCCAGGCTTTACAGGTGGCTAGTGAAGAGAGATCTTAGCAGCAACTGCTCAGAAGTCTGTGCCAGGCACCTGCACGGCAGAAAACTAAAAGTTGCTCTGCCTAAAAGATGGTAAATTCAAACCAACACTATTTTGAACCTTACTATCTGAATCATTGTAGACAGATGCCTACACCTGAAGATGTAATAATAATTTAATGCCGAGTTTTTCCAAAACTGACTAATTATCTCTACGGATTGACTCTCATTATCAGAGACAGCTTAAACCAAGAGCGTTAGCCCAACCTGCAGAAGTCTCACTATCTCTTCACCAGCTTACAAATTATGACTGCATTTTTAAATTCAAAATGTCAGAAGCTTTGTTTATAGACATGTTACACTCAACTACTGTTTTCAACAACCACATTTACCCCTGACATCAGCATGCATACATATAATCACCCCACACAGCTCCCACCCTAGTACACAGGCCAAAAAACACTTCAAAACTACTCTTCCTCAAGCCAGTTTAAAAAAAAAAAAAAGCAACCCCTTCACGTTTGGAAAAGTATTGCTGCTTCTCTTTGCTCAAAACAGATTTTACTCTACTGAATAATAGAGCTGTTGACAAAATATAGTGAAACACTGTATAAAATAAACTAAGCTGCAACAATGAATGGGGTTTGAATAGAAAGCATTTCCAAAATGACTTCTAGTCCACAAAGAAATTCAAGCTAAACTTCACTCTATCAACTTACAGTGGCAAAGCCTTCCATCAACATAAGACAAACTCTGCCTTTAAATGAAGACAACTTCTAGCAACACTACACAGAGGTACCATTAACCTGTCCATTTTTCACAGTATGTTACTGCTATTTTGTTTTACTGTACATCAAAGTAGCACAAAATCATTTTTTTGGTTTATTATTTTATCTCTAGAAAACTATTCTCTCCTCCCCCCTCCTTTTTTAGCTTCAAGTTTCTCGATTTTGTACTTCATTTTATTCAGTACTTTTTTCATTTTTCTTTTTTATGCTTGAAGTTGTTTATCATACTATGATGGCTATGTAGTAAAAGCCTTCCACAAGAGCACGGACTCACTAGGCTCTAAAACAGGAGCATTTGAGTTGTGCAGGAAGTCAGATGCACACCTGCTGAAATCATTCCCTGGACAAGAATATTGTCCCACAGACTGAGTTAGGCTGGTGTGAGAGGGGGTTAAACAAAAAAAGAATCATTGTTCCTTTGATTTACAGAAGCCTGTGCTTACTAAGTGCTTAGCTGGCACTTACTCTCTCTGGAAAAAATTACAGAACAGCTAAAATTAGCAGCTTTGTCCATCAGGAGGGCTCAATCAACAGAGCTACAAAACATTCTCTTCTCAAGCTCAAATACACAAACAAATCTTTTGCATAAAACTCCATATGTTGATTTTAATCTAAGAAAAACAAATTTTAAATGAAACAACTTTAAAAGATTTTTCTGAAGAGACATTTTATTTATGATTTGGGTTCTCAGAGGAAGAGTAGGTGGGACAATGAAGTCTTGCTTCTGGTTATGTTGTTCTTGCACAGACAAGTTTATGTTGCTGTCTGTATTGACTCTGAGTAGACAACTCGGAGCTCACAAGTTTACTAGATCAGATCTTCCAATGTTTCCTAGCACACACTACAAACAGAAGGGAAAGTCTCCAGTCTGTAGTTCTGCACTGACCTGTATGCAATACCCAGCGTTATAAAAAAGCTTCAGGGAGTCCACACCAAAACTTACTCAGCTCCCTTTCAGGGTTTCACTGACTGCATTTATATCCTGCCTGCTTGCACAAGTAAAGCAAGCACCACTGGGAAAACATAGCAGAATTTCTACTGGGATTTGGTGTCACGACAACAGTTATTTTGGGGAAGGAGTCTGATAAACTCTTGAAGAAAAGAATAATGCATAATTCTTACATACACAGGCCATTTTAGTGAGTATTACTGTAAAGCTCTTAACAGCCAGGGGCCAGATTCTGGTCATAGAGAGCTTAAGTCATGGTCATTTAAATGGAATTGCTCCCAGACAAACCTGTTCACATGAAATCACTGTCATTCAGTGAAAAACTCAATGTCGGATGCTGCTTACAGCTGGTTGTCATTTATACACCACCTGCAAAACAACACCTGCAAAAGAACCATTTGGCCTTTACCACTGTTTGGTAGTTGATGTGAACAGCTTCATTGCTCTGTGTCTGCTCCTGAACTTGGGGAACAAAGTGAAGAGCCACCCAGCAGCACTCTGACATGAAACTGTTGAGCCTGCAGCTGATCCTGTGTGCTTCCAGCTAGATTGCCTGGAGGTCACCAGAGGGCACATTACCTATCATGAAGCAAGATTTTTTGCTTGGGATGACACCAGAACTCACTGAAGACACCTCAGTAACATATGTGAACCCAAACACTTCCAGTCCTTGCCAGAGAACATTTTTGGCATATCTGTTTCAACATGAAGCCAGGTATTTCATAGAGGACACAAATATTTGCTCTAGATATTAGTTTTGATAAAATACATACAAAGGAAACAAAAACTTTTGTGGGATTTACTTTATGTTGTGCATATGCTGCTGCCATGTCTAGGATCGGCATCACCAAGCAATGAAATCTCACTGGTCTGTCTCAACGCTCCCAGTACCCACCCATGCTCCCTATCACCTTATGAAGTCCAGAATTTCAACAAATTTCATATTTGATACTTAAAACTTATTTAACCTTCAGAATTCAGAGAAAATTGCTAATACATGCCTTGAACAAAAATCATAAGGCAAGAAGAATTACCATTTGAGGAGAGGAAGACACCATTTGTGATTGTGTAAGTATTAGCATATAAATGCTAATAGTATTAACATATAAATATTAACTTAGTTTAATATTATTTCTCCTAATCTTTTGTCATCTGGCTGTTCTATTGCGTTTTCTTCTTTACCTTTTCCTTTACCTCATTCAAGAAAGTTATATAATCAAGAAATGTAGAAAAAAACTTTACCTCATGGATCACAAAGGAGTATAAACAGGAATGACCAGCTTCAAACAATTTTAAATGTGTTCCTTTGAGATTCTAAAATCTCTACAGAAATTTTACATTTGCCATCAGTAGATCTTTGTGAATGGGGAAATGACTCAGTTCTAAGTCAGATGATACTTCTGTTAGAAGCTGCTAGTTTAGAGACCTTTTCTAAACATTTGAAACTACAACAGTCATGGTTGCAAGTGAAGCCCGTGGAGACTAAAGCAGAAGGACAAGACTATTTCTCATTAACAAATTTAATAGTTTTCTCCTCTTTACTAAATAAATACAAATGCATTGGCCAGGTCAAAGTCTATGTTGACTTTAATTCTATTAGCATCTTCCAAAAACAAAACCAAAGAGCCCTTGGGTAATCCATGACTTGTAAGAGAAGTTGACTGCAGGCTTTGGTTTTCACCTGTGTTTACACTATGGTTCTATAGCCACTCCTGTCACCCTTTTCACCTCATCCCACAAAATAATTAACTCTGAAGGAGAAAAATGAACTAATCTGAATGTTGTTCATTTTTTGTATTTTCTTTGGAATTAAATTTGTCAGAGATTAAATTGCATTTTAAGCACTGTATTTGACAGTTAAAATTTATATCATAAAACACTGAGATAACACTCATTAATGTCTGTTTTTCTTCTCTTTTCCACTCCTGTTGCGAGCTGATTTTATTATTTTTCCTCTCAAAGTTTTACATATTCCCTAGACATCCCAGAGATTTTTTATTTGGATCAAAGCAGAGAATAAGGCTATTTTTGTGATTTTGCTACAATTACTGATCATCTCCATCTTTTCTAACTCCATTTTACACTCATTACAAGCAACTATATTTCATAAAATGCACAAATTCATCAACACTTTGTGAAATGTAATTAATCAGTAGAAACGTACAGCACATCACTGCTGATGTATGATAGTGCTCTACTTCTGTGCTTTTAAATATAGGAGATCTACAGGAATCAGAAGTGAATTTGCATATTAATCAAGACAAATAAACATGTGGTGATTTAACTAGGAGACTGTTATTTGGATGACAATTTAATCAGCACAGGTTGAAAGGTCCATCACTGCAGCATCCTGTTTCTGCTAAAATATTGATTGCGCTACTGATTTCAGTAATGCTTTATTTTACAGGGCACAAATAACCATGTAATTACTCTTTAATTGAATGGTAATTGCTTGCTGGCAATTATTTGTTACGTTTTCGAGTTTAATTACTAGGTTATTTGTGGTTTGTGAAATAAAATGTCACGTACTACTATCCCAAAATATTTTCAGTATCCCAAAATATTTTCAGTCTGTCAAAACCAGGAAAGTAAGTTATGATGGCCCAAGTGTGACGAATAATGTTAGAACACTAAAACCATTATTAAAATAATCATATGGGTCTTTGAATGGTTTCCTTTTACAAAATTCACACTAGATGTAACATTTGTAAGATAAATGGAGGAATACTGCACCACAAAATCATGATTTCCTCTGGGGTCTAGTCCTCCATTTAGCATAATTTATCCCAAAGCTTTGCTTCTCATTCTCCAGGCTTCTTTAGAGGAACTGAAATAGTGTCCTGTCCTCTTGAGAGCAAAGAATAACCAGAGTAGAAATATATTTCAACAGTACTTCATATTTCTGCAAGTGAAGTGGATTACCACCAGCACATTATCTTAGCAGCCTATAAACTTTGTAGGTTTGGCAGTTAGCTAGATAAGAAGGGAAAGGATTATGTCTTGCAGTGTCAATGAGATATGACACATTCTGTGATGTATTTATTCCAGGTTGTGATAGATGAGGTACCCAATACTTTGATCGTTAAGATTTGAATTTCACTTCCACACTTTTCACTTTGGTCATCGACTATTTATGAATTGGCAGAAGGCAAGCCCAGCAAGGACTGCTGATTTTGTTTTTTCAAAAGATATCCAGTTAATAAATTAATTATTGATTCCACAAGGCTTGAGCTGTTTGCTGTAAAAATACGCTAGACTTGTGATTTAGGAAGCTCTCTCATTTATCATAGATTTCTTCGATAACAACATATTTTATTAGGCTTAAAGCAGAAGTCCAGAGGTGCTGTATGACACCCTGCGTAAATTGCTCTGATAATAGTGGAAGTAACTGCTGCAAGTACTCAGGAGCAAAAAAAAGCCAAACAAACCAACTACACAAAGTCATGATCCTAGCTGCTTTCCTGAAACTGGAACAGGAACCACAGATGAAAATTTGGCTCTCCTCAAAGACCATGAAATAACACCTAGTGATTGTGCAAGGCGCTCTTTAAAGCTCTTACCAATAAACCTAGATCTTGATAATCTGAGTTAAAGCTATTTCCTATTACCCTAGGATGTTTAGTGTAGCATGGATTTAAAATCATCTCCTTGCTTTGGCATTTATTACAACATTTCAAAGATGCCAAAGGTAGTTAAACTCTACTTGACCTCTCGGTGTTTAAGAAGAGAAGCAAACTCTGACCTCACAGCAACCTGATTCTGTCTCCTCTCAGCGCTGGCAAACTGATCACTTGTCTAACCATTGCAGGACATTGGATAGCCAGGCACATCAAAGGCAACAAGAGCCAATTCAGCAGGAGGAAAAAAGTCATCCATGCAAAATGGGCAATTAACATTAATCATACATGAAGTTGTTTGAGCTGATAACTAGGACCTGGTCCCTATAGCAACTCTCATAAAACAGTGCCCATGCCGGCAGAAGGAGAGCCACAGCTCATCCTCCAGGGGCTCAGTGCACTCCTTCCTCACTTCTACAGAGGGAAATCCTGGAGAAAGGCTCCAACACTCCAAGGAAAAAGGAGAGGGCTGATAGGATGTGGAAAGGTGGTATCTGAGCACCCTGCCTGTTCCTCCACAAGAGGTTGGGAGTACAGGCAGACGGTGTAGAGGGTATTTGGCATAGCACCAGCAGAGGCTAAAACTCCACCTCCCGCACTCCCCCCCACCCCCAAGTCTTCACCTTTTGGACTTACTGTCACAACTGTTTTAGCACTAGTCCAAGTCATGTCACTCACACAGGTGACTGAGAACACCCCACAATAGAAATGAACCAAGCTACCACATATCCAGATGGATATTGGTTTTTGCTGAACATACCAATTCCATGCTTATCTCAATGCTTTATAGCAATGTGTATGACAGAAGCAATCACTAAGGCCCTTCAGAGTCTGAGGCAACAGGAAAATTCAAGGGCATCAGCGCTAGCACTTGGGTGTCCATACTGATGGGGTCCCTTACAGAATCAAAGACAAAACAGCCCTCAGAAGGTCTCCTGCCCCTCTTTCCCAAGGCAGGATCAAGCACGCTCAGATAATTCCAGATCAGGTTGTTCAGAGCTCCATGCAACCTGACTTGGAGTGTTTCCACAGATGGGGCTTTTACCACTTCTCTTGGCAACCTAGGCCAGTGTCTCATCATTCCCAGTTTAAAAAATTTCTTCCCTGTATCTAGCTGAAATCTTGTCTCTTTTAGTTCAAAACCATCATCCCATGTCCTGTCACAACAGGCTCTGCTAAAAACTGCTTAGTTCAGGCATTCTGAAATAAGTTTCAAACCAAAAAAGGATTTTTGGTTCATATAGATTTAAAACTTTAAATAACTCTTTCTGAATTACTTGTGCCTGCAGAAATGAAAGTACCTCGACATTCCTGTTGTTAACTTTTTTTCCTGTCAAGTAACACCTGTCACAGGAAAAAGGGGAATAAATCACCAAATATCAGAATTGTGGTGATTCACAGCTGCAGACGAGATGAAAGGCTGATCTATGTAACACACTGGGTGTATCAGTACTGAAATTAAGAGCATGCATGTACCCATATATGCGGTAGCTTAATATAACTACATTAAATTAGTAGCTGTGGCAGTGAAGATGCAGTGGCACAGACAAAACAGTTCATTTATCAACTGGAGATCACACCCAGAGGGACAAAGTTCCTGTTGCCGTGTCTCTACTCCTATTGTTACCCACTCTACCTAGATTCAGCCTAGAGGGAGGGAGTCCATCAGTGCTGGAATCATGCCACTAACTATATATCCAGAACCACAAATTTGAATCCCAGCTTTGTTGTCAAAACAATGCTCACTCAAGATGTCCAGCTAAACTAAATGTGAAAGTGCCAAGTATATAATGAGACTTGCAAGCCTTGGTTCAGCTACCTGGATAGTTCTGCTTGGATTTTTCTTCCAGGGAAAGCTCTGAACTACTGGAATTACAAGCAGCATCATTATGCAGTTTGCATTCTGGGTAATTTTTTATCTCCTAAAATATTTGACAATTCAGTACATAGAATAAGCCACTGAAAACAGGTTTAGGATTGCTTCACCTGTATGTGAAAGCTCAGCACTGACATAAGTAAATGATAAAGCAGGCACAGCCCACAGCTGACAGTGGCAAAGACACAGAGAGAATAAAGATTTCACAGAAGCAAGTCCTTAACGTCTTGCCTTCCTCAAAGAACCACAGAAACTGTCATTAATTCTCTTTCAGTTAGCCTTGAATCCAGCATATGGACAACAGTACAGGACCACACAGGTCTCTGTTACCTGCCACTATTCACTGCATGTCTGTTCGGAGCCTGATGGGCTTCCTTCCCACACTGACAGCTCCATTTCTGGGCTGTCAGCAGGCTCTACCCTGTGCTAGAGAACATTGCTCAGCCCAGCCATCAAGCCATCACTCCTTGAACACGTGGGTTCCAAAACCAGGACTGCAGGACTGAATCATGGATTGTCCCTTGGGATAAGGAACATGTGAGGACTGCATGGCGACAATGATCGGTCTCTGCGTCCACCTAGGAAGAAAGTACTTTAATAAAAACAATCTGTATAACATCTTTAGGATTTGTCCCAAAGACAATAAATGTATTGGGTTGAAAAGCAAACAAGAAAGGGCAAAAGAAGTATTTTCATTAATGTAGCTGAACATCACCTATTACAGTATAGTGTCCAACCTAGTGCAAAGACATGCCATTGTACCAGGGAGCTATAAATCTGCTTTTAGCTGAGTTAAAATTTTTTCAAGCAACTTTTTCAAGCACTGCTTTACAGTTTTCAAATACATACTTCTACAAATGTTTGCATCGACACCTTCCAAGCAGAGAATCACCATCTATTACCAGTACTCATGATGCGTCACATGCACCTGAATTATATCCTTACAAGTTTTACTTTTGACCTATATCTGAATTCAATGCCAATTTAGAGGAACATTATCACAAAGAAAGGTTTTTGAAATACTGCTGGTTTCCACTGAGCTGTATCTCAATAAGATTCAATTCAATGAAACTTGTAAAAAATGTGATTGTTTAAGCCTATTATCTCTGGGCAGAACCCTAATAGCAAGCACTTGACATATTTACAGCATCGAGTATCACATAACCCACATGAGATGATAGCTAATTCCTTAACAGTGGTGTATTGTAGTCTGGTGGTACAATATTTTCATAGCAATTCAACTTTGATGCAGTGGGAAACTACTCTTGCTTTAACTGTTTTTAGTATCTTAAGCACTACACCTTTCGGTGTTTTCACAATTTTGCAAAGGCTCTTCAAAGTTAGAAAGCAGAAATTCATCATTCAAAGAATAATAAATGAAATAACATAGAAAAAGTTCCCTGTATCAGCCTTTGCACCTATACTGGAGGTGAAAGGAAGAATTGTTCACAGCAGTCAAAAGGAGCCTCTATGTTTAGGTGGTTGTATCCAGAAATAAACACTCAAGGGTTAACCTCTGCAGCACAGAAAAAGCCCTTTAGTTAGCTGGTGGTCCTGGAAGAGTATGAACTTAAACAGGTGGTTTGAGTTAAGTAACTACACTGCTTCACCTTTACCTTGCCAGGTTAGCATTTAATTTGCTACCAAAAAAAAAAAAATTAAATTGCAAATATAGACAAGGGTACTGTTTCTACTGCAAATACACAAAATTATTTTTAAACAACAAAATATCAAACAAAGAAGTATTTTTAAACAAGAAACCACAAACATTTTTAAAAGGGCACAAGCGAAATTTTCAGAATTCACATTTAATTTCTTGTTACCATCTCCCTGCTGTCACAAGATGTTAGTATGAATGGCACTGTACACCCAGCCTGTTCAAACAGCCCTGCCCACCCCAGCCTCACCTGCCTGTGAACAATCAAGGCACAAGGGTGCCCCCAGAACCAATCCCACATGGGACACTGATGTCCATCCTGCATCACTTAGTGCCATTTCTTCCTTTGAGACTAAAGAGTTCACAGCTGTTGGAAATACAGGGCATCTAGAGAGGAACCCAGGGGAACACTAGCAAAGAGACAAGGGAAGAACAATCTCTGCTATGGTCTGAACCCACTGGCTGTTCTCTGTGCCCAGCTACACCTCCTCCTGCCACTTGACACAACTTCAGATGATGTTTTGATAGACAGCTCTAACGCATCGAGGGCTGATACCAGTTTAAGTCCAGCCTCTGCTCTTCTGCTAAATCTTAGCCATGATTCTGGTTTTGAGAGACTTTAAAAGAGTCCCCTCCTGTGAGCTAAAATCAGCATTCTTTCCTGAGCACCTAATTCTGATTTGGGTTCACACTTTCCAAACAAACTGGTGCATAGCTTTGGGAGGGTCAATTAGCTTTCACTGTAAAGACCTTAAATGGTCTACTGTCCACCGCATTCCTTTTATCTTTTTTTTTCCCCCCCAATAAACATCCCTGCAGTCACTTTTTCTACTACGTGAAAAAAATAAAGTAAATAAAAATCTAACCTCCACTGCTTTTTGAGCCACAGGTTTGTTTTCTTGTCAGAGTCTCTGTGAGGAGAAATCAGGAACTGCCCCATGCAGGACACAGAGAAGGCATCACCACAGGGCACAGCTGGGCCCAGCCCATGCCGGACACAGCCAGTTCCAGCCGGCACTGCCAAGGTATCGCCACAGGGCACAGCTGGGCCCAGACCATGTTGGTCACAGCCGGTTCCAGCCGGCACTGCTAAGGCATCACCACAGGGCACAGCCGGTTCCAGTCAGCTCTGCTAAGGCTCTGCCACAGGCCCCAGCTGGGCCCAGACCATGCTGGCCACAGCCGGTTCCAGCCGGCTCTGCTAAGGTATCACCACGGGGCACAGCTGGGCCCAGACCATGTTGGTCACAGCCGGTTCCAGCTGGCTCTGCTAAGGCACTGCCACAGGGTACAGCTGAGCCTATCAACAAAGATGGTGGCGCCTGTGTGTTAATGAGACCTTGTTGTCCTTACCCTGAGCCACACACAGGCTGGTACACACAGAAACAGTAACTTCAGGAGAAGCACCAAACAGAAAACTGAAGCATGTCACTCCTGGAAGTGACTTTAAATGCCAGGTACAAGGTGTTGCCTCTCACTACGTCACATCAGGACTATCACCACTAGAAACAGCTTCATGGGCCAGCAAAGGGAACTGAAGGTGGAGATCAGGCAGGAGAGAAGTATCTCCATACAGCAGATTTACAACTGAACTCTTCCCTCTGTTACCTCAGTAAAAAAAACCCGAACAAACAAAGAAACCAGAGTAACGATATCAACTATGTTAAGCAGAATTTCTAATGCTAGAAACTCGCCATGTTTGTGCAAATCCATGCACTTACCGACACACAGAAAATTTACCTGATTAAAACTCTTCAGAGCAGCAGATGACTGAAATAATTGTGTAAAGGAATCATGGCCCACTCTGATTGTGAACTGAGCCAAGCTTAAGAGTTCACTGTATGGGAAGAAGTAGGTTTTAACTAGAATCTGTAACCCTGTTGACTATCAAACCATGGATCCAATGAGGACGGCAGTTCCATGATACCTAATTCCTCCCTGACCTCTCCCTGTGAGCAGGGAGTCTCCTACTCTCCCTTAAGAGATTACAGCATTACTCTTTCCCTTCTTGCTAATATTCCCTCTGCTCCACCAGTAAGCTTTACTCTTCCGCCCCCCTTCCCTCTCAGGTGCTCTAACGAATCCAAATGAGAATAATTATTCTCAACTCATAGTTATCTTCTAAAACTACTTGTTTGGGTTTTACGGTTTTTTTAGTAACTGACTTGAAGCTTCAACTACTTTTCTGACCAAAAGCTTGTTTGCTTTTCTGTGGACAGCTACATGCACCAACCTTTCTCATCATGGTTACAGCTAGCTTGCCACTGATGGAGAAACACAATGTCATTTGGTAGATACATCCTTTTAAATTACGTCACATGAGGAAAAACTGGAAGAAGCTAAACTTGGGGCAGGGAGAAGTGGCGTGAGACATTCCCAAGTTCAGGGATTTCTTGAAATAAAGTTTTTCCCAGGTTAGATTCAAAAGTTTAGCAGACAACTCGTACCCGCTGTCAGGTTTTTAAAATGATCTCCCTTCAGACTGAAAGGTCTGTCTCTCTCAAGAAGTACGTGCTGTGTGTAAACTTAAAGCACCCACTTCTGCCTCCCTGAACGTTCAACATTTAACTCTGCTTCACAAAGGCAGAGCAAACGTAGAACATGTGTTGGGTTGTATGACAAGAGAAGTGTAGGCACAGCCCTGCTCCTACTCTGGGCAGATAGCCTTGCCACTGACTTCAGTGGAATGGCAACCAAACTTCACAGGCACAGTTCACTGCTCCTTGGTAAAGATGCTTTTTTTTTTTTTTTTTTTTCCTGAAAGTTGTTGAAAAAGACTAAAAGAATTCAAGTAGAAGAGTGTTTGTAACCAGATTTCCTGGAGATAAATGAAAGACATACGTCTCCATGGCTGCCAGCCTGCTAGATTTTGCAAGCATAAATATTTACCTAGGACTAGGCGTGGGGAAATCAGGAAGAAAACCACCATCTAGTCCCTTCAAAGTTTAAACACTGTACCACAGAGGTCATTATTTATAAATAGAAATAGGGAACACATCTTTTCTGTGTATATTTCTATCATGCTTTTCAGCCACTCCATATGCCTTCTATTATTACCATTCTTACACCAGAAAATAATTCTTGTGTCACTTGCTCACACTGTATGCATTAATTTTCTTTAGGCTTTCTTGTGGTTATTGATTTCCTGCTCTGTTGAGTGGCTTTGTTTCGTTCTCAGCAGGCTATCCATTTTAAAACAACAGTTGTTCAACAAATAAAATTTTTTTTAAATTCTAAAATTAAATTAGTTTTATCTCCATTTATTTTTATCTGAGTTAAATGCAGGTGACACATTTCCCCTAGAAAAAAGGAAATGCTTAATGCCTCCCAGCATGCAGGGCAAACCAGGTAAAATTTTTCTTTTCTAATAAGACATATTTATTGTTATGATTGGAAATATGAAAGGACAAGTAAAGTATAAATAAAGCCTTTTTTGTATTATGTTGCAATCACTGCTGTGGCCAGTGTTTTCACATCAGCAAAAGGGGATTATCTGGTATAGAGCCAAATTTGTTTAAGTCCTATCTTGCTACACTCAAAAATCACTTAAAGAACCTTTTTCCCCCTTTTCTGTGCAAGTGGGATCATGTTCTAACAGTGTAATTATTCATCCTGCTAAGCAGAGTATGTTTGCTAGCCTTGTCCACTGCACCAGCCCAACATACACCAGTTTTACAAGGCAATGAAGGGACAGATAGACAGATAAATGCAGCTCTTCTATACCAAACCAAGGCTAAAGGCATTTCTGCAGAAGGTGACAGCGCTGACATGCTACAGCTTGTCTCAATGCTGCATATTAGACAAGTGCAGTTCCAGGGTTCTAAGGCTTGTTTTCCCCCTCCATCCTCCAACATGCTTATTAACCAAGTGCACTGCAGTGAAGAAGTGGGGAAACAAGTAGATGCTGTATTGATGACAGAGTTCTTGTCAGACTTCCTGCTAGAAGTGTGTTACCAAGTGCCAATTATTAGGGCTCTAAAAGCTCCTCTACATGTTTTTCCTCTGTGTTCTCTAACAGACTCTCATTTGTGAATGGCAGGAATTTGCTGTTCGAGCATCATCTTCCTTATCCTCTTGTCTTTAAAGAAGCAGCTTGTGTACTGCTGCTCATGCATGAACATTTTCTCCAGAAGCAACAGGCTTTACATTCATTATCCAGTTATTGAAGAAAAAAATTGGAAGTAATTTCTTATATTGAATATATTATTGTGTTCAGGGAGAGACATGTTCCTGCAGGACCCATGGGATAACTGTGATGCCAAAGAGCAGACACAGGATTATTCAGAAATGCATTTAAATCAGGTGGACACAGATGTGGGACTACATCCTTCATAGCCAAACTGGCAGAGGAACAAGTACCACAATGGTCTAAGATTCAGGTGCACCCTCCACACTGGGACTGCACAGGCATGTATCTCAAAACTCTTCTGTATGTGTCTGACAAATTAAAACCATTTAGAGTCTTCCTCTATTTTGAGGCTGCAGTCTTGTAAGGAGAGAATAAAAATCACAATAAGCAACCAAAATGGCCATGTAGAGCAGTGTACTGAACATTGCCACACAGCCCAGAAATGCTGAGCTCGCCTTTGTCCTGCTCGGAACATTCAGGTATCAGCTATCCAGAGAACTCTACTGAAGAGGAGGATTACAGCAAACATGCAGAACATTGCACTAAGGGCTGGGAAGGTAACACAACACCAAAAGGCAGGAGACAGCTCAGTACCTCTAAGTGCTGTGAATTCTTCACTGTCAATATCTGGCCTTTACAGTCAGACTACCTGCAGAAGAGTGAACAATCTGGCTTCCAACTACTCACCAATGTCCTGTGAGGCTTAACTGACCAATTATAAAATGATGGTCTTTTCACACAGAAACATGGATAAAGAAGCTACACTCAGCAAGTGAGTTAATTAAGATGAGGACTTTTGATGACCCTACACACACAAGAAAATACTTATTCACTGAACAAAGTCCTTCCTGTAAACCATGTGCTATGTATCTCTCCCACATGACAGATGACAGCAGTATCTATCATTTTTAAACAGCCAACAATCATCAAACCTAAGTGGTGAGCAGCGGAGCTATGTTATTTATCCTTCCAGTAAATTAATAACAGTAATAATAATCTAATACAGAGAAATTTCATCTGTAGAGTTCAAAGTATTTTCTAGAGACCAATGTCATTACAGACACACAAATACAGACCTACAAGGTGAAAATCACCTCCAATTATAGAGAGAAATCACAATCCTGAATCCCCAGGATTTGCCACATACAGTCTTGAAATCTAACTGCTCATAGTTAGGATCCTTCTTTGCCAAAACTCAGGAGCTCACACCAGAGCTTGGACCCCTCGCACAGCCCAAAGCCATTCTGCAAACATAGGTCCTTCTGGAAACACAGAGCTGGGTCAGCTGCCCAGAGAGCACTCTCTTACCCTACTCTGTGTGTAACTGGTGCTGAGTTTACAAAACCCTACACAGGGAAGAAAAAAAAAATTATAAGTATGAAGACTAAATTTTCAGAGGAAATAGGCTTTGAAAAAATACGCAGGATAGAGGAAATGAAAAGAAAAATGTTTTCATTCAGTTTCCTGTTTAGATGTATGGACAGATTTGACTTCAAATAGACGAGCCACACAGAAGTTTAGTTTATAAGGGTCAGATGGTAACAGTTTCTGTCTAATCCTTGATTTACATTAACTTACAGGAAAATTAATGATTTTAAACAGGCATCAAAGCCAGGCTGTTTTGTTTTTTTTTTTTCATTTCTCTAACTTAGCTTGAGGAACAATTGTTTCCTTTATCTGTCTTCCAGAAAGTTAGTGATTGTGTTTAACTTAAACTACTCATTTAGCCTTCAGGCACAGCATATTATGAGTTGTTTTTCAATGAACATTAGCCCCTTAAGAGTGCAAACTCCTTGACAGCTCTCTTAGATTCTTGTGCTTACTTGAGCATTTCACAAACCCACTCTTCACAACTGCACACATTATAATTTACGCATTAAACCAGCAGGTTTTCACCTCAGGTCTGTTGCCAAGAATAATCTTTCAAAACTCTTTTATCTTCTTGTAAGAACATAATTATAAAATGTGCAATTAACAGACAAAGAAAGGTCTTAAGAAAACTTTTAGAGCAATATTGCCTACTTTAATGTCTCAACCAGACGGCGGTTGAAAGAAAGTGACTTAAAGACAATAAATAAAAAGTGACATTTTCAGTCTGCAATGATATGCCAAGTGTAAAGTTCGAGATACTCAAGTGAGAGTACTGCACTTCGGTCTCACTAGCAGCAGTGCTATGAATTCTTTTGTTTTGATGTTGGACAGACAAAGGACATGTAAACATCATTACTGATAGGCATCAGTACAAAAGCAGGGAGAGCCCATATGCAAAAAGAACTGTTTGTTGCAATTTTTCCGTGAAGGGACCCATCCAGTGACTGATTTTCCCCAGGCATGAATAGTATGCTCATTTTTGTTTTTTGTTAGAACTTGACTTTGTACAGTCTAATCCTGGAGCCTTTTCCTCTAAAAATACAGGTGTTTCCCTTCCACTAATTAAACATGAGTGCTGTGTAATTGTCGACATTCTCAAATTGGTGTAATCACCTTGGCCTGCACAGCTGACAACTTCCAGCTCAGCTTTATTCCAGATAATATGAAGATATTTTTCAAAGCTGTAGAGAAATTACGTAAGACGACTGTGCCATCTGAAAACAAACCAGCTGCATTATTGTACAGCCTGCCACGGTGCTATAAAATATCTGCTGGGAACTAATTAACTTAGGAGAATTATCAAACACATCACACAATAAACTGACAATAAACTCTACTGCTTAATTACACAGCAGTGGTCATCTGGACTGCTCTTCTTCACATAATTTAGTGTATTCCACTATTACTAATTTCTGTCATTTTAGAGGGACATTTCTTTCCTTGAGATTTAAGTTTCAATGGCGTTTCCATGACAAATAAATCCAGAAGAGAAGCAACAGCTATCTTTTCTCAGAGTTACCGCAAAGTATCAGCAACTGCACGAAACACAAAATCAGACTTGCACTATTTTAGGAGCTGGAAAGATGAGCAAATATCAATACCCTTTTGACCACCTACTACAGCGTGAGTTCTCTCACACCTCAGGTGTTAGAGATACAGTTCTGCATTAGCAACAGCATGTAAACAATTACCTGTAAGAAGAAACAGACTGGCATGCTTTAAGAATATTGCTTCCTATACTTATTCACAAAGAACATCTCAAATTAAGGAAATAAGAAACAAAGATCCACAGAGCTGTGATCTTTGAGCGCCCACAGTGGCTCTGTGGTTTCACAGGCACTCTAACTTACCTCCTCCTCAAACTGCTGTCCAAGAGCCAAGACCAAGACATGAGGGCCTGCTGCCGTTCCACCACAACAGGACATTGTTATCCTGTTTCCAATGCCACAGATGCTCTTACCAAAGTCAAAGGTGACACGCTGCAGTCTATAACTATACCCTGTATGTTCCAGCATGCAAGTGCATAGGAATAGAAAGTGTCTGTAACACACACACCCAAACAGTGTCTGGACACTGGAAACACAATTACCACTTACTGTCTTCATACCACCAGCACCACAACATTATGGGACATCATTTTTCTTTCTGATCCTATCCAGTTCACTGGCACTGGAAAGCACTGTTCACTGTCTTTTAAAGCCTGTATTACACAGGCACTTAAATAACTCCAAGCACAAAAACTGACCCTACACTGAAACTGAAATCATGAGGGGACATCAGTATTGACAACACATACAAATGTACCCAGCACCTTAGCAGAAACATTCACAGTTGCAAAAGAAATGGCTTCCAAATAGTATTTTAACCTAATATCTTTCCTTTCTGTTCAAAACAAGCAAACAAGCAAAACCTGAATTCGAGCAATGTAACTAATTTATAGGCCAATAAGTTCTTTCCCCTTAATTTTAAAAACTGTTTTTATTGACAAAAATATCCTTTCAAGTTAGCATGAAATCTATGTCAGTGTCCAGTCTAGATAGGTCTACATAATTACTGACCTGGAGAAACAACTTCTGCTTCTGATAAATAGTTAAACAACTATAAAGAGAATGATCTCAGGCTGATGACAGCCCCACCTGCATTGCCATTAGGCAGAATAAAATCCTGAGAGACAGAGAGAGAGAGAGACTTGCAGAATTAATTAATATATTGGGGGGAGGGGGGGAAGAAGATGCAATACATTTAGACTTTAATTCAAAAAGAAAAATCAACTAATAAGAGAGGGTTGTTCTAACAAAACATTAGTATGGATGTGAGCACTCACAGCCTTGAAACACAGCGAATGATGGTATGGTGAGGAGCCACCTTGAAGATTCAGCAATAAATTGATTTGGCTCTAACTCAATCTAATATCTTCATAAACATTCTAAAAAGAAAGCAGAAAAATTTAAACAAAACCTCACAGAACAGAAGGCATTGACAGGAAAGGGGAAGTATTACAAAAGCCTTGGGTAAGATCTGAATGATACAGAAGCAGCTTAAAAATTAATTCAGTTCTTACAAAAAGCAAAACTAATGAAGTGTGAAAAATAATGAAAATGTAGCTCTCAAAAAGAGAGGCAACATCTGTAATGTTAATATGCTGGGAGACATTTAGGTGTTATAAAAGACTGCAAATTAGGCAGATGCAATAAAAAAAAGGAAAATCTCCAACTTTTTTGCTGGGCTGTATGCCTAGAAGCATCATGTCAGAAAAGGAAGAAATTGCCCTAACTCATTGCTCCTGCAAGGCGGTACCTGGAACTGCACGTGAATTTCCCAGCAACCTAATTACAAGAAGGATATTGCCGAGCTAGAGGGAATTGAAAACACAGCAGTTAAAATTATTAAGTCATAAGAATGAGCTGATTTAAAATGAAAGATTAAGATTTACATTACTGTATTCTGTGTGGTAAACAGCAGATGTGAAAAGACTGTTCAAAATACACCACCATATCTGAGCAGATCTTGGCATATGCCAGCAATAACACTGCAACTTTTTTCGCTGGTCCAACTGCACAATCAATAACAACCATTTTTAAATGAGTATAAAGGCACAGAATACCCCAAACCCCTGCAGCTCACTCATGGGGTAGAGTGGGGAAAGCGAAAGGTACAAGCTAAGGCTTCACTGCCCTCTTCACACAGCTTTGAAACTCAGCTTCTGCTGTGCTTTTGCCACTCTGCTGGCTATCATTTCAGAATCCCCAAGGAGGCCCTTTAGATGTCAAACATGTATGGTGCAGAGATTTGCACCAGACACATTATTTTGCAACGATGTGTAACAAATTTGGGGTTCCTTCTGAGAACAGCAATGCTACAGCACTTTCAGTTTTCTCCTTCAGTATTGCTCCTCGCTGCTTCGCAGCTCCAGTTGCACAGCTTTCCCTTCAGCAAATATTAACGACAGAATAAATTCCTTAGCTAACTCAAAAGGTTATTTTCCAGTGATACTTAACAGAGCAGAGTTATTCTAAAGCATTATTCTACCATGACTAACTGACATTAAAAGAAGTGCAAAGTACATAACTTGATTCTTTTTCAAACACATCAGAAGCCATTTATTTTCAAATGACATAAAATCTGTCTGGGATGAAATCCTGCTTAAGTTGCACTGTTGTAATCTCAAAGGAGAATGTACAAGAACATTTTTTCAGTCACTCACTGCGAGTCCAATTTTTTTTTTTCATAAACTCTCCAATTCTGGTGCTTGGTAAGCATGTTCTCATTCTCTTTATTTACTCATTGATTTTTATTGTCATTGCATCTACACATTTCCCAGGGAAGAAAAAGAAAACAAAACAAAACAAAACAAAACAAAAGCCATAACACCAACAGAGAAACATTAACAACAAAACAAAAAACAAATAAACAAAGCCAAACTCGAATAAACAAAACCAACCAAGCAAAAAACCAAAACCAAACAAAAAAAAAACCAACCCCAAAACAAAAACAAACAAAACCACACAAAAAAATTGTTAAAAAATCATGCTAAGCCTTGAATTTTTTCTTTTAATGTGTTAAAACAACTTTCCTAAAAAAGTGGACTTTACTTTCAACACTGCATTATTTCTTCACAAGAGGTTCATTTCTAACTTTCTCATCACGACTATGGTGATGTGGCATGGCATAAAACTAATTTCAAATTAATCCAGTTTAAATTTCTTAATAATAAGATATTTTCAGGTTGGTTATAAAGCACATCCCTCCATCATGGGCCAAATGCTGTTGTCCCTATTAATCCTTACTGCAGTACAGCCTGACAGAAATGTTTTCATCTACCTAAGCAAGACTGACCCTATAAAGTGCTGCAACCCTCAAAGCACCTGGCAGCAACAGACAGAAATTCTCTTTTGCAGGTCTATGCACCAAGCAAGAACTCCAGGATTGTCCTTGTGTGCAGCTCTCAAAGGACTTAAACTTTGGAGCCTCACAAATGCTTTAAAGTAGGCCTGCATGCATACTACCTTACAAACTGCTGATGTGATTGACTCAGTTAAATGTATCAGACCTCAGAGGCCTCTGAATGTCTTTGGAAGAAATGAGCACTCATGCCTGCATCTGTTTCATGATAAGCTTTATCAATATACTGTATTAAAACAAGAAAAACAAATGCTAAAAAAGAGCACTTCAGAATTCCTTAAAAAGCAAAACAAAACTGGACAGTAACTCTAACCTTACAGTCAAAAAACGCAGTCAGTGATTGATGTGCACATTAAAAACCCAGACAAGCTCTGCTGTGTATTTTTAACATTTGCATTTTTACCAAAGACATTCAAACGTATCCTGTTCTACACAAGCCTAAAACTTGTATCAATTATCAGGATCCAACTGGGCATTTCTCAAAACATCAGCTTCTTACCCTAATTGTTGCCAGTAATAAAAGCTTTTTTTTTTTTTTTTTTTTTTTTTTTTTTTTTTTTAAAAAGAGAGAATGAACACAAAAGATACTCAGAAAACAACACTCTGGCCTCTTCTCTTTTCTATATTTGAATGCTACCTTTAACAATCATGTATTTAGATTTTCCATCACCAGTTTGTCTAATGTTTTATAGTTATTTTTAACTTGACTTTTTCAATCTTGTGATTTAAAATAGCTCTTGATCTTTAGCAACACAAACCCCAAAATGTACGGAAGTAAATATAATTCAGTACCAGGCTCTTATCTGTGCAGCTATTTTTATTGGAATTTTATTTTTTTAAGTTTTAGAGGTTGGAGTTTAAAATGCAGGCATAATTACAGGAAACATTAATCTGTTAGGAACAACTCAGTTTAATTAAATAATGCAGTAATAGAATACCTAGCTAACGATATCCATCAGTGTCCAAATGTATAGGTATAATGACATACAGAAGAGAATTTGCCTTCAGATATTCCCTCCCAGATCCTACCATGGAAGGAAGATCCTGTAAAATACAGAAGGCCCAGAAAGGTGCAAATAGAGGCCGGGAGTGAGGGGAAATAAAAACAAACAGGTGAACAGGTGAGAACTACCACAAATCTCTGCCAAAAAAAACCCAAACAAAACCCCACCACCAGTAAAAAACAGTTTATAATCATTTAAACTTGGAGATCATTAACGAGATTATTTCTAAAACTTCTGAACAACTTCTTCTACATTTCTGGGGCCCTGCTTCAGTGAGGTTCTTCCTCTGTAGCTTTTTCAAAAGGAAAGGTTGCTTTGTGACACCAGAAGTGTGTCCTTGTTGACCCCTAGAATTCTCTCTCACTGTTGCACATAGCCCTCACAACCATTTCAATATAGTCTTAACCTCAATAATAAAGCATCAGCAACACACAGACAGATGTACTTAACTAATGCTAACTGTGGCTCTGCTGCTGCCAGCTGAACTGCTCCTACCTGCTTCAACAACTGAAAAACCACTCCCACTTGCTTCAACCTCTGCAACTGCACAGGGATTATTCAGGGAAGAATAATCTGCCCTTTCCAGAAATGTAGAACCTGGGCACCCACTATTTACACTCTAGTACCTCAGAATGCTCTACTTATAAACTCCTACAGTTGCTCTAACCTGGGACTGAGCTCCAACTGCCCTACCAGAAAGAAGCAATTTATCCCATTTCAGGTAACAGTTAAAGCAACAGGAAGTATTAAAATGCAAATACTTGGTTTTAGAAACTAAAAGTACTTCTCCAGTGTGAATTATTAAACTAATAATTTATACTGGTTTAAACTTACTCATTTTAAACAAAAGGGTACAAGTGAACTAGTTGCACTAATTATTTCAACTTGAATCATGGCACTTTGATTTAACAGGAGACATCATCTAACAAGGTGCCTAAAATAAATGCATCTACATTTATAGCTTTTGTTAATGACAAATCATTAGAAAACCAGTAAATAGCATGTTTAAAATTAGGATTTTGTCCCTTTCTTAATTCTCATAAAGACAGCAGCCAAAAAACTAAGTAAGTCAGGGTGCCTTTGAAGATATTTAATTAAAATCTAATCCCACATTCTTAAAGGCTCACATAAATTAAGCTGTCATTCAGGAGATTTATGCATTCACATTTGCATATTACATACAATTCATCAATTACTCATGTTTGAAAGCAATGCCTTTCTCAGGGAATGGGGCTGCCAACAGTGCCGACAGGCGCACCGACATACCGCCGGCACCCGCTGGTACCTTGGAGAAAGCCACTTCCATCTGGTGATCCTCTGCCATCACACACCGCCCCGAGCACACACACATACCTGACTCCAGCATGATGGATTCTTTTCAGCTCAATCTGCCAGCTAAAGATGAACATTTTGGAGTCCTCAAGCAACCAGAACAGAGTTTACATTCTTCACATCATGGAAGGAAGTTTCACAGGACACCCACTAAGTCACCCGCTTCTGCTGCAGGGAGCAGTGCCCTTCTCCTGGATTTTCTCAAATAGTAGCACATCCAGACCCAGAAAGCTTCCCCAGTACATTTCTACAGCTTCTTAAATATTCTTAGATAATCCTGGCTTATGTATATGTGTGGACTGTTCTGTATTAAAAGCGTTACTACCATTTCCTGCAACATCAAGGTGTGATGCCTCTCCTTCAGCAAACGGATTACAGATGCACCAAGGGGCAGCACTGCCAACTGAAGGAGGCATTGCCTCTGGCAACTAGGTGCAGTCATGCAACGCTTCAGCTAGCCCAGCCTTAGACCTTTGAAAGCCAACACTGGTAACTGCACCAAGTGAAATGCATGAAGTCACTCAACTTCATTAACTGCAGCCTCAACCAGGTCTTAAATCCACTCTCACAAGGGGAAAGACTAATTCAATAACCAGTTGTTACCCTGTCTTGTTACCAAGACACCGCTTGTATCTTACAGCCACTGAGCATTGTATTCTTGTTATGTGATTAAAACCAGCCTGTTGTTTATGCTTATTTCCTCCAAATGTTTTCTGCAACTGCTTTAAATGTTTGGGTTTTTTCCATCTAGCTGCTAGTTGCTATTACAGCAATTACATAAAGTATAAATGAGTAACTCTAATTTGTTAATATCTGGGTTGTATTTTTTTCAGTTAATGAAACAAAAGGTTTTGAGTTAATAAAACAAGGGATAAATACCATGGTTGATGTTGGCACCAACTTCTCAATGACTCTGATGAGAAGTGACTTAGTTGTACCATGCCTCTGCTGAGAGTTGAGGCAAACACAGAGCACGATGCTGTCCATTTATTAGCTTTCCTCTAGTGACAGAGCACTTCAGCACACTTCCAGCATTCTCCACAAGCATCACATTCACTTGGACAGTGCAAAGACATCCCTCTTCAAAATTTCGTATGCCCTGCATATTGAGCTATTTGTCTGGTTCAAGGTTTCTCTCTTTTAACTCTCTTGAATTTTAAAGAAACTGTTGGGTGGGAATGAAAAAGTAAGCAGGGTCATCCTCAACTATAACAGGTTGCCCAAAGTCCTGTCAGGCTTCACCTTGACTATCTCCAGGGATGAGGCCTCAGCCAACTCCCTGGGAAACCTGATCTAGGATAACAGTCTGGGGAAAAAAAATACCTGAGATGTTCTAGACAGCACAACCACTGGCTTTAAAGAAACAAGTTTAAACAAGCACAAGCACAAGTAACCACCCACCTGGGACACACAGAGGGCTGGAGCCCCTTCCCCCAAGTGCCTCCTGCCGCCTTCTCCCATGCATTCCTCACCACACCCTGCGCCTCTTCTCTCACCTGTTCCTTTCAGTGAGGTATGTCACCACTCTCCTGATTGACACTTTTTCTGTGACAGTGTTGTATAAACAGAAAATATAATGGTGGTGTGCTACTCTGGGCGGGGCATTTATCTGTGCTTGTCACAACACAGGAGTGGCACAGTCACTCACACGGTGAACACTGACATCTTCCCCTACCCCTCCAGAAAGCTGCATCTTACAGCTGATGCAGATTACAGAATAGCTGCACTTAGCAGAAAAACTAAAGAACATGGAATGAAATCATACCTATCTGCATAGCTGCTACAATATAATAATGGATAAGGTGAGAAGGCAGAATGCCTTCTAAAAGGAATCTGGGAGATGGTCGATATACAGAGGCTCCAAATACACTGGAGGCAAAAGCAGCATGGAAAGCTCCATGACTTCAAATGTTCATTGAATTAATAATATTGACAATGCTGAAAGTCTCCCTAGCTTGCTGCTGTACAGTCCATTGCAAAAAAAAATCTCCAGAACATGTCGACAGCAGTCACCAAAGAATTAGTTTGTTTTCACTGAAGTTTGACGCAGTTTGTAAAGTTGGCATCAGCTGGCAGAGAGCTCCATCCACCCTGTGCAGCCTCACAGAACTTTTGAGCCATGAAATGGTTCCACAGGAAAGAACCTAAAAACCTGTGGCTCTCAAATGATGTTAAAGGTGGAAAAAAAACAAGAAGTCATTGCTCAGCACCCCTGAGCTCAGCAGATGTGCTGGGATCTCCACCCTTCTGCCCACTGGATATCTTCATCCTTGCAGCTGCCCTGTTCCACACATGCTGGCCACCAGTGCTGCTGATGTCACTACCGAAGAGATTAATCCTCTGTTTTTCCAAAATGTTCACATCTTCCCTTTTTCCTAACCAAAAACAATGGACTGATGGGAAATCGACTCTTTGTTCTCTGACTCTGGTGAACCTACCACCCGTGCCATGGGCTGCCCTATCACCATCACTAAACAGCAGATAACTTAATGGAATGTTCTCCTTGAAATCAGTACCACCCTATTAGTTTAACAACACCAGTTTGTCTGAAATTCTGGCAAGAGGCTGTGTTATGAGCAACTGGCACTGACTATTTCTCATTCATCACACACGTCCATGTGTCACAGACCTCTGGGAATTGATTTTTCCTCACACGAAGCTACGCAGTGTTGAAAGAGGGGGGAGAAAACCATTTAAGCACCCATTAGATTGGAAGGTGACACCTACAAACATCTGGCTTCAACCCAGAAAACGAAAACTGTTGTAAATTAATGGCTTTCCATACATTACCACACCTTGTGTTTTCACTATATAAACATCAAACTGAAGTTTGTTAAATTTAAATAATGTGAAACCACATCTCCAGCTTCCTTAGTTCAGACAGATGGCTCAAGCCATAACTTCACATCAGAAGACGTCTCCTCTGGTTCCTGAAGTACATCATCCTGGAGCTTCTGTCACGGAAAGCTTTGCTGGTTTTCACCTTCAATACTTCTCTCTCAGGAAAAAAAAAAAATGCAGCTAATGGTCAACCCCCAAGGGTACACTTCAATGGAAGTCTCACACTGAGATGTCCAAAGTACTTGTCACTAAATTATGTGTGCCTCTAAGCTCAACAATAATAACCTGCAGAACCTTGTCACTTTACCTGTATAACCAAGACAAGAAAGTACATTTCTAGGTATTTCAATTTTCTCTGCATTCAAACAAACTACATTTTACAGTTTAATCTTCATTTTTCAATTAAAGACTAAAGCCTAAGCCAGCTATAGATTTCCACTGAGATTTCAAACTGGCTGGCTGCCAGCTCAAGCCATCAGCATTCCTTTCTGCAGAGCTAAAGCTCTGTACAGTCATTTGGAGAACAATTTCTACATTCTTAATGTTTAATTGTATGCAAAGGATGTAACACAGAAAGTCATCAGATGACACAGTAGAGAACTACACGTCACTCTTTCACAGTTACCCATTCATTTTACTTATCCCTTTAGCTAAGAAGACTAAAGAGATTAATCCTCATTACCTTCGAAGATTACTGACTACCTGCTCTTTATAATTAACAGAAACTAAGTGCAATAGGAAACCACTGCTCAGGTGGGATTTTAGAGATCAAATTCCCTTTTTTCCCTCAAGGAAAGGTTAAGCTTTCAGGCTTGGGCACACATCCACACTAAAAAGAAAGAATTCCCACATTTATCGTCATTATAAATTGTAGAAATGTTGATGGTCAAACACCAAACCCTCCCGTTGCTTCAGCAGCATGCAGTATGCTTCATCTTGTTCCCAAATAATCCAGGAATGAAATGCATCCAGCATGCGCTGCAGGCAAGTAGGGCAGCAAATGTTTGTAAAAGGCCATGTCTAAACAGGAGCATGCATTTTTCAGCACACCAAATAGGTGGGTGCTGTACAATCATGAGAGCCCTTTATTCATCTTTAATTATGCAACTTTCTGACCCACATTAGTCTGACCCAGACAGTGACTGTGCACTGCAGCAAGTTTCCCTGGTACTGGCTCTTGGGAATCAGCACTGAGAAATAACCCAGAGAAAAGAAAAGGCTTGGGACTATTGCCACGTGTCTGTACATATCCGTGTCCAAAACCAGGTAACAAAATCTTCCTTAAATCTCTATAGCAATACCTTAAAGAACAAGGAGCCATGGAAGCCAGTAGAACTATCCCTACACTGAAAACACTGGAAAATAGAAAATGCTTTTGATTTTCCGGTTCCATCGTTTCCTGTTCCGCAGACTGGCAAATCTCCTGTATGAACAGGATACATGTAGGGCTTGGTCTGTTGGGTTATCTTCACTTGCTTGAGCTTGTTTCAAAAGTCAATTTTTAAGAGAGATTCTTGGAATTTCACAGAAAACCTGAGCGTGGGCAGCACTCACGCTCAGGAAATACGGTACCAAAGAACCAAGGGAGAAAAAGATTATTGTTTTAGATTGCTCTAGGCCTCCGTTTCTTTGCTTTTCTAGAAATAGTACAGAATTGTCTGACCTGTGAGAAGGCAGAAAACTGTAGCTGCCAATTACGTTAATGATATTTGCATCTTCATTACCATGGTTATAAGAAATAACCATACTCTCATTGTACAAGGGAGACGCAGGGATCCAACTGGCGCACAGAGAGGCGTTCATCTGGCAGACTGCGACTGCACCAAAGGCAGAAATCCGAGGGAAGTCGAATAATGACAGCCAACTGTGCAACACCAAACCTCCTCCCATTGTCTCTACAAACCTAAAAATAAGCAGTCTATATTTACCTACCAAGTGCTGGCTATACAATGCTCTCTCTACTTTCATTAGTGCTTTTTTTACACCTTTTTTTTATTGCCAGTGACCCATTCACAAGTCTCGCATGAACTCACTAACTCCACACTTGGTAACTTCCAGCTACTTACTGTATTTTTTATAACCATATGCCTGATTATAATTTAATTATGATTAATAAATTAACTCACAAATACAGGTTAGTTTTAAATG
This sequence comes from Eubucco bourcierii, assembly GCA_013396675.1. NCBI lineage: Eukaryota > Metazoa > Chordata > Aves > Piciformes > Ramphastidae > Eubucco > Eubucco bourcierii. The sequence continues at coordinate 234,249 of VWZE01007602.1, read as the reverse complement.
AAGACAGTTTACAAATAACTCAGGCACCCTGCTTTGTGTACAGCTCACTAAGCATCGCTGTGGCACAAACATTCACTTGAACTTAGGCAATCTTCCACTCCAATTGAAGTTTACACAGACACGTGCACACACCTTCCCTCAGAACTCAATTATAGTATCACAGAATGGTTTGGCTTGGAAGTTACAGTCTAGAACTTTTCAGTGTTGCTTCTTTTAAAATCAGTTAAGTGCAGCTGAAGTGACTTATCAAAGCAGGGCCCCTTGTTGTTATTGACATCGGTGCTTCCTGCCCCTTGAGTAAAGGTGCTTGACACTCAAGCTTCTGATGTTAGACGTTTCTGCATAACAGCACACAGTTTGTTACTGCCACAGAAGTGCAAAAATCTATCCAGTTACCACACAACAACATGCTGCAGCACACATGAACAGCTAACATCTCCAACACAGTCATTTTAAATCCCTCCATTTGGGATGTGATACATGTATCTATGTATTTGCTCTGAACAGCAAATGTCTCCAAGAGAACTGAAAAAGAAAAAATCGGCCTAGAGGGAATCCTGGCTAATGTGATGACAGCTTCTGTGCTACACTTAGCTCATCCTGCGGCACCTGGAAATGCACTGGCACACCGTATTTTATTTTTGTTCCCCCCCTTCACTTTCATTTTGTGTCTCCAATTTTAGACACTCGTTTTTCCTATCATTTCCCTTTGATGTCTTCTAAGTTTATTTTAAAAGCCATACAGACATGTCTGATTCACAACACTTTTGTCACCACAGTATCTTATCACCTCATGGTAGTAACCTGCAAAGGCATTCCCCAAGTGCAGATCAGAACAAACTTCATTTCCTCCTTCAGGTTCTCTTCTCTTTGGTAACTGTGGGAAGGTTTTGGCAAACTGGCAAGTCCTGCAGTACTAAGAAAACCATCAGGCCTGAGTTCAGGCTCTTTGGCTGTTGACCAAAAATGTTTTTATCTGCAGCTCTCACGAACTTCCTTTGGAGCACGTTAAGCAGCACTGCTCACAAGACTTTACAGTTGTTCTGGTTGGTTATGAATGAAGAGGGAGACCCTGGCTAGGAACTAAGAACTTAGGCAGTTTGCACTAAAAGTGGGCTGAGAAGCAAACCAGGATCTACATGCCAATACATGTAACACCATAAACTGCAGGGCATATGATGCTGTATGTTGCAGTTTTGAACAGGATGGAAGATTAAAGCCATTAAAGACTGGTGAGCCCTAAGAGCTCCCATGCAAAGCCTCAGGACAGTCAGGAGCTTCTGAAGAGCCCTAAAAGTCACTGGTTTCCTTGACCCCCTGGATCCTGGCAAAAGATAAGTCAGGAATGAAGGAGATTAAAAAGGTGACGCAAGAGAAAGAAAGTTGATTTTTCAGGAGGAATTCTGCAGAGCCTTTTTTCTTTTTCTTTTTTTTTTAATTAATTATACAGAATTCAGAAGGTTGGCACTGATGTAGAGCTGACAAGTTAATGTTTTCAGCTTCTGGTGGCAATGCATATGTACCATTAGATAATGTGTTCTTATCATTACTATTCTTTAGAGAAATAGTAGTTGAGGGAACCTCAACTTGTTTCCAGCTCTTCTGGTAACAGGAGGTGCTTGAATAAATCACTTTAGTCAGACTCTGGGCAATTTTCTATTACTTCTTTAATCCAAATTAATATTAGTCCTCTTGAGAAGCAAAATTGGAATTTTTTTCTTAGAGGTGAGGAACTATCACCCACTGTAAAAGAAGCTAAAAATAGCAAAAGCACAGTATGTCAAGACAAATTTTGATCCTTCCCCTGCTCATGGCATGATGTCCAGGAAAAATCATCTAATGCTGCTTCTATGAACGTGTAATTTCATCCCAGAAAGTAAAGAATAAGATAAACATTTTCTGTTTGTTTTTCACTTTCACAGCAACACCATCCTTACTTGCTTCTAGATGGTCACATTTTGCTGACATTTACAAACATTTCATGTTGATCCTACGTGGGTCACATCAATCATCTGTACAGTTTCAATGACACTTTGTTAAATAAACTGTCATGAAAGATTTATAGAGAATTTGATAAAAGTAAAGAAGATGTAGTTTAGCTTTTAAAGACGCATTACCCCTTTTCTGAGGTGTAATATCAGCTCTAAAATACCATTAAGCTTTTCTAGCAGGAGATGAAGTGAGAAAATAAAAGGTGGTCTTCCATCAGCACTCACTTATTTGCATCTCTTGGGTTTCAACAGAAGGTTGTGAGAGAAGCTAATCTGCAGTGCTCCTGGAGAAGGGAATTCTGTGTGTTTGGTTCCCATTCTGTGTGTTTGGTTTGTCTCTGCTAACGCTTGGCAGAAGCCATTAACATTCTTAACACACTACCGGAGCAAAAATTACCTCCAGATTAAAAAGAAGAGTGTTTTAGGCAGAGAACTAGCTGTGAGAGTCCTACACACAACGACCATAGCTAAACCCTCTGCCGAGTTCAAAACACCCAAAACAACCGCTCTTTGTGAAGGGAACAGTTTGGCTCTGACTTCTACAGCCCTTGCTGAACCAAACCCATCATAAGAGCGACACAGAGCTGTTGGAGGGAGTCCAGTCACAAAGATGATTCGAGGGCTGGAGCAGCTCTGCAAGGAGGAGAGGCTGAGGGAGCTGGGGGTGTTCAGTCCAGAGAAGAGAAGACTTCAGGGGGACCTTAGAGCTGCCTGCCAACACCTGAAGGGATCCTACAGGAAAGCTGTAAAGGAGGTTTTCATGAGGGTGTCTAGAGACAGGAGAAGGAAGGATGGTTTGTAGCTGAGGGAGAGCAGGGCTAAACTACCTGAGGAAGAAGATCTTCAGTAGGAGAGTGGCGAGACTCTGAAACAGGCTGCCCAGGGAGGTTGTGGCTGCCTCTTCTTTGGGGATGTTCAAGGCCAGGCTGGATGAGCCCCTGAGCATTCAGGTCTAGTCGAGAGGTGTCCCTGCTTATAGTGGGGAGTAGATGATCTCTGAGGTCTCTTCCAACCTAAGCCATTATGTGACTGTAACTGTCCTCACAGGAATAGCTTATTCAGGGGGAATTGGAATCAGGCATCCAGTCTGGGCCATAAGCACAACAACAACTGGCACCTCAACAGCATTCAGTTGTAGATATTGGAACTTTCTGTAGCAGTGTTCCTAGATACTGTGAATTTAAAAACCCTAAAAGGCAGTAAATTACTTAGTTATTCAACACATCTGTCAAATATATTACTGAGTGGTAAATGAATACCTATTGGATTTCAATTGCTATGATTAGAAATAAACAGCCAGTCATGTTCCAAGCAGCAGCACTGTGAGCTACAGACTTTTGGTGGGCTTACTGAAAGAAAAATCAGAGTAATTAAAGTAATTCCTATGTTCTGGGATTAAAAAATAAATAAATAAAACCAGATTGTGATTTGATAGAATCGATAGCTAATTGCTTCTGCTTTCAAACCCATCATGTGGACTTCAGATTAGAGCCCAGACTAACAGAGAAGTCATTCCTAGTGGACACCCCAAAAAGATCCTAACTGCCAACAGCTGAGGGCCAAAGGCACACTCCATTTGAAATTAATAGTTCAGATATTTCCAAATATCATAGAATCATAGCATGGTTTGGGTTGGAGGGGACCTCCAAACGTCATCTAGTCTAACCCAGCTGTGGTCTGCAGGGACAGGACATCCTCCACTAGCCTCGTTGAGCCTGACCTTGAATATCCCTGGGGATGGGGCCTCAACTATCTCCCTGGGCAACCCATTCTGGTGTTCCACCACCCTCGTGGTGCAGAACTTGTTCCTAACATTCAATCGATATCTCCTCTAATTTCAAACCGTTGCCCCTTGTCCTATCATTGCAGGCCTTCAGAAACAGCACTGAAGTACACCAAGAGATGAAGAGAAGTCAGTGTCTCTTGCCATACACTTAACAGTTGTTTTGCTGAAGTTTCACTCACATCTGCAACAATTTTAAAAACTGTCACATGCTCTGATGCAGGGAAAGCAGTCAAACCACTCCAGCTGTAAGGAAGTTCAGTCTAAGTGGAGGATGTAATTAAAACACCCATTTCTGTGCAAAAGACATGGTGAATACGCTTTAACCCATCCTCACCTGAAGAGACTACCAGAGAATACTGTTGTAAGGCAGCAGATAGCACCAAAACAAAAAAAAGCAACTGTCTCATCTTCAGGTGGTAACAAAGACCACTAACAGCAACTGACTCAATTTGACTCCAAAGTCTCAGCTGCCAACTCAAGGCAACAGTAACACAAGGTTCTACTTCTATCCTAACACACAAGAACTCCTCTTCTCAACTTTAAATCACTTCATTCAGTCTTTCACTATGAGCCCTAACTTTGCTGATCTAACCATCTCTGAATAGTTTGGGATTTTCTCCTCCTGTTTTTTTTTAAACCACCACCTGACCCATGACTTACACACAACCTCAGTATTCCTGGCAAGACTTCATAAAAACTTTAGACCTGCACGGTCATCAAAACTATTTTTGTAACCTCAACAATTAAGCTAAAATTCCTCCACGTTGCAGCTTTCATTTCATGTGCTCTGGCAGTGCTTAGCACATGGAAAATGATCTGAAGAGGTTTAACTCCTGCAGGTAGTTGGCTACCTGTGTTCAGGCTGACACAGTGCAGGCAGAGAAGGTTGACTGCAAACAGCAGCCAAGAGAAAAGGCTAATGACAACGTGCTTCTTTCAGGAAAAGCATCATCTCAGCTTAGACCTGCTGATGCAGATACCCATGTATGTTGCTTCTGCTATGGTTCTATGGTCAAGGTGATCAGCGGCCTCTCAGTTTGACATTTTAGATTTTCCCAGTCTTTATCAACGTGTGTTACAGGCTGTTGAGGGAACTAAGTAACAGGATTAACTAATGGCAATAACCCTCTTTTGTCAGAGGGGATTACTGTCACTCAGCACCAGGGGAAACTGAAAACCAGGAGTTCCTTTTGTGGTATTTGTTTAATATTCTGCTCTGTAATCTGTTTGCAACAGTATTAGTGCAAAATGTCATGGGAAGATATAAACACTCACCAGATTCCTTTTTGTACCTACAAACAAACCAAATGAAAAACAAAAACCAGTTTGTTTCCTGTCGCTCAAACCGTTCCAAGATCCTGATGCTCTATGTTATTTAACGTTTTCAGCTGACTTTGGGGACATTGTAGACTGCTCTGATGAGGCATGTTCCAGTGTCAGCCAACAGTTTATCCCTGGCACGCTTGTCAATCAAAATAAAACTAACAGACGGCTTCCTTTGTCCCAAATGAGCTTTCCCTGGTCATTAAAATTCACTTTTTACTACAAAAACTACCATTTGGAAGGAGCAAATTGAAATGTCTGTGGTTCCTACTGAAGCAACTTCTGTTGAACCTGAGTGTTTCCAAAGAATCTTGTAAATAAAAGAAATATGTTATTTCATTGGCTGCGTGCTACCTGCTATGGTCACCCTGCAGCACGCCGACTCCAGAATGGTCAGTCCTTGTCCAAGCCTGTAACCAACATCTTGGCTACATGATGGCATGGTCTCCTTCACTGCTGTCAACAGCAGGATATAAAAGTCTAGGGAATTAAAACGTAGTAGTTATGGAGTGTCTGCCTTTTAGAAAACATCGGGTTTCCTACTTAATATATCGAGGAAATCATGCTTTCTTAGATTAGATTTGGAAACTTATGGGGAAGGCACGTAAGTCAAGAGAAAATTACATCTACAGTACCTATTGCTGGCAACAAAAGAAAATGCTTCCAGCAACACCAGCTTAATTTGGGGCAGATAAATCAAGAAGCTATCCAAATACATCCTGACAAAAAGCCATGATTTCCAACCAGCCTCTGACCCAGAATGCAGCCTGATGATTTGTAATGATGCACAAGTCGTGTAAAGGAAGCCACTCTTTTATCTGAAGTTCCCACATGAGTAAGTGTATAGACCGCTGCAAATACCAGATTTCCTTTTCCTTTTTAATAAAAGTATATTAAAAAGCCCTAACAAGTAAGGTTTCAAAATCATTATCTTACTTCTCTACAGGGAAATTGTGCATATAGCCTCTAATTATGCCAATTATGAACACGCAGGATTTTAGTTATTATAAACACACTTTCCTTCCACTGACAGCGATTCAAATCCCATCCTACAGACTGATTTGCAGCCCTTAAATTCAGGCTTGCTTTTGTCAACAAGCAGAAGCCTCTGCAATTGCCCTTGGAATGACATGGCAAAATGAAAATTAACATCTCCCCTTTTTTAAATCTTCTACAGACAAAATACTGAACGTAACTAGTATTATAAAATAACTGAGTCAGCCTAAGATACTACCATAGGCAACAAAGTGTTCTGAGCTAAAAATATTGAGTGGAATTTGGAGGAAAATAAAGGCAGGAAATAAAAGCCCAAAAGTCAGCCCAGATGCTGAGCGTGAACTATAATCCTTAGGTCACAACTTAATCCTAGGTAACTGATAGCACCTGCACATGACAAAGCAGAAGGCCAGACACAGTAGTGGCAGTGGAAGGATCCTGCCTTCCTCAGGGAGATCAGAAGAGCTCCTCTTTATCCTGTCAACGCAAACAGCAATCCTTGGGTGCAAACCCATCATGTTATCCTGTCTTAATCACTGTTGCTACTTCTCTCTTTCTACAGCAAACAGATTTGTTTGGGTCCTAATAATAATGTTTATGGAATTTAGCGTTTGGCACAAAGGAAAATGCAGTTTGGTTGCTAGAATTCATCTTTCCAGAATGGAAATTATTAGAATTAATTACAGCTGCAGTTAGAGATGCAGATGACCTTCCTGTCACACAAAGAGCAAAGCATACCTGAGGAGCTTGTTAAGCTCTAGGACTCGTAGGCATCCATGCCAAGCACATGGGGATGAGTTCCTCCTCAGTCTAGCTCCTTTGATGAAGACTAACCTAGCAAAGAAACTGTTCCTTACACTCTAATCTTGCCCACATCGTCCCCCAGAGATAAGAATCTGCCACATTAAGGGAAGAATAAATTGTCTTTCGATGTTATTAAACATCTTTCTTAAGTGGAACAGCTCCTCTTAACAGTCAGCCCTGACAATCACAGTTAGGAGCACAGGGAGCTAAGCTGTGATGACACAGTATGGTATCATCACTGTTACAAAGGGTAAAGCACCAGAAGAGAAGGAAATAAAAGAGTAATTCCTGCTTCCTAGTAAATAGCAAAGGATAAGGGAGGCAGAATTCCATGCTATTTAACAAGTAAATGGAGTGAGTGTTTCACTGCTTCCTGCTGTCTACAGGAACCATTCTACAGTTCTGACACTTGTTCCACTGGATTCTCTTTGAGTTGGACCAATTTTTTCTTACATTTTTGATTGAAAATTTGAGACAAAAAATGTCAGCTTACCCGACCTTGCAATATTTATTTCTACACCACACAGTGCAGTTTTTCTGTGCTCACAGAGAGCTGCTGCCTTGTACTGTGTGCATGGCACAGTGACCATCTACACAACTGCTGGGCTCCCAGGCTTTTCCCCACCTTTGGGGAATTTTCAGAATATTGATAAATTCTCTCCTGAGTACCATTTTCAAACACTTTCTGCACCTGTCTTTATTAATTTCACTTAGATTGCATTTTCCACAGTATGTGAGATGCTACCAGAAACCTTCCTACAGTGAAACATAGGACATCTACCTTTTGATTTTCAGACACCACTACTACTGCAGATTGTTGTCAGGCTGCTTCCAGTTGCTGCTGTAGGCTTCCAAAGAAGCATATCTGGAGGTTTCATACAGCTCTCTTTCACAGCACAAAATGTCATAATATAATATTGATCCAGGAACACTGCTGCTGTCGTGCAGCTGACACTGTGATATAGCAGTAAAAGTCATCAAGGGTCTACCAAAAATCATGTGGCAGCATGTCTGCAGTGCAGCTGCAAAAGGACTGATGCAGCACTAGATAAAGACAGAGTCAGGGAAAAGATCTGCAGTTGTGGCCACTACAGTCCAATCTGGCGCTAATTTCAATTATCAGAACTGGTTAGTTTGGGGTTAAAACTCTTCTTATTCAGGTTATAATCTTTTTTGCTTAGTTTCCAACACAGCACAAAATTCTATCTGTTCAAGAGGAATTTATCTCCCTCAGTGATATTTGGTTGCAGCCATCCAATCAGGGAGTTTCTCTCCTCTAATGAGTTACTTTTTCAGGCCATGCTAAACTTGTATTTGGTTAAACAAGGAACATTACTTTTACCTAAATAAAGAACAGAAGAAAGAGACCAAATGTTATGCTGCAAGATTTTTCCCTGATGTCACATATATTGCCTTGAAAGCAGCAGTTCATTCTGCACCCCCTTTTCCAAAAATATCAGCATACAGCTATGAATTCATTACAACAAACAGGACCATCCTCTTCTATAGAGCTTTGATATGGAACACAAATTATCTCATTTGTGAAGTAATACTACTGTTCTACGTAACAGTACCTCTGGAACAAAAACCAAGCGATAAATGTAAGCTCCAGTTATACCCTGGCAGGCTTGGTTGCAGTGTCTCTTACAAAGAATCATGCAAACACAAAATCTTGGTAAGCCCTCATGGACACATCCTGGTAAAAGAGGCAAGAACAAAGTGTTGTCATTTGCTATTAAGATGCCAGGATTTTCATTAGCTATAGCTCTTCAACAGCCCTATGGTTTGTAATCCCAACCTCTATACAGCAGGAACAGATTCAGGGCTGAGGCACTCTCACAACACCCACTGGGAAAAGCTGGCCAGTCCATAACAAATTTCACAGACTGAACTTTCCTATCATCCCATTCCCGCTATAAGGCCTGGGATAATTAGCATTGCCAATTCTCTCTAAATCTGTACAACAAAGGTGACTGAAGCCTGAGTTCAAAATGGTCTGGACTCCTTGCATGGATGTCCTCCTCCTCTTCTAAACTGCTGCTTAGCTCCCCATCCCACTGCCACTCTAATTCTGCCTTCCTCTTCTCCAAAATTATTCTGGTTTTCCAGCACTAACCTCAGCTCCTCCCCGCCCAAAAGAGTTTGCAGAAGAAATGGAACATTTCAAGCCACTGAGGAATTAGCTCCTAGCCCTGTCAATCTTTACAATAAAAGAAACCAGAGTTTTGTTCAAGGTAAGCAGATGAAGGAAGAAGTGTGGGGCTGGAGCCAATGGTGGCAAAGATCCTGGGAGCAGAGGTCTAATTTCAGGATAATCAGAGTACGGAGAAGTGCTAAAAGCTCTTGCAGGCCAATAAACTAGGACTTGGAGGCCAAGTCTGAAGAAGACAGATGAAAGATGAGGGCATGTGAAGAAAGCGAAGAACTGGTGTTGGAGCAAGGGAGGGAAGAAAAGCCTGCCATGTGAGCAGGGAAGGACTAGCAGAAATTCTGTACTCACTGAAGTACTCCCCAAAGAGAAGTGCAGCCCAGTATTTCCACTGCAGCAAACACCAATGGAATGCAGTGCTGAAGGCATCCACCTCTTTCCAGGGCTGGCTCACAGGCATGACTGCAGCATTTAGCTACAGCCATTCCCTCAATCCTACTGCTCTGGACAGCCCAGCAACTACAGGACCCCTCTGGGTGCCACTGGCTGCAGATTACAGAACTTCCAGAAGGCCTGATTGCACTTCTAAAACCTCAAGTAATGAACACAGAGCTGATGCTAAAATACCACTCCCAAGACAACACAAGCACCCCTAAATCACGGAATTTTGAAATTCAGGCTACTTCTGCAACTTGAATTCTGCTGTTCCATTACAGCCCTTCACTAGCCCCTTCCACACAGACCCATCCTAAAGGACCACAGCATCTTTGGTGTACCTCAAGAGCACGGCATGGGTATGGGCAGCTGCTGAGCAGCCTGGCCTTGCCTTCCTGCTTTCTATGCAAATCAGTAAAGGTATGAGCATTTAAAAGGCCCATTTCTGACCTCTCTAACTAGTAAATGCAGATGGATACACAGCCCTGAAGATATAACACATGGTTAAGCATAGGATTGATGGGACAGGAGTTTAGGAGAGAGATGGCATGAAGTGATTCAACAGATGTTGGTTAAAGTTTGAGATTCAAACAAATCTTAACTCTGTTGCAGAAAAAACCCCACTCATCTGGAAGTATAATTCATACTAATATTCTGAAGCAAAATTGGGGAACATTTTAGAAGTGTTCTTGGACACCTAGTTCTGTCCCCTCCATCACTCCCATGGCAGCTGCAGGAGAGCAGGATGGAGGCAGCAAAGCTTGCAAAATCTTTTTTACAGCTCTGCTGTAAACCACCAGAAGACAAAGCAGACAGTTCCAACTAGGAACAGCTGGTATTTTCCAATTAAAAATCACAAGACCAAAATATTAATTTATTAAGCAAGTGTTCAGTTCAAGCAGCCACAACTACACTTCCTAGCAATAGTCTTTTGGGGTTTTTAAGAGAGGTTGTCAGAATGTCTCTGGCACAGATAATTCAATGTAGTAAAACAGTTTATTGTCTGTTGGTGATATGTAAACAACTCTGTTCCATATTGTGAAATACTGTCTCGACACGCAATGAACTGTAAAAGATTTTCAGGGAGGGGAAACAAAATCTGTTGACATTCTTCCAAGTGTTTTACCTGGTAAAGTATTAGCTGTGGTAAGACTTTGAGAAAGATTATCTTCTGCTATCATAGGAGTAAGTTAATAAAGTGACAATAACAAACTGATGTATCTGTCAAAGTTTATAGATAAGGATGTCAAGCTATAGGTTATCAGCCTACAGTACTGACACTGTTCATATATCATAGCCCCCCAACACACTCGCTGTCAGCATTGTTTATTTTCAGTCAGGAGTTAAATAATGACCATGTACTAAAAATGCCTTTGGGGAACTGCTTTGTCTTACATACTGTTCACCTGTTTACTTCAGAGCAAGTTTTAAGTTGCTTTTGTTTAATTTTCTGTTTGAACAGCTGGTATTTATCAACTTCAAATGGGCTTCAGGTCAATATGCTGCAAAAAATTTTACTGCAGCTTCTACACTTGCTGCACACACAGAGCTTGTAAAATGGTAATGAGAACACCTCTGCAGTGAGCCCAGTTCCAGAGGAACACAGAATACTCCTGAAACTACACCAGCACTGGAAAAGGAAAAGAACAAGCAAAACAGGAGGGGGTTTTCCAGGGTGCAGCAATAGAAATCATACTCACGGTGCACCGATTGCTGTAGCTAACAGCCTTTACTACTCTCTGTTATTATTCTGCCTGTTACCTTCCCAGTGGTCATCCCTGGTTATCTATAAAATAGGGTTTGAGGTTTTTTAGTCTGTCTGGTGCAGCCAATGGCAGAGAAAGAGAACAGAAGCAATTTCTGCTGAAGTTAGAGGTTAGGGTGCAAAGACAACACAGTCACAGCAGCACCTGGAGGAACAGGACAATCAAGTCACTTTTTTTTTTTTCCCCCTCCTCACACATATAAACATATAAATAAATTAAACCTATAAAAACTATTGCATAAGAAATTATTAAAATAGCCAAATTAAACAGTAGGAAAAATCTACCAAAATACAAACAGAAAATGAAATGCCCAGATATAACCAGTATACCACATGCAGAGTTTCCATCTATTTAGTCTTTTGGGGGTTTTTTCTCTAAATACCAGGTAGAGTGACTGAAGAATATTATTCTACCAGAAATCATTTTCAGGGACTGACAGCTCTAATTGTCAAATTTAACAGAGAAAAAAAGAACAGGAAAGATCATGAATTCTTACCTGAAGCAAGGTTCTGCTCCTTTTTTCAGAACTGCTATCTGAGTATGGATCTTAAGATGTGGGCTGAGAATTAACATATTACTCTATGTTTTTTTTCTAATTAATAGGGTTTCCTACCATGACAATATGTATTTAAAAGAGAACTGAAATTTATTAATGGCAGGGAGAAAGGAAGGAGTTGTGGGGGAAAAAAGCCCAAAAGGTCTTATGAAGAAGTTGCTGCTAATGCCAGGTCTCCTTCCTCAACATTAAACTGGTCTTGCTGGGTACCAAACTTAGCAACCTGAGTTTTACAAAGCTATGCAGAACTGTGGTATAAGGGGTTTCTTTTCATCCAGTTATGAAAGAGCAAATAACTCTGACTTTGGACACTGAAACAATAGTACTGCGTGACCTGCTATCTCCTGGCACCGTATGACCTTCAACGAAGACTGCAAACCCTGATTCTCCTGACCTTAGAAAAGGCAACAATCTGGAAGACCAAAACTTTTGGTTAAGGCACTGGTTTACCCTGAAGCACTCTGCAGGTGTAATGAACCATGAGACACCAAAATATGCATTTCTACATAAAAGCCTTCCTCCTGCAGTCCCTGAAATTGCAATCCAAATAAAACATCACTCACTCTATCATAGTCAGTTTAACTTAGATACAAAGAGGGCTGATTAATGAAACCACTACTTTTAAATATATGTATTAGACAAAGGACTCTGCAAAGCCAAGTACACAGCAGAGCTCTGTGTTCCACCTTTCGTTCATAGAATCACTGAACCTCACAGTTTGGAAGGGACCTCTAGAGATCACCAAGACCAACTTGAGCAGTAAATACAAATTATCTATTTTCTTTAAAAGGTTTTGATTGAAACCATTCTGTTTTGCTCATAGTTTACCCAGCTCTTCTAAAGGGACTTTAGCCCCTTAAGGTTCAGGATGATTGCAAAAATCCCTGCAGCATTTGCAAACCTCAGTTCGTAAGGCCAAACAGAGTAAGAAGGTGGAAGACCTCCTGAGCTTCGTGCTGGAAACTTTTCACAGGAGCCCAAGCCTATTGTACAAGAGGAACCAGAGGGTGCCGAAGGAGTTGGTTGCTATGGTGGCATCTCATAAATCATCAATTATTGTCTGCTATTATGAAGGTGACAGCCTCATAAAGAGATTTGCATTTTGGGCTAATTTTAAGATTTTTTTTTTCTGCAGACATCATTTGCTTTGTAAAAGCAATGTCATGACAACCATGGAACACTTAAGCTTGTTATCGGGTAGTCAGGCACCCGCTTGGCCCCCATCACTTTGGCATTTGAGCATGGCAGCCTCCTTTGCATTATTGAGCACTTTATCTTTACAGTTCATAAATATATTTCTAAACGCGGGGACAGCATAATAGGAGAGCGCGGGGAAAGCGGCGGAGGGCTCCTGGTTGCCACAGCAACCTAAACTGATCAATTCCCTGTCACTGTTTTAAAAGAGGCACCACTCTCCTGTGGCCCCCAATACTAATTACAAATGCAGGCCCTTCGCTAGCATGTTCAGCTTACAGATTAAAGCAGTTCATGCCTAATTTATCATTTAACATGTCCTCCCACATTTGTAGTGCCGTACGGAATGAATAACAACTTCACTTGTTTACAGCCTTCTCAACTTAATTTCACTAATTAGTTTTGCAGTGGCAGGAACTGGGGAGGGCAGCTGCCCCTCCACCCAGGCGGGCACAGGCAGGGCACACGGTGTCCCCTGCCCCACCCCGACCCCGGGCATGGCCTGCCTGGCCCCCGCACAGCCCTCCCAGCACGGCAGGCCACCGATGCACTACACGTTCATATCCTCTTTTCTCAGACACATTTCTTTCTAAGTTACTGGGAGGGTTTTATAGGACTGGAAAAGAAATGTTGGGAACATTGGGTTAGTTTTGTAGTGGAATGTCACAAACGTGCTGCACTCTGCCCCTGCAAAACAGGCATGAGCAATGAAACTCCAGAGGCCACTGACACTGTCCTTCCCATCGAGCTTCTACTGCTTTGTTTAAGGAATCTGACCAGATTTCATTCAAACTGACCTTTAATCCTGTGTGTTTTGACACAGCACTTGGCATGTCCCCAGCACCCACCACTCATATCCTTCTTCCACACCTTTACAGCCAGCATTTGCTTTAGGAAACCCTGTCCCACAGTCTGCGTTCTGTGACAGCACAGGAGATGGAGTGACATCCCCGTGAGGAAAACCAAAGTGTGCCGGACTCAAAATGCCCCGAGCCACAACACCAAAAGCCATTCAGACATCTCCAAAAACAACCCTGCTTAGGGCAGTCAGCAATGATGAAAGCCAAGGGCCGGCGTCCTGACATCTGGAATAGTCTCTGACCTTCCTGCTCCAGAGAACGATATTACAAAGCCTGTATAATCCAGAACAGTGCAAGCTGAAATGGCAAAAAGAGAAAGAGCCTGCAAGATTCATCTCCGGCAATAGGAAGAGTTTAGTGTTCGCACCGTGCTGCTCCCGGGGAGCGAGAAGGGATTTTTGGTTCCTTGGTGATTTTTGGTTCCTTGGTGATATTTGCACTATCACCGTCACAAAGGAGATCATTTGACAGCCTCTGCCCCAGGCAGCTCCTCCCTGTCATCAGTTTTACAAAAGGGCTCCTTCCCAGAACTCCTGTTAATCAACAAAAATTATACATCCAAAGAAAGTTAAAACCCTGTAGTAGTCCCCGGGAGGCTCGGCGCCGGGGAGCGCGGAAGCGCTTCCAGCTGCTGCTCAGCCCAGCAGCTGCAGCCCCGCCACTCCTGGGGCCCCCGGTCCAGCCCCACAGCCAGCGCTCACAGGTGCTCCACGCTGCCAGCACCGGCTCCTGGGCTGTGTAGCATTTCTGTGTCCCGAGGTTAAAGCTCCAGTGCGCTGGTTTCAAAGGGAAATACAGCCAGCTCGAAGCAATGAAAACGAAGCAGCGCAGCAGCAGCCGTCGAGCACGAACGTCCCCGAATAATGCTGCAGGAGGGTTTAAAGAATTGCTACTTCTGCATTCGAAGGCTTCCCAGTCCTACTACAGATATTGATGATGCAGCCCCCAGTACTAATTGTCTCTGGAGAGGGTTGTAAGGATTCCTCAGTGTTGGTCAGCCTTTCTGAAGCATGCCCAGAGAGGATAGACGTCAGTGTCGGTAGACTTAGAAAGCGTTTACCACATAGTGTAAGAGCAGGACTATAGCTGTTTTCCTTCCAGTGGGACATCAAGAACATTGAAGGTATGGAGGGTTTGTACAGGTACTGAACCGAGGCTGAATTATAGAATCAGGTAATTGTTTCGGTTGGAAGAGACCTTTAAGGTCAACCAAGTTCAACTGTTAACCCAGCACTGCCAGGTCACCACTAAACCACATCTCTCAGCACCACATCTACACAGCTCTTAAGTTCCCAAAGGGATAGCAACTCCTCCTCTTCCCTGGCCAGCCCGTTCCAGGGCTTGAGAATCCTTCAGGGGAATAAACTTTTGCTAATGTGCTACGCACAACTTCAGGCTGTTCCTTCTTGTCCTCTCTGATAGACCTGGCTGCTCAAGGCTTCATCCAACCTGGCCCTAAATAACCTCAGGCAGGAAGCAGCTACAGCCTTCCTGGCCAACCTATTCCAGGGTCTCACCACCCTCATCCTGAAGAACTTCTTCCTAAACTCCAGTCTAATGCTGCTGTCCCTCAGCTTCAAACCATTCCCCCTTGTCCTGTCTGTAGACACCCTTATGACCACCTTTCCTGTAAGATTCCTTCAGATAGTGGAAGGCCCCTGGAAACTTCTCTTCTCTAGGCTGAACAACTGCAGCTCCTTCAGCCTGTGCTCATGGCAGAGGTGTTTTAGGATCAGCACTATCTCTTCCCATGTCATTTAGTAGGCTTTGCTCATCCAGCGATGCCTAAAAAGCACTAAACTTGTAGAAATTAAATAACTTCTCTAAGAAATGAAGAGCTGCAAGTGGATGTGTTTGGTATTTCCCTTCATCTTTGGTAAGTGTTGTTTCTTATACTCTCAATCTCATAGAGGTTTTGCCACTGACATCATGTTTGGGTATAGTGACTTGGACATGTTCATTGAGGCTAAGCTGAGCAGCTTTTCAAGGCAGGCCTAGTGCAGTCTAGCACCGTGCCACAGCCTTCTCCTGTGCCTCCGTGCAGTCAGATTATTTAAACACTTTCTGCCAAGGACATCAGAATGTTTGGATTGGTTTGCATTAGTACATAACTGACATTTTGAGAAAGATGTCTGATCACTTGAGCTTGGGTATTGATTGACTCTTACTGTTGAGCAGAATCCATGAGAATGCTGAAGGTCCCATTAGAAAATACATAGCTTGATTCATACTTGATGAGAGCTCCATTGATCACATTCACATACTGAAACGATTATTGATGGCATCTATGATGAACAAGTCATTCTAGTTGTGATGAGCATTGGCTTGAAGCAGACATTTGACACTGAACCATGAGATCCTTTGTTGTTACAGCACATCTGAGAAAATCATTAAGCTTTTTAAAGCCTTCACAGGCTGGGTCTGAAAGTATCATTTGCATTAAGACTCATCAAGTTCCTTTCACGTCAATTCTGCCTTTCTTATAGAAGTCCATTAGCAACTTTGTGTTATCAGTAACTGTAAGACATATTAAAAGAAGAAGTATAAATGTAACTTGCTTAATTACCAGCAGACACATGTTTTGCCTTTGCAAAGTACCCTACAAGTAAAAGCAGAAGCTGTTTAACTGTTTTTAGTGTGCTCACATCACAGCGAAGGCAAACTGCAACCATTCTAAAGGAAAGAACTGGAAACGTGCCAGTTCCTGTGTTCTTCTGGAAAGGAAGGTTGGAAACCAGAAAAGCCATTCTAGGGTTGTTTTCAGCTGGTGTGATTGGGAAGAGCATCCAAGGCCCATTTCTGTATATTTTGCACACAGTAAGTCACAAGATTTAGTTGAGAATTCTTAGAGTGGAAGTAGATTTCCATGAATTGTAACAGTTTTAACTTGGAATGAAGAAAACTACCTGTTAAAATAAGCAGGGAAATCAGTGACCGCTTTTCAGTGCTGCTGACACCACTGAAATGGTTATAAAACACTCTGTAAAGGCAGCAAGCTGCTTATGCTGTTATTCGCAGCCATTTCCTATCACGGAACACAAAAGGCAGAAAGCTGTGCTTGGATTCTCGGCAAGTTTGTTACTTCTGTCTGTAGTCCAAAGTATTATCACATATACTTGGGGCTAAGAAATCTGCTTTGCTTTCAAGGGAAATGGGAGACCACCCACAGACCCCCTGAAGACAAAGCTAGTAAATTCAGCAATGCCATGGCTAGAAAGTTGACCAGCAGAGGAAGACGCTGTGCCTGCCTAAAGATCTGAGCTGATCTGTGTAACACCCTGAATAATCAAAATGGATTTTTATTTTGGTCCCTTGTGTGAAAGATGCTGTTTCACTTGCTGCCAACTCTCTCTTGCAGCCTTGCTTATGATCTTTAAGTTAAGTATGTTTTCTTTAATTTTAGATTCAGGAAGAATGGAAAAGGGACTTAAGAATACAACATTTTTAATTGCCTTTTTTTGAAAGGCACTGCTAACTGCTATAACGTTCCACGACAGAGAACAGATTCGCTACCATTCTAGTATTTCAGTCTCTGGAGTTCTCTGACCCAGCACACTCAGGCTTGCAAGCTTCCTGTCAATTCTCTTGACCTTTTTGCATTTGCCATTTTCTTTGCATTTTACAGTAAAGTGGTGTTACTTGTAATGAAAATAGATATACCAAAGTTAATACTCTTTTCTTTCCGAGCAGAGTTACTTGATATTTTGCCCCTGCGGTGCAATTAAACATGTCTTACACAACCAAAACAGGATTGCAACTGCACTTTACAAACTGACTTGTGAAACTCCTTCCTGAAGGATGCTGAAGTCCAGGCATGAACTATACTGCCCTGTGTCTTTTTTTTGCCAAATATTCTTGTGAGCCAGAAACTGGAAAGCCATGAAAAAGAGTTTAATGCTCTTGATACTTAGTAAGTTTTGTATTGCCCTACATGAGAAGTGCAGGAGGTAAGAAACATTTGCAAGGATTATTCAAACCCACCTAACTTTCCTCTTAAAGCCAGCTGTGTTCAGCAGCGACTTTCGCTCAGCATCGAGTTCATCAGGGAACCACCAGAGATGCCCGTGTAGAGGGCTCACACAGATGGAGCTGACTCAGATTTGTACAAATGCATTTGCAGAATGTAGTCCCTGAATAATTCAGAAATCAATAGCACTGAAGTGACACAGCTCAGAAACAGAAAAAGTTTTGCAACAGGAAAAAGTTAGCATTTGGTAAATGATAATTTAAAACTTGGACCACCCTGAGCTATGATGTTTCTGTTTTCTTTTGATTTTCTGTTCCTCTAGAACAAATCTTTGGAGTAGGGGGTAGGGGGTCTGTGAGTGTGGAGAGAATAAAAGGAAGCGTGAAAAAAATATTATCTGAATGAAGAAGATGGAGTAAAGGACTAAAATACCAATTTTCTGTCAAGCACCTCTGAAACCTTCCCCCAAATTTTGTTTAGATGAGAATGTTTTGCAAGATTTCATGGTTTCAAAAAATACATTATTTCACTTAAAGAAGGGAAAAAAATCCTAACGACATAGGAACTTGTTGTTTGAAAATTCAGGCACTGTGTGCTTTGAAACAGTAAGACAGGCACTTTTGTGCCTGCCATGATGGGTAACAAATTCCACTCTGGGTAGTTAGCAGCCTGCTGTGCTCATCTTAGATTACAGGAGTTGCTGCTGCTAAATGCTCCAATCTGCTCCTTTCTCCTCCTTCCTTTGGAATACCTGATGTAAAGACCTCTGGGGAGGCTGCTTTGGTGAAGCCTTGTATCACTACTAAATGCGCTGCAGCCTCTAGAGAAGAGCTCTTAAAAGACATGATGAAAGCAGAATGGAAATGCTGGGGGCTTTTGGAAGGGCATCTCTCCACACATCTTCTTCCTGAGATCCACTCCAAGTCTACTCTCTCTCAGACTTAAACCATCCCCCTCCTTGTTTTATGGCTAGACACCCTTATGAAAAGTCTTTCTCCAGCCTTCCTGTAGGATTGTATCAGGTACTGGATGGCAACTCTAAGATGCCTGTGATCCTTCCCTTCTCCAGGCTGAACACCTCCAACTCCCTCAGCCTCTCCTCAGAGCAGAGATGCTCCAGCCCTTGGATCGTCTTTGAGACCTTCCCTGGACTCACTCCAACATCTCTGTGCCCTTGTTATGCCAGGCACACCAGAACTGGCCACAGTCTTTGAGCTGGAGTCCCAACAGACCCCAGAGCAGATCCAACATGTGACAGCTAAAGATCAGTTTGAAAAACAAAAACAAGAACAAAAAGAAGTTTTTTTCACTTTACATAATTTTCTGCTCTGTGAAAGATGTAGGAATTTGCTTTTTATCTTTCTGTTTTCCTGATGTTAATCAGAATGGCCAAAGAACCAAAGCAGGGCTTGCACTGCCTGAACAACCTCACAATTTGCCACTGGTGATAACACTTCCTTCAGTGCACTCATCCACATGAAGAGATTTGAAGACAAGACAAGGAGGCTGCTTCCCTATCAAACCTACGTTAAAAGAGTACAAGCCCATCACACCCCCTGTTATACAGTATGCAACTCCATGGCATTCAGTCATTGTAGCTCACTGGCACAGCTGGTTATAACCAGCAGATCATTTCATATTTGAAAGACTTCAGGGTTCATCAATCACTCTTGTTATTTATGCTGCATGCAAATGATACTTAGAACTCACATGATAACACAGTCTTACTAGAGGATTTAACAGAAACACAAACAAAACCCAAGTGCATATAATATTACTTATTTAAGCAGGGAAAATATCATCAAGGTCAGTGCCTTGCTGTCTGCTTTGGCAGGAGCCGAATTTGGCCAAATGACTTATGGTTCTGATTTAGTGAGGGTTCCCTGTCAGCCACGACTTTGTGACTTCTTCATGTGTTTTCTTTGAAAAGTAAAGGTTTTCTGTTTGAGATTGGAATTTAATTGTTTCCTTTTTAGACAAATATGCTTTTGGATGGATGCTGATGGAAAGGGCAAGTAGATGTCAAAAGGGCAGCAGTACAGTGAGATTATGTGTTGAGGTCTAGGGCAGGACAGGCAAACAAGGGGGGATCTCAGATCACTTGAACAGATCCTTATAAATAAAATCTCAGATAACAGGCTTTGTTTATTCTGCAAAAATGCATACTGGCAGGTCAAATCAACTTCTGTTATGTTAACTGCTTAAGTTACTTTTCCATTAACAAATACATCTGATAGCATAACAGAACTCTCATCTCCGAGCATCTGGAATGCAAGGAGGAGGGGAAAAAAGAGTTTTAAGTAATTAGGAATGAGAAGCCATGCATCTAGAAAGAATGAAATGTCCAACTGTCCTCCTTCCATTTACAGGAGGAACAGGCAAACTGCATCAAGGGAGAGCTCATGTGTTACCAAGTCAACAAGATACTTTCTCATGACACAGAAACTAGAGAACAACTTCTCAGTGCTAAGGACGAGAAGGACATCCTGCTTTGCACAGGTTAACCCAGAAGGCTGTAGATGCATCCTCCCTAGGGGTGCTCAAGGCCAGGATGGATGAGACTTGAGCAGTCGAGCCTAGCTGTAAGGTCTCCCTGCCCATGGAGGGGATGTTGGAGTAGATGATCTCTGAGGTCCCTTCCAGCCTAAGACACACTACAATGCCACAATCACACCCTGTAGATTTAAGGCTGACTGTATGAGAAGTGACACAATCACCTGAAAGACAATTTAATGGACTAATGGCTATTAACACCTGTTTCAGTTTAAACATGTGGCATATGAAAACAGAACAAATGATGTTACAGATCCTTCCTTGATGTGCCATTGAAAAATGAAGATGTTTGTAGTTTAACCTCTGGAAGAGGAATGCAGCCTGGGTGGCCACTGCTCAGATTATGGACTTTGTTTGGTATTCACATCCAAACTAGAGAGTGCATCACGAAACAAGGAGTCAGAAGTAAGATCATGGCTCCTGCTGACAACCCCTATCCCTAATGTGCTGGAAGTTGGCATGGACAGATTTTTGGCAAAGGCCTGTTTATCAGTGAACTTCTAAACAGAATTCCTACCTGAGAGAACTTCAAACAGTGTTGTTTTGTCATAAATTAAATTCCCCACAGCTACTGTTTAAGATAGAAATTACTGGAATGGCATTTCCAAGGAGTTGCTACATCAGTGACATTTCCCTGGGTACCATCTCTTTGAAGGTGCAATTCCCAGGAATTATTAAAGCCCCATTACTGATGTGGTTAGCTAAATCCCAGTCTAAACTGATTTTGATACATCTCCAAGTACATAGGCTCTGAGACTTGTGGATTTACAGGGTTTGAACAACTCTGGGAATACATAATTGCTAGCAAGATTTTCTCTGTTTGGCTAAGGGTTAACCTGCAGAGCTAAGGATTTGTGAGCTATCATCTGCTAATTGTAGGATGGCAACTTGCTCTTTGTTCAGTTAAAGACCAGAAAGTGTGCAGAATCATAAAATGGTTTGGGTTGGAAGGCACCTCCAAAGGCCATCCACTCCAACACCCCTGCAGTCAGCAGGGACATCCTACACTAGATCAGGTTGCCCAGAGCCCTCTTGAGCCTGACCTTGAGTATCTCCAGGGATGGGGAGCCAACTAACTCCCTGGGCAATCTGTTCCAGTGTTCCACCACTCTAAAGAACTTGTTCCTAAGACCCAGTCTAAATCTTCTCCAATTTCAAGCCATTGCCCCTTGCCCTGTCACTGCAGACCTTTGCAAACAGTCCCTCTACAGCCTTCTTGCAAGCTCCCCCAGCATAGTGGAAGGCCTTCCTGTGTTGAGGGTTCTAAGTTGGACACAGCACTCCAGGTGAGGTCTCAGCAGAGCACAGCAGAGGGGCAGGATCCCTTCTCTCCATCTGCTTTTGAAATCTTTGATTCCTGTCTCATTGTCAGCCATCAGTATCGAAGGCAGTCTGCTGCTAGAGCTGGGAACTTCACAGCCAGCAGCTTAGCTGGCACTGCCACATGAAGTGTCAGTTTGTCCCTTGGCAGTATTCTTTTTGAAGTATATATAGTGTGAGAAATGTCTGCGTGCAGAGAGTTTACTGTACGCTCGTTAGGGGGAAGGAGATTCAATCATGCGTTTGTCTAACAAGGGAAATCACGAAAGAGGGCTCTAAATGCTTTCTTGTTTGATATTCAAAGGTAAAGCAAATTCAGCTAAGTGAATTAAGAAAATTGCTCTTAACAATGAGGTTATTTTTTCCCCAGCTCTCTGACTGACAGTTTAATGGAGATTTTATTGTGTTATGTTAATGATGTCGTTGGAATATATTTCTTTGTTTGCATCTGTCACTTAAAGAGTTAATTAATATTCTGCTAGTTTCATTTAGCTTTTTGTTCAAAATCAGTTCTCTTTTTTGTCTTGTACACTGTTGGAAGTTGAGTCTTTACTTAGAAAATGAAGTTTGCTGAGTGCTGACCAACGAGATGCCCCTACAAACAGAAATGCATTTGGCTAGCGACACCTTCTGCAACACATCACTACAATATTGGTGTAATACATAAGCCTTTTACCACCCTTGAAAACCCAGCATGAACTTCCAGCTAGTCATTTACATGATATTTCCTTGGGATTACCTACACTCTTGTCCACTTTGACCTTGTAATTTTGCTCACAGTTGGAAATGTAATGCAGAGTGACTAAGATAATGTTGTTTACACAGACTTTAAGTGGAGTGACATTATAGTCAAGCAAGTGTCACATCACCCAAAGTGAAGGAAGACTTAATTACCATAATCCTGTGAATACTAAAATTCCTTAGCCATGTGTAGCATAATAATGCAACGTTCTGTGTGCTACAGTTAATACCTGGAGGTGCTGTATTAACTCTCGTGGATCTTTGAGTTAAGCAGAGCAGTCACTCGGAATCCTGTGGTCAGCATGGATCCTTGCAGTGTACACTGCTGACCATCCTCCTTTAAAAGCCAAAGCAGAACTGAAGCTGCTGTCCCAGCATCTGTTGCTCCACTGGGCACAGTCTGGGCCCTGGGTGGCTGCAGGTGATGAAAGCTGAAGTTCACTACAGAACAGGAATGACTGGAATGAGATGGCAATAAAAACATGCCAGGTCATGGCAAGCATACTACTAAGCACAGAACAGAGTTTAATACTGCAAGACTGGAGTGATCTGTCTTTTAAAAACTCAAAAGATCCTACCTTTTTGCTGATATTCAGCACCCCACCCTTACCTGCTCAACCAGAATAAAGCCATGAAATCTTGAGTGAGCTTATAAGCAGAAAAGGCAAATTATTGTGCTTCACATGGAAGTAAAGAATTTTCTGCGTTCTCTTCAGAGCACATTTTATAAAACTAGAGTAACTACTCCTAATGTATGTTGGCTTTAATTCACTTTAATCCACTAAGCAGTGGTGCAGAGCTCATGCACGTGCCATAAGAACCAGAGGCCAGCAGCTGAAAGAACGCAGTTCAGAGCAAACTGAAGTACTCTGGACAGTTCTTTTACTACCTGGGAGTCCAGAGAGTTCTCCAGTTGCTGCCTGGCCCCTCCTCATGGTGTTGTCTGGGCTTTACATTTTATGGTCAGTGGCCAGTAGCGACAGATGGATTCAAGATTGCAGGTGGAGCACAGAGCCATTTAGGGTTGCTTGAAATACAAAGTTTTGAAATAGCATCTTAAAGAGAGTAGCAGACAGAACAGTTCAGTGTTGGGAGCAGTTGTTTCCATGAAGAAACTGCTTTTTAAAATACCTGTTAGCAGGTAGTTAAGTTTAATGTCTTAGGTTTGAGTCTCTGAGGACAGGAAAACAGTATGGAATGTGTGAAAAAAGCTGGACACTAAGGAAGTGTCTGCTGCTGCTGCTGGATGGCAACAGCACACGAATGGGCACTTGGGCAGTGAGTCAGTGGCTGGTGCTGCTCTGTGCAGCTGCAGAAACATTTGTGCTTTGATTCTGCCCTTACTTACACCAGCAAGTTACCTTGGTGCAGCTGTATTCAACAGACTGATATCTTGGTTGTAGAGAGGGGATGAAAGGGAGGTTCTGAGATTCAGATTCTGAGATCTGAGGTTCAGATTTCACACACACACACACACACACACACACACACATTCATTTACTGACACATTCTTATGTTTTCCCAAATAAGCTTTGGTCATTTCAGAAGTGAAAGGGCACTCTGCTTGCCTTGTGCCTCTGAAGACCTTGTACTTGGAAGAGAAAGGCAAGAGGAACAAGCACAAAGAGGCTACCCAGTTGCTTGCTCCTCAACTGACATATAGTCTTCCTTTTATAATAATTCCTGATATAAAAGAAATAGAGTTATGTATTGATATATAATTCAGGAGATTTTATATTTTTCAGTTAAATGCCTTTCAACCTTTGCTCTTTAAAGGTTATAGAAATTCATGATTCTAGCCTCTCTTCAGAGTTCCTATCTTTAGTCATAAGGTCAATCAAATTCCCCTTTCCAAATGTTACATCTTTAAAAGAATATGGTAACCAGAACAAAAACAATATCCTAAGTGAGGTCAGATTTCCTAACCTTTACATATATTCCTTATGTTCTTATTCCATTACTGGCTATCATATCCCTTCTCTTCCCCATTTTCCCCTCTCTCCATGTTTCATGTGTGTTTTCAGCTGTTTTACTGATGCCCCTACAGTCTAAAATTATAAATAGATCTAATTCACCTCAGCTCTTTGGGGCTACTGCTTTGCTGTAGCAACTTACAGAAGAATTTCCGGGCCTGCCATTCTTTCCTTACTCTATAAATACTGCTGATGAAATACCACAGTTTGAGGTTTCAAAGCTATTTTAAGTTTACTTTTAGAAGGGATTACTCTAAAACCAACTCAGTAACCTTGCATGAATTACACTTGTAACTGTTTTCAAGCTGTATAGATCAAATGCAGGTTTTTGAAATTTCAGGTTTGTTAAAGTAAAACCTGAATCACAAATACCTGACCAAAGAAAATTTATCAAGCAATAAACCTAAGAATTACGAAAATGATTTGGGTTGGAAGACACCTTAAAGATTATCCAGTTCCAAGGGCAGGGACACCACTTAACTAGCCCCGACTGCTCAAGGTCTTGAACACCCACAAGGAGTAAGCAGCCACAGCCTCCCTGGGCAACCTGCTCCAATGCCTCACCACCCTGACTGGAAAGAATTTCTTCCTAATCTCCAGTCTAAATCTGCCCTTCTCAAGCTCCAATCCCTCCCCTCTTGTTGAATCACTACAAGCCCTTGTAAGAAGTCCCTTCATGGCTTCCTTGTAGGCCCTCCAGGTACTGGAAGGCTGCGATAAAGCCTCCCCAAAGCCTTCTTTTCTGCAAGCTACGGGGTTGTGCTACTCTCTCCAAATCCATTACTGCACTAATCAAGTCATTACTAATACTAAAGGGTTGGTGCTGGTGGTGAGTTCTGGCTCTCCCAGCAGTGACTCACCAGTGGCACCACTGAGGATGACATCCCTCCCACAAAGGCTTTCTGAGCCACAGCAGCACTGCTCCACATGGCCCCTGTTCTGTCGCCGAGGTCTATGTTTCTGAGCTGGTTAAGATATTTTGCTGTCAGGGTTAAGATAAACCATCTGGACAATTTTGCTACAAATTCTTTCTTGGCTAAATGAATTTTTTTTTACTGTAATTTGCCTCATTTGCTTCTAATATAATAACAGAACATTGTTCGTGTGGATGCGCTACAGTGACCTGATAGATCAACTTCAAAATGTCTCACCACATCAGAATAAGAAGGTACTCGACGAGTTTCACTTCTCTTGATGTAACTCTTTAGTGTCTCTTATTACTGCTAGAGTTGTTCAGAAATATTCTCTAATTCAGTGGCTTCACCCTACACTGTAAGTCCATTGCTTCTTTTCCTTCATCTATGAATCCCTGAGCAGCTCTGCTAGCCAAATACTCTAACAGTGCAAACAGATGCACAGACCACAAGCACACAGCCCAGCGCTCTATACAGAATCATAGAATGGTTAAGGTTGGAAGGGACCTCAAAGATCATCTAGTTCCAACCCCCTGCCATAGGCAGGGACACCTCCCACCAGTACAGGTTACTCAAGGCCTCATCCAACCTGGCCTTGGAACACCTCCAGGGAGGGAGCAGTCACAACCTCCCTGGGCAACCTGTGTCACCAGCCACACTGCAAACAACTTCCTCCTGACATCCAGTTTCAGTCTCCCCTCTGCCAGTTCAAACCCATTGCCCCTTGTCCTGTCATTGCAAGACCTTGTCAATAGTCCCTCCCCAGCCTTCCTGTAGCCTCCTTCAGATACTGGTAGGCTACTATAAGGTCTCCTGGAAGCCTCCTCTTCTCCAGGCTGAAGAGCCCCAACTCTCATAGCCAGTCCTCATAGCAGAGCTGCTGCATCCCTCTGAGCATCTCTCCAGCAATTTCCTAGCAGCAAATCTAAGATCTCCTGAAAGCTCACTGCACATTTAACTTGGTGTGAGATATGGCAGCTGAGGTATGGGCACAGAGAAAGTCAAATTTAATACTGTCCCCATTTTTTTCCTAAATACTTTGGTCAGTTCAGCATCTCCCACTTCTAAGACTGCTGCCATCAGTCTGCCATCCACTGCTAGCTTCACCAGCTGCACTGTTGCTTCTATTTCTCAGATGCGTTTTTAATTTAACACTAGAGCAGTTCATACTCTTCATAATTAAGTAAAACACTTTCTGAAAGTAATTTAATTCCTCTAAATATATCCAAATGTACATGCTGACATTACCCACATTACTCTCTGCTGCTACGCAGCAGGTTTGAGTTTAAAAGATGTCACCTTAACTCCAGCTTCTCTTGGGTTTCCTGTCTTGGTTAGCTGTAGCTGCTCTTCTAATAAAAAGTTATTTGTTGGAGGAAACATCAACACTTTGCTGTATTCCTGTTCTTCAGGGGAATCTAAGATGCCACAGAAGTAGCCAGACTGGAGACTAAATAAAAAGGAGCAGAGGAGCAGCTATGGCACATGCATCCACACAGCAGAGCAGCCAGCTGCCTCAGCTGTGGACACTGGAGAGAGCAAAGTGCTCAGCTCACTCAGCACCCATGGTTACTGACACAGGCATGCAGTCCAAAAAAGCAGAATGTGGTAGTACGCTGGGGAAGGGAAGAGGACAGACATTTGAGTCCATGACCCTCCAAAATTATTATTCTTTCTGGAGATTTCAACTTCTACTGTTCCATTTTATGTCTGATAATATCTTCTATGTGATATTTGCTGCTATCCTGCCTTGTGTTGCTTAGGCACACTTCCTTTTCTTTCTGGTTACTAAAGTATTACTATGATTCCTTATATATTTCCCTAGCTCTAGCTACTTAAAACGTAACCCTCTTGTCCTTGAAAGGAACTTGTTAAACGAAGGCAAAGCAAGCAAATAGCAGGAAAAAAAAATAAAAAACAATGAATAATCATGTCATCAAATGAGTAATAAGCCTTTCACTACATTCCACGTGTCACCAAGGAGTGAAGGTGTCAGGAGAACCATGGAGCAGGACAGCCATTGCCTTCAGAAAGGGCAGATGTCCTGTCCCAGCACTTCATGTCTTTCTCAGGCTTCTGCAAAATTTTCTTACTTTCAAGATATTGAGTAAGGTATAAAGAAATCATACTTTAAAATGCACAGAGATTAATGCTAACCACTAAAAAATAAACATCTGCATAGAGGTCACTTCAGACATCCAACATCCTGACAGAATGCTCAAATGCAATTAACTGCCTCAGCTGGTGCTGTCTGTGCTGTTTTTGCTGTTCTTCAATAAAAACATTTCCTGCAACAGCAGTGAGATTTAACCTGAGACACACTCCCTATTAAAAAATGAACAGTCTCTCATACACATCCATATATAGGATTAGAGTTGTATAAACTACGCCAGCTCTCTCCCTTCTCCTCTCCAGAAAGGTTGGTTTCACACCATCCCCATTCCTTCATGTTGGAAAGTGCCAAGACTAGGAGGGGGCTGTTTTGTCATCTATGTGGAAGTGTGAAGAAAAACTGGACAGGATTGAGCCTAAAGAGGCAATACTCTTCCTGTCTCCTCTTTGGTGCTCATTCACGATAGCAGGAACTTGACTAAATTTGCCTTTGATGTATAAACTCACAATTTAGTAAACAAAACCATCTGTGTCCAGACAGACAAACACAGACCATCGTTTGTCAACATGAGCATCAGCAAGGCCTAGATATTTACAGATCTGTATAACCGCTGAAGCATTTCTGAAATGGCTTCAGTCTGACTTTTGTCTTTTTCCAGTGCCTCCCCACAAAATTCAGCAAGTTTATTGACACAGGGCACAAGAGCAGTGCTGAGCGACCTGGGATCACTGCTTTCTCCTGGGCTTTGAGGCAGCTCAATTAAAATCTACTCACACACAGGGTCAAGCAAAGACAACACAGATGGTAGGATACTGAGTCTTTTTCAAGAAGAAATAAATCAATAAATCAAATCTTCTTTAACACTGTGGGTTGGTTGTTTCCTTGTGGGGTTCTTTTTTCCTCCATACTGTTAAAACCAAACTCATAGGCAGGGAAGAAAAAAAAAAAAAGGAAACAAGCTCTGCTCTTTCCATTTAAATGTTTGGCTAATTAGAGATTGAAATTCACCTTTTTTTCCCCATAATTGCTAGGCAAATCAAATTTCCTTCTAAAATGCAAATTCCTTCCATAACATAAAAATGAACACATCGAGGCAGAAAGGTTTACATGTCAAATGGCAATTTTCCTAAATGGTTCACACTTTAACTTGTTTTCTTTTTTCATATCTTAGCCACGACAAAAGATTTAATGGCCATCATTACTCAGATGTTTTGTCAGCATACCATGATGAATGCACTCTTCTGTGTGTTATTCAGTTACCTCACAAGATTTCTCTCCTGTGCTACATTAACAACACCCTTCATACTTAACAATTTGATCTATCACACGTTTGACTAATGTCACCCATTAGAGTTCTGTGCAAAGACTTCTTCATTCAAGGAAAGGTAGTTATTAAAATTAAATATATCCATGCCTCTTAAAAATGTATTTTCTGTAATTACTAATATACATTAAACAGGATCAATCCATTAGTGTGGATAACCCATAAGCTGTCCATGAAAGTAAGTGTAAGGAGAATGTATCATCAATTAGTTGAAACCATTCCATCTGACCCGTGCAGATGGTTCTACCTCCTCTCACACATATCACTGCTCAGGAGCATAAGAAACAGAAACAAGACAAAAAGCCAGAATCCTTCCACTCAGCCCCAGGACATGGTGAATGCACAAGGAAAGCAGCATGAATGTGCTCCAGGAGGTACATGAGACATGTTGCAAAGCTTTAGTTCCTTCGGTCTCCAAATCCAACCTTATGCCATCCTAACTTGAAAGGGTATGGATGGAATCGTGGGAATTATCAGTTAACATCAACCCCCTTCCTTCTCCCTTTCCACGTAGCAGAGAGAAACTAGGAAACCAGAAGAGTGAGTTGAGCACTGAGTGGCAATTATTAGAAGCTCAAGGTCCTCTGAACAGCCTAATGGGCAGTCTACTTTAGCTCCCTCCTTTGCAGTTCAGCCACCTAACCACACCAAAATCCTTGCTTTGCCCTCTTCTCCTGCATCTTCCCAAGACTTCTTCTTCCCCACTCCTCTAACCTCTTAAATTAAATGCCTACCCCAGGCAGCAGGGAAGGCAAAGGGCACGACCATCACCGGCCATGAGTTTGTTGCCTCTGTTTGCAACCTCCCTGCCCCCATCATGCCTTCTCCTTCACACACAATCCGGATGTTCCTCAGGGCTCAGACCTTCTGATTCACTTGCATTTGCCACTGCACAGCAAAGTAACCACCGAGGGTCGGGCAGCAAAGGACTGCCTGCTAGGAAAGCTCAAAGACTGAATCCAGGTGAATCAGGAAATGGGGCAGTAATGAAGCCAGCAGGATCGTTTGCAGAGCCGCACTCCCGGGGCAGAACAGCACACTGATACATCTATAACACTGACTGAAAAATCTGCATCTTTTTACATGCCAGAACTCAGAATCCACTACATTTTCTTTTTTAAATATTCATTTTTGCTTAAAAACTTAAATTATTAATAGAAATGAGAAGATGCTTTGGACGCTCACTCAACTAATGATTGAGTTTCCAAGTAAAGTCCCGGATGACCCTGGGAAATCAATATGGATTTTTAATGGCACCTATAAATCTTGCTGTTATTTGACATAACTTGCAAACAAATAGAAACACTCTTGAAGAAACTGTTTTGTGTGATCACCAAGTATCTAAAATAGATAAATAATGACTATTTAAACATCTTCAGTATCATGCATTTCCCTCACCTGAAAGCCTCAACAATACCAGTAAGTTATTCAGAATTTTTGCAGGGGTTTTTTTTTCAGTATCACAGAACTCAGATGATGGATGTACAAAATAAGCTGTTGTTTCTCTTCCAAAAGATTGCTGAAAGTTGTATTTGTATTTATTTCCAACAATGTTTGTGCTCCTGATTTTCTTTCAAAGGGTCTTCAGGATCTGAACCTGCATAAAACTGCCCTAAATCATTCAAATGTACTTTATGCAGGAAAAAAAAAATCATATTTTGATATAAGTATTGTGTCTTTCCATGGAACTACAGTAAGCAGTGAGTTCTCAAGTTGGACTCTCCTTTGAAAACATGTCTTTAATTGCAGTTAACTCTCTTACATAGCAATTAACAACAAAAAAAATAGTGCTAACATTCCTAGAAAACTTCTCGATACACTGACTATATTATCTGTAATTAAAGATTATGGCATAAGCCATCCGTGTTTTCTCCTGTCCTGTTCAAAGTGTTTACCTCCCCTTCTGTGCTACAGGAATTATTTGCACAATGACATCTCACTAGGATCAGTATAAATTGCTTGCATAAATGTCACAAGCTCGAGACAAGACGTGAACAATCCAGCTTGCCAGATCTACAAAACAGTTGTGACTGCTTCAACGCCCAGGTGTGAGCCTGAGCCATTCCCTGTGACTGACACCAAGGCCACACACAGCCTGCATTGTCATGGGGACAGGAACATGGGTGCCAAACTTAGACCTGCTTCAGATCATCATTTAATGGGTTAAATTCCTCCAATGCCCTAAGTAAGATAAAACATTCCATTTATACATATGAATGTTATTAGACTACAAACAAAACTAGATAGAGTGAATCTTTTGTGCATTTGCCCATAGTCCTATCAAGCATTTGCTACATTTCATTTTTAAGAACACAGCAATTATTTCAGACTTCAAGCTTCGCAAGCAGATCCCATTTTTAGTGCCAGTCTGCACAGAGAAGCGTGGTAGGACATCAGTCCTTTCCAGGTCACCATCTGAAAACAATCAATGCATGGTATGAACCCTGTGTGTTTTCACCAAGAATGAATCCTTTCACCTTTTTATTTTGCACCATGATGTACAGTCCTGCAGCACAGCTCTGAGGCATCTCCCATAGGGGATCAATTAAGTAATTAAATAATGACTTGAGCTGTAATGAAAGAAAAACCCTGACTGTATTTTTATTATACAGGGACAGGCTGAAAGAGGAAAGGAGGAAAAAAAAAAAAAAACCACCAAACTACTCTGCCACACTCCAGTGTATGTGACAAACTGGGTTAATTTACACACTGACATCCATTTCAACACACACCAGAAGTCCATTTTCCAAAGGAGACAGCTGTCTGTAGCCACATCCCAAAGAAACCTGCCTGTCACAAACAATGCCCCACAGTCCAGCAACTGAAAAAACAACTGTATTTTTAAAAAATTAAAAAAGGAAAGAGTTAAGTTTGGACAGAAGGAAAAAAGAGAGAGGAAGAAAAAAAGGCGGCAGCAGCAACAAAAAAGCATAACTTCTGAAACACCATTTCTTGCTTTCACAACTTGTACCAACATCACATCACAACTGAGTACAAAGAGGATTTCTGCTGGGAACTGCAGGCACACCAATGCACTTTGTGCCACACTTATTTCTGCACTGTGTTGCTCCTCATGAAGAATTTGCCTTCTGTATAGCTGAAAACGTTGGGTGCAGAATGTTACTGAAAACCCCCAAGAAATGCTCTTTTTCACAAGGTTTAGTTCTGTGGAGCACTGCATCACAAACCTCATGTAGTGCTTCTGCCCCTCTCTCTGCTCCAAAGGAGGGCAAGGTGAGCAGACTGAGGGGAGATGTTTGGAGGAGTTCTCCTTCCCAACCTCTCCACAAAGATTTCATAAAGAAGGAAGCATCCAGTCTGCATAGATCAGCACCGAGAGGAAGAGGATGAGCAGTTTCTCCCACACTCCTAAGCTAATGTAAACAGTGTCTAGGAGCAAAATAAGGAGCATTCACTGCACTTAAATGAAATCAAACGTGGTGGTTCCTGCAATCACCACGGCATCTGCAGGACTTGACCAGATTTCTACCCACAGCAGAGCTGTGCTCAGGAGAGCCTAGACGGCAACTGCTGGCCTGATCCTGAATCAAATTCCCTGCCTTGGCCTATCAGCTGTCTGCAGTTCATTTAGAACTAAACTTAGCACAGGAAAAGGCCACTTCAAAGAAACTATACAAAGCACTGTGAAGGACTTTAAGAGGTTCAGGGCATTCAAGGAAAAAAGAATTCTAACCTATTAAAGAGAAACATCATTTTGACCTGTGCTTCCTTGGCGGTCACTGATTTTTGTCAACTCTGCTATCTCCCCAAATACAAGAAATTGTCTTTATCTCCTCTGCCCATTTCACGTTGATAGAGAGCTCAACAGGCTCGTAATTAACAGCCTCACAAGGAGAGGCAGCTCATGAAATTAAGCAGCAGAAAAGGGAGGGAAGCAGGGAGGTTTGTTTGAAAGAAAAATACCTCCCGAAGGCAGAGCGTGGTTTATAGAGCTTAGTGCATACTTGTTGCAATCTGAAAAAATACTACAGCCATGAAATCTATGATGAGAATGCTCCATACTGAAAACACCACAGGATTAAGTTCAAGAAAGGAATTTCTCATGCAAACTTTGCACTCTAATCTGAACTTTTACTGTAAGCATTCACTTTCAGTTCAATTATATTTCAGGGGATATTTAGCCAGATACTCTGGAAAATCTGACTTGCTCTTGTCTACTTTAGGAATTAGAGGAGACCAGAGATCACAGCTGTCTGGAACAAGATTATGTTTGTCAAGTACAAAAATATTAAAGATGGGAATACTTTTAAAACAAACAAACATAAAAATCTCAAAGCAAACAGAGATATCTTTCATCTTATTAAGAAAACATATGACTGTTTCCTTTTTCATTCTGCAGAAGAGAGTCTTATTCAATTGCAGCTAAGAGCCCTCACGAATTCAGATAGTCTTGCTTCTTACACATGGATTTCTAATGGATTTTGTATGGATGCACTGCGCAGCAAAGGATGTTTGGTGCATAAATGATGTCAGAGCAAAACAAAATGCACCAATTCCTGCACAACGAGCCCTTGAAAGAACTCTCGAGATTAAAGGGACATAAAATATGAATTACCCTTTTTCACCTCTCAGGAGAGTAATCCTACAGGTCAGCTTTGAGGTACATCTGAAACAAATGGTAAACTGTTTGGTAAACAGAAGGATTTTTCAGCATCCCTTTTTGAAGGAATCATGGGAAAGTTTAGATCTAATCACAGCATAAAGATGAGTTCAAACTAAGGTTGGGTCTTTTTTACACATCCTGTCCATGAAGTACACAACGTGGAAAACACAGGGGCTCCAAGGGGCCCATTCACATCAGTTCTACTCTTTACTATTATAAAGTCCTTTTGCTTTGAGAAACAATTCGCCACGGTGCTTATAAACTTATCTCAAATTAGTCCAAGTAAGACACTGGTGTCTCATTCCCCAGCAATTTATCAAAGGGCAAAGAAAAAAACAAGCTCAATGTACCAGAAAACTTTTGAAGCTTTTCTAACTCACAAGAGTTTCCAGTCTGTGCTGAGAAGGGTTTCTGCTGTTGCTAACCTAACCCCAGCCAGCGAGGAGGCAGATGGTGAGACCAAAGCCTGCTGTTACCAATACAGCCACAGCTAACACCGGTAAAGCACCTCCCGATGCTGCTGCTCTGTATTAACCAGCACTAGAAGCACAATTCAGACTAAAATCCACCCCCTATGCACTTAACAGAGAGCTATTCCCTGACTCCTACAAACACAAGAATTAGGAGCCCTAAGGACGTAAGAGAAGGCAGAGATTGGCCAAGACCCCCTCCTCCCCACACCCTGCACTAGTTTGTGACGAGAAACAAACCCACGGAGAAGTTCGTTTTCCCCTTCCTTTTTAGCATTAGAGACAGGATCCGTGAAGGAGCTGCGACTGTATCAGTGGAGCAACTGCATCACTTCTAGAGCCGATGGGAAACATCCCACCTATGCCCGAAACAAAAACGCTGCACTCTCAGCTGCAGAAACAGCATTTGTATTTATCTGAAAAGGGATGGCAAGTCTTTAATTATTAAACCAATTGCATTTAGCAGATGGTCAAAGAAAAGTACTTTTAAAAAGTTGCCCAGAGGGTTATAAAAACGAACAAGCTAAAACAGCTGCCAGCTGGTGCGTGAAATCAATAATGAGAAAACGAGTCCTACTGTATCTTTGTGCTCATTGTCTGGCCGAAGACAGCCAGGACAAGGGAGGGGGAACGTCCCCACCCGGTTGAATGGATTCCGTGTTTCTAATTAGGGAAAGACAAACATCTGAAGTTAGGCTGCAACGCGAGAGCCTGCCCGAGCGCGTCCCTGCGCCGAGGACCAGGAGACGGCCAGGGAGGCTGCAAGCAGCCCTAAATGCATGCCCTGTTGTTGTGCTGCCAGAGTCATCTCTTGTTTCCAAAGCCTGGGAAAATTCAGAATGCATTTAAGCAGCACAAGCACTCTGGGGGCAAAAAAGCCAAGTTAGGCAAACACGGGAAACATTTCAATGATTTCCCTCAACTGGTATACTGCCTAAGAAGTGGGGAAAAAACGCATAAAATGAGTAGACTAAAAAGTTCAGTAAAAGCTTTTCTGTATTTAATCACTACAGAGTGTGGCTAAGGATATAAACGACTGTTAAAATTGCAATTTCTCAAGAGCAGCAACCGGGTTATTAGCCATTTTTAGTCTCCAAACTGCACTTCAGGTCCTGCGCTCAGATCAGAATTTTTTTCATCCTCAACTTCAAAATAATACTGGATTTCCACAGCGAGATGGCAAGACCTTGAGTAAAAGATCTGGAGGATAATTAACAGTGCTCGAGGTGATAATCAGATCAATGTTAAAGAATAATTCTGTTTTATTTAAATCATCCAAAAAACCCTAAAGTTTTGCTATCAGGAACCTGCCTACCTTGTAGGTAAAAACAATGGATAGCTTTTTGGCCAATAATTTCTCTGCCAAATGTCTTATTCCATGGCCAAAGCCTTTCCCCACACCAGCTGAACTCATCACTTTGGTTCAGTAAGCATTAGGGTTGTCTTTTTGGGTTGGGTAGGGTTTTGTTTGGTGTGTGTTGGAGTGGGGGTTGTGGTACGGTTGGGTTTTCTTATGGTTTGGCCTTGAAAATGCTGCATTATTTGATGAAGAGGAGGAGGGTGGAAGAGGGAAGCAGTCCCATGCTAAAGTAAACAAAATAGAACTGAGAAAAGCACACTAAGTAAAATTCCAGCTGCAGATGAGAGAGCTTTTGCAGCAGCAGCATGCTAAGAGAGAACACCCTGTCAGCTGAAGACATAAGTAGAACCTTACTCCCTTTCCACAGCGTTTCTTTCCAGTGAAGGTCCATTGATAAAAAGAGAGAAAAACAGACTAAGAAAGGTAGACTGAATTATTAATTGCTGCTCAAGACGGCAAAGACAACACAAAAGCATTTCAAATGTTATTTTTAGCATATAAATAGTACACTCTGTTTTAACTTACATCAGCTGTTTTCTTTATCAGATTTTTATCTTCGGATGGAAGCAGCACACGTCACTCCGGCTCCCATCAGCTGCTGCCTTTTGGAGCATTTTATTTTAGCAAGAAAATAATGCTCTGTGCCTCAACTCCCATCAGCTGCTTTTCCAGTTACTATTGACATGACATATTGAAAACTTTTCTTGTCCACACAAAGACCTCGAGTCCCATTAATGCATGGAAGTGATACTTCCTGGGGACATCCGGATAGGGACCACGCAATCAGCATGAGGCTATTTGGTTTGTGCCATGGAATGCTGCTTTTTGCAAATAAAAAATGGGCCTTATGCCCATTCATGTGGCAGACGAGCATTCACCAGCCAGCCACAGTCTGGGCAGGTTGGTAGTGGTCTTGTGTGAGCTGAGTAAATATGATGCACAATTACACCCATTCTGACATGTATTTGATTAAAAAAGAGAGGGATGGTTTCTCTGATGTTCCTGGAACTGGACTGGCATTCCCACCACGGTCTGGTTTGGGTTTAAGGAAAACAAAAAAACAACCAAAAAAAAAAGGCGCCCAGATTTGTAAACAAGCTTTCTCTTGAGAAGCTCAATTTACCTTCTGTTATCACATAAATTCTGTATACAAAGCAGCACCATCATTTTTCATTTCTGCTGTTGGGCAAGGCTCACGTTCAATCACACAATATATAAAATGTAGATTGCTAGCACTGTGCGTTAATTCTGTCTGTTCATTTATTTAGGAATCCTGAAATAAGCTCCTGAAACGTTGCTTACAGCAGAACTGTAAACTAAAAGGCACTGGAATAATAAAGATAAGGCTGTCCCATTTAGAAAGGGAAATTTCTACATTCTTGGGTAAACAGAGCGCGCTCATAAATCCAGCAATGCCTTTTAGTGCTGTCAGTGTGACTTGAGTCTAGATGGCCCATTGTGTTCCCTAAGAAACTTACTTAAAATATTTACTGTAGAATTGTTTTAGCAAGAATAACCAATAACTGTAACTCTTTTGAGCAAAATATTTTGGTAAAAAGCATGCTTTTTGTGAAGGTCCTTTTAATATCTGAATAAACACAGGATTTGTAAGGCAACCCAACCACGACTCCCGGCCTCTATATTTAAGTGTATGTACAAAGATTACGAAGACAGATGCCGGGCTTATTTGTACTCTAAAACTGTGATATTTATAGGAATGACTTTATTTTAATCAAAATCTGCAGCATCCAATTCCCCATCCTCTCCTAATGATGGAATCACACAATGATTTGCCCTTGGTGAGCCTGACTGTTTGCACCAGTCCTAGGTAAAAACTTTCATTGAAAAAAAGAACTTTTAAAAAAATGTGCTTTTATATCCCAAAATTTTAACACTCATATTCTTGACTGGAGGATCTCAGAAAACAGCCTGAAACTCATGTCAAAAATAGGGAAAATAGAAGTGGAAACAGGAAAAAAAAGAACATGGTTTGCATGCTGCAATCCTGACAGCATCACAGGACACATGCAAGCAACAGCAAACAGGAGCAGCGCTTCAGGAATAAGACGAATGTGAGCAGAGAATGGATGAAGTACTGACCCAAGCAGCAAAAAGCAATAGCAATGACTATGAGACCATTACAAGTCAGCTTCAGTTGTAGGTACCAGGCTGTGTAACTCAAAAAAATAATTCTACCATCTGACAGATGTTTGATGACCAATGAAAAAATCATAAGCGGTGTCAGTCCAGCCCTGAATGAACAGACTCAGCCATCAGGAGTACTTCAGCCATGACTAGCTCACTTCTTGGCAGACTCATTAGAGATTAAGCATTGCAGAGGCACAACAGAAAAATTCAGCCTTAACCCTGGACTGCTTCACAGTTTTTTCTGTAGCACGGGTGAAACAGGTATTTGGGATGTTCTGCAGAAGCTGGGCACTGCAGCCCAGAGATGTACCAGTTCTGCTTTCACAATCAGAGAGTTCACTTCTACAGACAAAAAAGCAAGTTTACAGCAAACCTTCCAAGCCCGGTACTTTAATGTGAAACTCGGATGGCAAAGACTGTAATTATTCAAATAGTAGTGTCTCAACATTTTACTGGTCACTTTTTTCTTTTTTCTTTTTTTTTCTGATCTACATCAAACATTCCTACATAAATCACAGAATGGCTCAGGTTGGAAGGGACCTCAGAGATCATCTGCTCCAACCTCCCTGCCATGGGCAGGGACACCTCTCAACCAGACTCGATTGCTCAAGGTCTCATCCAACCTAGCCTTAAGCAACCCAGGGAGGAGGGATCCA
The DNA here is from genome assembly GCA_013396675.1 of Eubucco bourcierii. Lineage (NCBI taxonomy): Eukaryota > Metazoa > Chordata > Aves > Piciformes > Ramphastidae > Eubucco > Eubucco bourcierii. The sequence continues at coordinate 196,226 of VWZE01007602.1, read as the reverse complement.
TAGCCTCCCTGGGCAACCTATTCCAGAATCTCATCACCCTTGTGCTGAAGAACTTCTTCCTAAGATCCAGTGTAAACCTACTCTTCTTCATCTTCAAACTATTCCCCCTTGTCCTATTGCTAGAAACCCTTATTAAAAGTCTTTATACAGCCTTCCTGTGGGATCCCTTCAGGTACTGGAAGGCAGCTTTAAGGTCCTCCAAGAGCCGTCACTTCTCCAGGCTGCACAACCCCAGCTCATTCAGCCTATCCAGAGGTGTTCCAGCCCCTGGGTCATCTCTGTGGCCTCCTCTGGATACACTCCAGCAGCTCTGTGCCCTTGTTACACCGGGCACACACCAGAACTGGACAGAGTGTTCAAGGTGAGGTCTCAGCAGAGCAGCATCAGGAGGCAGAATCCCCTCTCTCGCCCTGCTGCCCACACTCCTCTGGCTGCAGGCTGGGCTGCATAAGGGCACTGCTGGCTCCTGGGGAGCTTCTCAGCAATCAACACCCCCCAAGCCTCTTTCTTCAGAGTTGCTTTCAACCCACTCTAGACCCAGCCTGGATCCGTGCCTGGTGTTGGCCTGACCCAGATGCAGGACCTTGCACTTTGACTTGTTGAACCTCATGCAGCAGGCATTGGCCCACTTCTCAAGCCTCTCTAGATGGCATCTTTGTCCTAAAGTGAGTCCAGCACACCATGCAGCTTGGTGTCACCAGTAAACATACTGTTGTCTGTAAAACATGTTCTTTTCAGCCAATTAACTCCTACTCAAGCTACTCATTTTGCTAAAAAACACTAATTTAAGCTTAATTATTCCTTCTCACAGAGCAGGCACTGGGGCCCATCACGGCCACAGCTGAAGGCTTGCCTTTGTTATCGTAACTCGTCCAGATATCTTCATGGAGTCCAAAAGGGCTTAAAGGCTCAGGAGGTGGGAAAATGAGGATTTCTGAAAAACACCTGCTGTTGGATTAACTCTTTTCTTTACAAAGCCAAGACTCATACAGACACCACCTCTGGTTTCAATAGGAGGCAACTTTTGACTTCTGGCTCAAACCTGCACCAACAAGCAAAGACCAAAGCTCTTTAGTGTTGTGACAGTTGTTTAGAGCTGTTGTGAAAGCACCAGGAGCTCAATCCAATCCTACATTACAGTTTCTGCTGCTCTTGGAACAGACGCTCGACACTACTCTGAGTTGCAGAAGAGATAATTTAATAACACAGAAATAAGGGGGAAGCATAAGAGGTCTTATTCCCATCCCAGGGACAAGAACCAAGACCACTGGCTCTAGCTCAGCAGGGAAATAGAGCAACAGCTTGGTTTGGAAGAGTATGATGTACAGAAGACAGTGTAGGAGGCCATACAGGAAGGAGTTGCCCACACAAACAGGAAAATCACAGCTGAAACTAAATACACTCCCCTACAGGCACCAGGGCTAGCACACAGCTAGCTCTGAGTAATGTTCACCTTGAGTTCATATTCCACAGCAGAACAGCTCCTAAGTCAGCCCACAGAGCACTCCTTGCAGAAGGCTATGCCTGATGCCATGTTCATACAAAGTCAAGACAATAAAATTAGTGACCCCTGAATCCAGGTCCATGATCCATGGTGAGTTCCATGATGAATTAGTACACTTTAAAAATAAACTTAACATTTCAGCTGAAGGTTTCTACAGCTCAGTGTGCTGCACTGCTGCAGCACTGAATGTAATCCCTACTCTATCAGTATAGGTTGGGGACTGACCTGCTGGAGAGCAGTGAAGGGGAGAGGGACTTGGGAGTCCTGGTGGATGGAAGGATGGTCATGAGCCAGCAGTATGCTCCTGTAGCAAGGAAGACCAATTTCATTCTGGGGTGGATTAGGGGGGCTGTGGTTAGTAGGTCCAGGGAGGTTCTCCTGCCCCTCTACTCTGCCTTGGTGAGGCTTCATCTGGAGTATTCTGTTCAGTTCTGCCCCCGCCCCCAGCTCATGCTGCTTGAAAGAGTCCAGCACAGAGCCACAAAAATGATTAAAGAAGTTGAACATCTTCTTTCTGAGGAGACCCTGAGGGAGCTGGGACTCTTTAGCCTGGAGAAGAGGAGACTAAGGGGTGACCTGATTAATGTTTATAAATATGTAAGGGGTGAGTGCCAGGAGGACAAAGTCAGCCTCTTCTCAATGATGCCCAGTGACAGGACAAGGGGCACTGGGTGGAAGCTGAGGCACAGGAGGTTCCATGTGAATCTGAGAAAGAATTTTTTCGCTGTGAGTGCAACAGAGCCCTGGAGCAGGCTGCCCAGGGAGGTTGTGGAGTCTCCCTCTCTGGAGATATTCAAGAACTGTCTGGATGCATTCCAGTGTGATCTGCTCTGGGTGATCCCGCTCTGGCAGGGAGGCTGGACTAGATGAGCCTTCAAGGTCTCTTCCAGCCCCTGACATTTTATGATTTTATGATACCCTCTCTTTTCCCTACCCAGCTACTCCAGGCATTTCTAAGCTTTGAGATATTTTCTTTGTAGAGATGCTCCACACATACATTCACATTATTCACACATAGGTCCTGATTTGTTCATTTTAAGCATTTGGTTCTGACCAGAATCCAACGTGTAAATGTGTGACATCTGCTTCCATTAATGAGTTCAACAATGTTTCATAGTGACACCACTAAACAGGAGACTGAAAGACAAACCTAATTCCTCTTAGTCCTTTGTCCTCTTACCTTCTTGAAAAATTAAGGTCTATACTGGTGTAATATTTTATTTTCCCTTTACATTTTATTGTATTTGTACAGTTTACTGACTTCTCTCAAGGAAGAGCACCGAGGAAAACCCTTGTCAAGAGGAGCATGGAGAATAAATGTCACATGCCTTGTGATTACACTCCTGCTAATACCCAGGTAAATAGTGTAAAGATATCATTAAGGATCTATCTCCATCTTAGCTTGTTTTCAAAGCTGGACATTAACAACACTTGACTCACTTGATAAGTGTCTGCCCAAAACATTCTTGCCTCCACTGAGAACTGCTGGGACTGAGAGCTCAAGAAAATGAATCAGAAGCTTTCAGGCAGGCATCTGGAATATGATAAATCATTTAAATGAACAAACAAAAAGATCATCTGTGGACTTCTGGTCACATATCTCATTTTCTGATTACAATTCTCATATCCAAATTCTTAAATATGCTGTTAATTAAGATTCAACTCAGTAAAAATCAGGGCCTTTCACTCTTGAAGAGCAGACACTTAAACAATAAGCATGATACTAATCCTGGGTACTCCTTCCAAGGAGAATTGATTGCTCTGTGCTTTCACATCCACTACACTAAGGGAGGTGGCCAAGAATTCTTCTGAACCCACAGGTCTCAGATGTATCACTGAGCTATAAATATTTTCTGTGCACAGGGTTCAGGCAGCAGCAGCTCATGATAAAAGCTGCGTTCCCAACTACATTCTAATGGGATCTCCAAACTTCACTGCTGTCGATGAGCTATCATCACATGAAAGTCTCATAACATCAACTGAAACAACATGACGGGTTGCCATTGTCCTTGAAACCTGCCTGCTCTTCCCTTTGTAAGCAGGCCGCTCACACAGCTCTCCATCCATCCACCAGTGCATTCAAAGCTCACCAACACTCATATGCAGCAAGGTCAGAATTTTTTTTAACATTCTTTGATTAATGCTGAGAGCTGCAGCATGTTTAGACAGGGTCACGACCCCAGGCATCCATTTAATCAAATTTCTCTGCTGCTTGTCCCAGTGGAGCCATCGCAACAAGAAACTCTCTCAATGAAAAAAAAAAAAAAAAGAAAAGAAAAAAAAAAGGTAAAGAGAAAGAAAAGGGAAAAAAAATGCACACTTCAGATCTCACATTGTTTACATGCTGTTAAGTAATTATTTCACTCTTCGACCCCCACTGGCCATCAACAGACAAGTCACCTCCTTGGAGATTGTGAAAAGCTTATTCAGCTGTATATAATTCATTTTGTCTCTTTCTTTCATTGTGAAGCTAACTGCTTAGCTTAAAGACTTCTTTGTGAATACTTAAGTACACGGTGTCCATGCTAATGATCTCACTAATTATAAGCGTATTTATCATACACAAAGTGTTCTGGGCTATTCTTTCCCAAAGCCATCTTACTGAAGCAATGCCATGCCAGCAGTTTCTCACCACCTATTTGCCCAAAGAAACAGGCATCGTTCACAGGTGCAGTTCCCTCTCCATGAAACCCTGCCATTACCTGAGTGACCAAGCAGCTCGCTCAATATTTGCTCGGGAGTTTTCAATAACACTCTGATCTTTTATGCCGCTCTTCTCCAGGGCAAAGAGCAGAAATGAGCCAGGCAGGTAATAAAGAATTACAGTTTGCCTTTATCTAATAGCTCCATCAGTCAGAGTAATAGAGTTGGATAAAATGCTAACCTATTCACCCAGTTCTTCCTAATTGCTACCCTAGAATGCAAAAAAAAAANAAAAAAAAAAAAAAGGCAAGGTAAGGTAAGGGAAAAAAGTTTATTTCTAATTACAGCTCAGGAATTAGAGGGGAATGAGTTGAAAGCTAAGCAAAAGCAGCATGTAATGTCCCCAGCTTCTAACTCACATGAGAACTGACTGGAGACTGCATTTAAACCACAAAATGAGAAGTTTGGTGAAAAAAAGGGGAAGGAGTGGAGCAGTATTGTTTTGGGGAATCCAAGGAATTATTTTACCTTCTAATTCCCTATTTTTGTGTCTTTGTCTTTATTTCTGGAAAAAGTTTCACATTATTCGGTAGAGTTATTTTGCATCACCATAATAGTGATACCAATTCTAATTCGTACTATGGGCTCTCAAAATTTCTAAAAATGAGAGTTGAATACAGAAGAGGAAGAATTAAGCTTCACACTCAGGCATTAAAACTTTATTTCTCTGGCTGGTGTAGCTGCACCAGTATTTACTGCACCAGCAGTGTGCTCCCCGGCAGAAGCCAAGCCTGTCTCCACTATCTGCAGCGCCTTTGCTGATGAGTTCTACATCCTTTCAGTGTGTTCCAAGCACCAGACTTTTCACACTATCATCAAAACCTGTTCAGTAAATAAAGGACTACATAGATCAAACGGGAAAGGAAGACAGGGAAATGAAACAAGAATGCAAAAGAGAAGGGAATCCTGGAAGCCTTAGATCAGAGGAAAGGAATGTAGGTAACAAGGATGAAATAAGTTGGAAGTAAAGCAGTGGTTACAGAATAACTTGTAAGAATACAGGAATTTTAATTGTGTGTGTGTGTGTCCTTACAGAGGGTGCAATATAGGGAAAGAATTGCACAAAGCAGATTAATTAGAAACTGCTTTTTTAGAAGGTTTGCCCCTGCTTCAAAACCCCTAAAGGTTTGTACCAGCAAAGTCAGGAATGCATCAGGTTCCAATCTGCAGGAGCAGACAAACTGAAGACTCACAAGCAAGGACAACAACAAAAATAAGCAACTTTTTGATAAACATAGGCAAAGTTTTGGGGGGTTATTTGGTTGGGTTTTTTTAAACATAGCCAGCATAAAGGTAGATGCCTCTAATAATTCTACAAATCTCCACAGGCCATAACTTTTGCATTTTCTCAGCCCTACTAAATGTGCCTAGGTGGAGCAGGAGGTTAGCATGTAACTGCAAGCAAAGCAGAGAAGCGCTAATGTATAAATACCGTAGCCTCTCTGTAGAGAGGTACACATTGGAGAGATAAAATATCTCAAGTAACAGCCCAGACATGGCTTCACAGAAGACATTCACATAAGACTCAAACCCCCAAAGGCATCAGCTCTTAAATCTGAGCGTTTTACTTGATCCTGTTTGAATTCAAATATAGAAAAGACATAAATACACACACACAAAATAAATAAGATCAGTAAGATCTTACAGTACAAATATTTTAAAGAGCAGGGAAAATGGACATCTAAAAGGGACACTGCCTGGAGTACACCCTAGATAAATGTATTTGCCAAAGCTCTGAATTTCTGAGGAGGAGGACTGTGAGTTTCACTCCCATTGACTCCAGAAGGCTGATAAACCTCTGGACAGACAGAACTGGTTTCTCCTCTACAATGGAATTCTTGTACCTGTAAACGTAGGCATCGGCGATACGCTAAGTCCTCTATGTGTTTCTAGGTAAATAGTCCTGAGCAAGTATATCTTACTAAATTAGAATATTTAAAGCAAATGTCAAATGTATTTTCTGAAAGCAAATTCCATAATTAAAATCAAATCACTTCCAGAGCTCTCAAAAGCTCTCTTGTACAGAAAAGGCAACTGGGAGGAAAAAGAAGTATCACTGAGTGCTTATAGATGCAGCTGATCTTTGATTAAAAAAACATTCTTCTCAAAACTTGGCTGAAGCTTTATCTGCCTCTGACATGCTCTCTCTTGCAAAACATTGAGAGTCCTCTTGCAATGTCACTTTTCACTGATAACTGGTTTGCTTGTGAAATGGAAGAATTGCAATAACAGGTCTATGTAAAGCCAGCAAAACATTTCCTTCCTTTTTGAAAATAAAATTAAAAAAACAATAAAGAGCTTGATTGTACTTTACAAGTGAACCAGATGCTAGCCACTCCATTTGTTACTGAATGGCCTGTACTCAGAGAGGGATGTGGATGCAAGTGCAGGCTGTGCTCTACCCTGCACATGGTGGGAATGGCGCTGCCACCAGGAAGCATCCCACCACCATCTACCACTTTCCTCATGCAATCCTTGTACCCGTGGAAAACTTCTGCAAACAAACAAAAAGCAAAGCACACACCTAAACACCCTTCTGAAGCAGGCTGTGATGGTTTCTTGTTGTGATTTAACACAACTTAATGAAACACAAGGCTCAGGATGTGCCCAGATTGCTTCCCAGTATTTCATAATTATGTGGGAATTTCTGTATTCCCAGTTAGGGATAGATACCTTTGTAATCCCTGAAACCCTGGCAGATAACATCCCCTATAGTGGACATTGACACAACACATGGGCTCTTGCTAGCTTCAGGCTAAACTGTAACAACTGAAAACTCCAAGTGTCTTTTAGTGCAAAACAAAGGCAGAGCTCTGTCCACAGGGACAGCAGCCTGGAGTGTGGGCTTTACCATCTGTGACCTCAGGCACCAAGATGATGGCAGACTGTTATGCTTGCTTACTCTGCTCTACCGATGCAGTCCTAGAGTGCCACCTGAAAAATTAACTAAGTCACTTCAGACACAAATAAACTTCAATAGACTCACCACAATACACTGCCTCATGAAATCACCTATTTCTCTGCATATAGCTTTGTAAATACCAATGCACTGTTCACATGTGAAGTACTAAAGAAACAGTGTGTGTACACCTCTGGTAGGTAAAAAACACCTGAACCTGTATCACATCACTGCATAAATCATGTCATCCATGCACCACTTATATTTTGTAGTCACTGAACTGTTAACCATTAGTCACAAAACTTTTATTCAGCATGACCCAAACACCTTGGCCTTGAATTAGAAACTTAAGTATCCTACATTATTCTTCTTGATATAGATTTATAAAGTCATGGACTTCTTCCACTGAAAAGCAGTTATTTTGGCACTATCTGCATCACTACCAGTGTCCTGTTTCTGATTTTTTTCTTGTTACCATTCACATATTCTCTAGAGTGCCCATATCTGCAGCAATAGCAGTTCAGCCTAACTGAAGTGGAGATAAAAAAGTGATGTCTACTTGCACTGGAGACACCAACAGCCAGAGTAAGCCATGGCACATCAGCAAACTACCTTCGAGTAGCGCAGCTAAGCAGTTGAGCATCACTGGGTATGGAAGGTAATTGGTAGTGAACCATGCACTGATGATTTGCCAGCAGTGGACAGGGATAGCAACTCTCCAGACATTAAAAGGTGGTGTGGTGGGTTTGGGCTATAACTGGATTAGTGTCAGCCATCTCTGTAACACTGACCACTTACATTTCTTTTTAACCCAGATTACTTTCAAATAGAAGGGGCTTTCACATTTAATTGGAAAATTAATTGGAACAGGAAATCACCACTGATACAAACGAAATTTGGGAATGATGAATAGTTTACAAAATCCTTAAGCACACAAATTCCCCATTTATAGGGAGAAACACTCTCAACTGAATTGATGCTCATCAGTATCTCCAGAGAATTACCAACAAGCACACGAGCAGTAAAACAGTATTGCGTAAACTGTGCCTGAATTGCTGAAACATGGCTCATGCAAGTAATAAATTAACAAAAACTCCTTTTAAACTTTTATTGTCCTTGCATTTTATAATTTCTTCAGCTCCGTATTACAGAATTTATCAGCTGATGTACTATTTGCAACTCAGGTAGCTATTCAACGCAATTTTTTGTTTCTATGATGTCATCTAATTTTAAAAAATCCTTTTGCTAATGTTAAAAGTGACTTATGCTGCTTACTCTGAAGAACTACTCGTGAGAAAGCTGGAGGGGAAAGCAAGAAAACTCAGCAGTCAGTTGTACCATTAAAAAAAGATCCTAAACCACTCAGCACTGTTTCTAACTAGTTTTAGGAACTTAAAAGTTCGGTTCAATTCTTTTGTTTTGCTTTCTTTTTAAGGTTGTCTGGCAAAGCTCAGAAAAACAAACCCCACCTTTATTCTTTCTGTAAGACAGTCAATAACTAATTTTCAACCAAGTACTACAACAGAGGTGTTGGACACTACTTCCTTTAGGAAGGCCAGAACAAGGATCACCTAGAATTAAAATGATCTGTCACTCTGTCCTCTGTGGGTCCTTTACATATTCCTCAAGTATCACCCCTCTCAGAAAAGAAGGAAGTGAAAGAAAACTGATGAGGAATAAGCAAAGAACCTTACATGCTACCTGCAAACTGCCTGCAAACCCATGAGGTTCACTATGCCTGCTGCTGTGCTTTTCTGCTTGGTGTTGGAAAGCCTCTAACTCTTGGCATTAATGGGCAAGCCACTTTTCCCCCCAGCACACAGATGGTGATCCTTCTTAAGTGCATCCAAGAGGTGACACAGCATACAAGGCATAAAGGGAACAGCATGGGACAGATGCCACCAGACAAAATGGTCTGCTCAGAGTACAAACTGGAAGAAACTGGAGTTGTGTGTGCAGAGCAGACTTGGTTTTCATACAGGCTACACGCTCACTGCTTCTGTTAGTAGGTGTTGCTTAATAGCAACACTGGCACAACGCACTTGTGACAGTGATATTACTAAGACCCTGTTCCCAGCTGCTTTTACACAGACAGCAATATTATCGGAAAGTTACTCTTTCTCACTGCTGTGAATTGGTAATAATTTAGAGCCATTTGCCACATCTGGTGTCTGTTTTCATCTTCAGTTCATGATGGCAGTAAGGGAAACCAGGTTCTTTCTCCCACACATATAGCACATGCTTTATTGCAAAACTTCTCTGCACTGGAAACCTGTTTGCATCAAAAACCTCCAAACCCAATTTACAGTTGTCCTTCCAAGGAGTTCTGCAACAGACAGACCAGAGAACAGAAGCAGATTTCAACATCATGAGATGCTGGTAGTGCCTCATCTGCCACTTCCTTCCAAGGAAATGCAGAATTTCTGGATTTGTGTCAGGTAACAGTGCCTCCCTGCAAGCATACCCTAAGCTTTTACTTACTGTTTGTAAAACTGTACCAAAAGAGCACACTTACAGATTCACTGAAAGTTGAAACAAGCCACAGGGCAGAACAACTGTAGGGCTTTCACCCTAAAACTTCAATGCAGAAGAAAAAAAAAGAAAAAAAATCCACACAGAGATACAGCAATGACTAGGTAAAACAAACAAACAAAAATAAATACACAGATGAACAATAAAAATAACTTGCAGGCCATTCAAGGTTCAAAAGGAATGGCACAAAGAGCAGTAAATAACAGCTAGCATTAGCCTCCATGCACACAAATCAGTTGCCCATATCCTAGCACTAATGCACACAATCTCTTTACTTAATGAATTAGCTTGTAATTAACCTGTCCCTTATTCTCCCTCTAGATCTCAGACAATATTCTCATCTCTCTGCTACTGATCTTTGACTACAATAATAATACATTTTGACTAACACAAAGGCACAGCATCAGAATCCTGTTAGAACATTCCTTGAACTGCACTCAGCAACTTCTCACCCAGTTCACAGTTGCACTGCTCAGAATACCTGTATCCAGGAGGCTATAAATGCCAGCAGTAGGTTCAGCTCTCACTAAAAAAATAACTTCTCCACACCTAAAGACAGTCTATCTGCAGGGTGCACAGTACACTTAGGATACAGTCCCCTGGTAGCACTAATGACACTATGGGGGGGGAGCGGGGGGGGAGGGAAGAGAAAACAAATGTGGCCAAGTAGCAAAAGGAAAAATGGAGAGGGGGATCATTGAAGCAAGAATTAACACAACTCAAATTCAGATAATAACTGCAGGTCATGAAAACTGGCAGTATTTTCTCACTCTGTTAGACAAAGAAAATAAAACAAGGAAAGAAACTAGAGATAAAAAGTTACACAGGATTTAATCCACAAAAACAGAAGCTGGAACTTAAAACACTCTGAAACAACCACTGCACTTGCAGACAACGCTGGCTGCTGTGCTCAGGAGAAGATGAAAGGCCTTAACGTCACCATGGCTTTGGAATGGTTCACAGTAACCATCAGCAAGGAAAATGTAGGTCAATACCAAGCAAGACAACAGCTGGGGTGAACCCTTCACAAGTGTTCCAGACACTGATGAGTTTTAGGTTGGCAGGGAGATGTCAGCATTACACCAGAAAGAGCTGTGTTAGCACTGTGGATGCGAACCACAGCTGCTGCATCAGGGGGTGAAAGTCCACGTGCAGTGTGGTCACTTCCTGACTAGTAAAGGTCCATGCAAATAAATGTATGGGAAATACCAAACTGAAGGTACCTCATTCCTGTCAGCAGCATGGAAACTCAAACAACATCAAAATAAAACCAGCAATATCCTGATCTCTTCCTTCTTTGCTCCAGTCCATAGGCAATTTACCTAGGGTCAATCTCTAAGAATATTTGTTAAAAAAAAAACCAACCATGAAAGTCCCTCTTTACAGGAAAAGAACTATTTTATTTTTTTTTTCACCTGATCAGGACCAGGAAAACAGATCAGCACAAGCTTGGACTTCATTTCAAATAAAAGAAGAAAACTGCTGTTCCAATCTGAGGATGCTAAACATAAAGCAGAAGGGTACTATGAACCATTCCTTTTCCATACTGATCTGCAGTGCTCCCTCAAACCTGAGTCTTTGTGTGACCTAAGTTTCTTTTTATGAACCAAGAAGCAGCAGTTTCAGAGTCTGTGCCTAATTTATCCAGGCTTTTAACCCACTATTGTATTTGAGAAGAAACATTACACCTATGCTGTGAGGATAGGGATGAGGGAGCTGGGGTTGTCCAGCCTGGAGAAAACTCCAGGGGAACCTCAGAGCTGCATCCAATACCTGAAGGGATCCTACAGGAAGGCTGCAGGACTTCTAAGAGTGTCTAGAGGCAAGACAAGGGGGAATGGCTTGAAGCTGAAGGAGAGCAGGGTTAAACTGGACATCAGAAAGAAGTTATTCAGTATGAGAGTGGTGAGACTCTGGACCAGGCTGCCCAGGGAAGCTGTGGATGCCTCCTCTCTAGGGATGTTCAAGGTCAGGTTGGATGAGGCCTTGAGCAGCCTGGTCTAGTTGAGAGGTGTCCCTGCCCATGGTGGGGAGGAGATGATCTCTAAGGTCACTTCAAACCTAAATCATTCTATGATTACATTTTCTTAAGGGATATGGTTAAAAATGAATCCTAACTAGTTGAGGCTGAAAAATCTTCAATCTCACTTGTTGTTTTAAATCATGGAAGTGAAGAACAACTCATGCCTTGCAGCCTCCTTTACAGCAGTCACTCCAACCACTCAGGCTTTCAGCCATTTCAGAAGCCATTGCTCGCCTGTGCTGCTGCATTGGGAAAATTGAATACAGTGTTAAGATATGCAGATAAAATATGAATTCCAGCCATGTAACAAAAATGCCGTTGACAACATGTATATTATGCAATTATGACTGTCATTTTATTACTGTTATTAATTTATTAGTATAATTGCAATTTTTTTCAATGTCATAATGTGATAATAAAGGACTTGTCATTACTACGTTAACCTCGGAACATCTCTGACCTCAGGGGAGGTAGCTGTACGCTTTCAGTCCAAAATGAGCTGTCAGTTACCACAACGAGATTTTGATGACTACATTATCTTGTAATTAAATGTCTCAACAAACTTCTCCTTTTGATTGACAGGTAGTTAAGACTATCTTTGACCACAGGGCAGTTTCTTTATTTTTCAAGAATAATTTTTCAGCAGTGAAGAAGACAGACAAGAGTTTAAAAATTAAAGTGTTTTGAACTATATATTAATCTATATTTGGTACTCAGTGAAAATTCTGCCGAATTGCATTATCCTCTGCCCAAGTTTCTGCACTTCAGTGACAACTTTGATTGATTAAAGTAGTTTATGCTGCTCTTTATTAGCATTTAGGTCTTTAAAGAAATAAATTGTCTCAGTTTTACATTTCCCCCCCCCTTTCATGTTCAGTTTTCACTTGTACAACAAAAAAATGCCCAGAATCAACACCAGTTAATGACAATGAGATCCCCTTGGTAAGGGTACTCAAAAGGGCCCATTTCTGATGGTTTGAACCATCCACAACAGTAACTCTATTGATACCAAGTTTAACATTAGCATCTATGTGATCATACACCACCACAAACATGATCACTTGACATAGCAGATCGGCAGTGAAACTGAGGCTAGTGGGGCGCCAGTGCCACAAAGATGCTTAAGTGAGACAAGACAGAGCAACAAACTTCACCAAAGATAGGCTGATGGCAGGAAGGTGCAACAACCTTTCACAGACACTTTTCCATGCACTTTTAAGCCACCAGAAGTACTGATTACCACCGCTGCCATCTACAGCTTTGCCCTCCCATGGAATCATGCAATTGAACAGACCAGCTGGATCGTTGCTTGTTCTGGCAACCTTTGCTGTATCTCAGGCAGGCAAAGGAAGCAAAGTAAAGATTATACATGGCCAAATCAATTTTACCTCTCTTTCATTGGGATCTTATTCCCAAGCAGTTTGTTTCAAAGATCAACGATAACCAAACATTAACAACATCCTTTCCGCAAGTAAATCTGACAAAAATAATGCAATCCAGTCACGGCTCTAATAAAATGTGAAGTCCTTGGAAATGCAGAAAATGGTATCATCAATAGTGAAACCTAATGATAAGAAAATAAAACCAGGGCTTTCCACACTGAGCTGAAGGTCACACAGATTCAGAACACCTGAAGTATGTCTTAAATACAGCTTATAGCCACACAATTTCATTCCCATTTGTGCTACAATTAATATCAACTTATCTGACAGGACCAAGCAGTGTTTAAGAAGTCTTTGGCAGTCGTACATGACTGTCACTAAAACTGTAAAGTCTGTGGTTTAGTCTTTCAGGAAGAATCCAATGAGTCAGAAGACAATAACATATGGCCACAAGCACAAACAGAAGGTTGCACTTATCTGCACTCTTCAGTTGCAGTATTTCCTAATTTCCCCCCTATGGCTATACCGTTGCCATCCAAGCTTTATCAAGGACTTATGTTGCTGATGCTCAGTGGTTTTTCATAGATTTCCAGTGTTCTATACAAGTTCTTCACTCTATCAGTTGTGTACATCTATGGGAACCAACTTTCATTTGAAGCATGAAAGGCTTTTATTCATTATTTTATGAAATACATACGTTTCCAAAAGTGTCAATTCAGTTGCTGACATCCAACTCTCTTTAGCCTCCCATTCTCTCACATTTCCTATTAGTGACCCATCTTCCTCTAGACTGTTGGACCAAACCCTTAGAACTGTATTCAGACAATCAGAGCATTCCATAAAGGGCACAGTGAGAAGCTGTAGAAAAAGAGGTGAAACAAGAAAAATGTTGCCCTACATATTACAGTCATTTCTGTGGAGTAAGCTTCTGAAGTTTCGTACTACACAAAAAATTCCTCTGAACTGCTCCAGATCATGATGGCTGCCCTGACTTGTACTTTTGGGCTGAAATTCATTTTAGACTGGACATCAAGAAAAATTTTCACAGCAGGAGTGGTCAGACACTGGAATGAGTTGCCCAGGGAGGTGGTTGAGTCACCAACCCTGGTTACGTTTAAAGGCCATTTGGTGCTTGGGGATACGGTTTAGGGTGAACCTTATACAGTAGGGTTAATGGTTGGACTTGATGACTCCAAGGGTCTTTCCTATCCTGAATGCTTCTGTCACTCTAATTTGTCACCAGGACAACTTTCTTGAACTGTGTTCCCTATTTCTACATTTCTATAATATTTTTCATTTATACCTATTCTTGCAGAAATGATATTAAGTAGCTGTGCCTGTCCAAGGAAAACAATTCCTTATCAAGTGCTGTGGTTGCAGTCATTTTGCTGTTGATGACACACCAACATGTTAGCTGAGAACTCCACAGGCAAAGTGCAAACCTTTGACAAAAGAGAGAGAGATGAGTGTGCTGGCAAGTAGAAGGGGAACTTCCCAAACTCATCACGAGACCGAAAAATAATTCAGAATTAGACCGGGGTAATAAGTATATTAAAAAGTTTTTTGGTAATTTTTTTATGTGGGCAGTGGAGAAAATGAAATGTATCTGTCAGTACACTGGCTGATTTTGTGGCTGAGATAAGACATCTCAACTCTTGCGCTTTTGAGTATGACAGGAATTCAAACTAAGAAGCCACAAACCTTATTTTCAAATTACTTATGCTAAAATGTACCACCAGCTGAAGCAGGGTTTGCACTTCCTTATGAGTAGGCAAAATAAAGCCTGCAGAGCTCCAGTAGCCTACAGAGTGTCACACAAGTCACAAAGCAGATGCAGAGACAGCAGTGCGGGCTACAGTTAACAGCCTGTACCTCAGTTCCAGAGTACTGCAGGCTGCTGTCAGCTGAAGTTCAGGGCAGCAACACCACAGCTCTTTAAGGATTCCATTGTTGTGTCAAATATTAAAGTCTTCCAATTCCTTAGCAATTAAATTACTAGTTCCTATGAAAATCAGCCATGGATCACAGATGTTCTGCTGCTTAACATGTACCCTAAAGTGCCAACATCTGGGACACTAGACTTACACTAAAAAAACCCAAAAAACCCTCTATAAAAAACAAAATAAAGCTACTTATTCTAGAGAGGTACAGGTCAGTCTGAATGTCCTGATACAGATTAAATCAAAACTGCAGCAGATAACCTGTGTGGAACAATTCAGACTTTGGAAATAATTTTAAAACACATCTTCTGAAAGGTAACATCTTAAATCTGATGCAAAGATGATGCACTCTATACATATTCTAAATATCATCCTGAAATCAAAAACATTGGAAACCTCCAGGATAAGTTTCCCTAAATTACATTGAGAAGTGATATTTTAAAGAGTGTTTGATTTTGAAATGACATTTTAAGACACTATTAAATTAAAATATTATTTTCAAATCCCTTAAACTTGGAGAAAGTCCAAATCCCACTGCTTGCATATACAAAAGGCTAGAAGATAAAACACAGAGTTGTAACATCAGAGTCTTTATTCTGCTCCCCACTCCCACCCCGAATGATCTCAAGCTAACCTTTGCAGATCATATTGTGTGGAATATGCTTGAATATTTGCAAAGCCAAGTATCTCATTTGGTCTCACTATGCCCACCACATGGGTGTGAAGTGCTCAGGAAGAGGATTACTTCCAGCCTTCAAAACAGTTTTTGTGAGGAATTGTTTACAGTGTGGCATGTTTGTACACTCTCCTGTGGCTGGGCAGACAGCGTACTGAGGAGATGTGCCTTGGAATACTGAGAGCAAGGACAGTCACTGCAGTCTCACGGGCACTCTCCATCAAAGAGCTACCCATGCCTTCGGTGCCTGCTTATCGCTTAGCTCAAAGTCATTGAAAATTGTTTTATCATAAGCACATTTCAGTGGAGCCAGCAGGCAAGGAAGAGGATTTTCATACGATAAAGACCACAAGCTTTGTTCCACACCCCTCATTACAGCTCTGACCCACCAAATTCAGACATCTGGGTTTGTACCTGCTCCCCTGAAGCCTGAGAACAGCGTTTCTTCTTGGCTACTCAATGCTGGAGCAGTCAACAGGCACAATACTACAAGCTGCTTCTCTCTAGAATGTGTTTCCTTCATTTAGGAAAGTGCAGTAATTCATCAGTGATTTAACCTATAGACATTTGAAGGTTGGAGAGCACCTCAGAGGGGCTGTTGACCTTCAGCAACTGAAAGAATTGAAGCTCCAGCCTTAGTCAATATATATTTATCTTTCTGTTGGGACTATTACAACTGTTCAAGTAATGCTGACCTTGAAACTTCCGCATACGATGCACTAGAATAATGATCCCTGAAGGAAGAGTATAAAAATACCTAAAAAGGATATCTACATCCAAAATGCACATAAAGATAAAAAAAGGCATTTCAGAATGAGAAGTCACTTAAGAAGAGATAATTAATAGGAACCTCAGTAATATTACAGCTTGAACAACATTGCTAAACACCATAATTACACATTTCTAAATATTTTAATGATAGGATATAATTTATGTCAAAGACCTTGTTTGTTTCATTGTCAAATCTCTGCCTATTTGTAATTAATTTAAAGTCTGACTGGCAGCCTTGTAAATTGAAATCTACATCTTGAACTCACCTTCTACAACTGTAAGAGCCCAAAACCTTTACCCTGTTCCTTGTGGGTGTTCTAACATTGTCGCAGACAAAAAGCTGCAAGGAAGAAGACACTCACCTGCCTGTGATGTCACAGGTACTTGTGCCTTCACGTTCCACAAAGGCTTTCCAAACTTGGGATACTGGCAGCAGCCAGGACCAATTCCACTAATCAAAAATACGATGACACTAGAGGTACTGATAAAGTGAATATTTCTTTGCAATACCCTTGGAGCAGTCCTCAGTCAGCACCAACCTTGCATGCGTTTCCCCCCCGGTCTTCTGGGCTCTACCTGCCTACCCAGGGACTGCAGGAAGGCAAGCAGGAAGGGCAGCCTCCCCGGGTTCTCTCCTTTTCCAGTACCAAATATACAACAGGGCCACTGGCAAAATCTTTATCAAGTAAAACAGATTTTTGGAGGTGACAGGAAACAAAAAGGGGTTTTTTTTGAGGTGGCTGGAGTAAAGACAAAGACTGTCAAAAATAAAGTATCATGAAAACGAGGACCTAGTTTGGGGCATGTAACACATTTAGTGTCACAGCTACAAATGTATTCTGTGTATAAGGTTATAGAAAGAATTCCCAAAAGAGAAACACATCCCCAAGTCTTTAAATTGGCTGCTTGCATTCTCTTCAGACCACCTCTGCCTTTTCTTCCTAATATCAACACAGAAATCCTTCAAATTCAGGCTGTGGTTTCCATAAGGCTCTTTGATACCTACTGCCCATGAGCCAGTTACAAGCTTTCATTGCAAGAATCATTGCTAAAAACTTCACAGCCAGCACAGTTTAGATTTATACTCATTGCTCTCATTGCTGCTTCTCCTGCACTCCCTTTTCTAGAAAGCACAGAGCATTACCATAATGCCATCAGTGGCAGCAGACAGGCAGCAGTGCACAAGGAAGACTCAAGAACACTATCATCAAGCAATTTGCTTGCATCCTGTTGCTGGGTCATTCTCATATCCTCCTTTCTGATTTTTCCTCTCAATTCATAAGAACTAATAACTACTTGAAGAAAAGCATCTCCCCTGCATGCTTGTTAACACAAAGTAACTCATGCTCTGGTGCCAATGTGATCAGAGCCAACTACCAAATGCATAAAACAGTAAAACACATCCATATCTCACAAATTATTTTCCAGCCTCACCACAGATTTCTCCACCGTCACATTCTGTGATTAGGGACGATATTCATCTGTTAGAAGGAGGTTAAATAGCTACACAGGAGAAGGAGCAGTGTGACAGCTCCATCACCCACCTGTCTCTGGCACACACCCCCTCTGCCTGTCCCAAAGTCTTTTAGCTGCGGGCAGAACAAACCTGCTCCATCTGTCCTCAAAGCAGAGGTGGCCATTGGGAAAAGACAATGTACAGCCTCACAGCACAGCTCAGCTGCTGGATCAGGGCTCTCCTACAGCAGCTCCTGGGATTTCAGAGGTCTTTAGCTCTAGCATCACATTGTGTATGGCATGAAATGACAGAACTATGCTTTCCTCCTATCTACCGAATACTTAATGGACATTAAGGACTGCTGGTTGTCAGAATTCTGGGGGACAGTAGCATGGTTGTGGATACAGACACCACCACAGCAGCTAATGGGAATTAGACAAAAGAAGTTCTGTGCAGTGCATTTTTATTTGGACTCAGGGAGTCGATACCATTTTATTTTGCTGCTGTTACCCTAGATGCTGTTGTATCTCAGGTTTATTTATATATTTCCCATTGGAATAGAAAAGTCTCTAAAAAAATCTGATCCCTCAGGTAGCATCTCCTTTCCTAGGGCAGCCACTAAAAAGCTATCTTGAGGGCAGAGAAGTAAGAATTGGACCTCTACAAGGCAACTCAGCCTAGCACACAGGGTTTTATTCCATCCATACACTGCATAATGAAATGCAGTTGCACACCCATACTGCTATATTAAATCTCCTCCTTGATGTTTGCTAGTTAGTTTTTAAAAGAAAACCTGTGGTTTTTGGGAAAATGAGGCTGAGGTGCAGATACAAGAACTTGCTCAGCTTTTAGTAGCTAGCTCAAACACCTTTAGGGAACTGGTCAATCATTGTTTGGTACAATAAAGCTAAAGAGATTTGGACACCTTCTGCCCAACAGCCAAATCATAAATATTGCCTCCAGGAGATCACACAAGTCTGAGGCGCGGTGAAAGAGAACTCACAGGTACTACTTCACAGGAAGACAGCCTCCCAGATAGCCTGGAGAGACCTACTTTAAAGGCACCTTCTTCTGACAAAGGATTAATATTAGCAGTATGCCATGGGGATCAGTAGAGCTGGATGCACAAGGAGAGCAAATCTGACAGACTCTGTCAGGCTTTTTCAAGATTTACATGCATAGAACCAATGCTAACCCAGGACTGGTGCAGGCAGTCTCGGGAGAGAAACCAACAACAGCTCTTAGAGCAGGAGAGGCATCAGACAATTAAGCAGGAATGTACCTGTTTACTCCAAGTAAGGAAACCACTCAGACTATGGAAAGAATTCTTGAATATTTGTCATCTCTAAAGACACAAAAAAATAATTTCATGCTACCTGTGGCAAACATCAAACTAACGTGCTAAAGATCGTTCAGCACACTCCTGAAAGACCAGTGCCAGCTAAGCCGGGTCATAAATGTCTTCCACCCCGCCAAACCTGCACTCTAATTATTGCACATTTTATACATCATTTAAATCAGAGGCTAAACAATAAAGAAGCTCTCAAACACTGAGAGTAACAATCTTATTCAGCCTGCAGAGTATCTGCTTTGTCCTGTACTTTATTTTAGCCTGTGAAGCAGAGGAAGATAATAAAGTTTAATGGGTTACTCAAAATTCAAGGTCACTGGTACATTAGAGGACAAGGCAAAAAACTGCTGATTGAAGAAACAAGGACATAAACAATTTCTTTTAATTGTATTTTTTTATTACACACTATATTAGAACTTGATGCAAAATGTTGACTCAGAAGAGCTAAATATAATCAAAAGCTTCCTCATATTCAGCCAGCATAACATATTTAGATACTGCTCATAGAATGCCTCAAGCCTTGCTAATTTGATGTTATTCTGCCTATGTATTTCAGTCCGCAGGTACAGGAAGCTGGCCCAGGGGGGACGCAAAGTTCCACTTCCCCCATTTAATTTCTCCAGGCTAACAATTAAGCTGTTTCCCTAAATTTATGAAGAGAGAAAAGGTGACGATGAAGATTAATCGCCAGGTGCAGGCCTGTCACACTGCTCTCACTCCACAGAATGACCCATTTATTCTGGAGGAATGGCTACGACACCTGAAACGCACAGGGTCGGACACAAAACGTTCTTCAGTCAGCAAGTCTTTGTCAGTACTCAAAGGTATTTCTTTAACCAAACAATGCAGTGAGTACTGGTACAGGATCCGAGGCAGCACAGACCTTTTCATGATATGTGCCAGAGGAATTATGGCTGTGAAGGGATTCAGTATTTCTGATGAGGTATAGGGAGAACTACAGATGGAGGTGACTACTCATAATCCATCTCTGGACTGTTTCCAGAGGGCTGGTCCCAATAAACAGTCCTCCTGCTTTCTCCTCCCAGCTGTACAGAACAGACACAGGAGTCAGTTCTGCAGAGGTGAAGGTTTCCCTGAACACAGAATGGTAGGAGTTAGAAGGAACCTCTGAAGACTGAGTCTAACCCCCTTGCCACAGCAGGATCACCTAAAGCAGGTCACACAGGAACAGATGCAGGCAGGTCTTCA
Source organism: Eubucco bourcierii (assembly GCA_013396675.1). NCBI lineage: Eukaryota > Metazoa > Chordata > Aves > Piciformes > Ramphastidae > Eubucco > Eubucco bourcierii. The sequence continues at coordinate 175,780 of VWZE01007602.1, read as the reverse complement.
AAGTCTCCAGAGACAGACCCCACAACATCTCTGGGCAGCCTTCTCCATCTCTGGGCAGCCTTCTCCAGGGCTCTGGCACCCTCAAACTAAAGAAGTTCTCATGTTTAGATGGAATTTCCTGTGTGCATGTTTATGCCTATTACCCTGGGGACCACTGCGAAGAGTCTAGCCCCACCTTCCTGACACCCAACCCTTGGATAGCTGTAAGCATTCCTAATGCACACTCTGCAACTCAGCAATCTGCAGAGAAGTAGCTTCATAGGAACAGGATTACAGCCACGGAACCAGTGTCTGAAAGGCTCCTGTTCCCAGGTTTGGCACATTATTAAGAGCTTTACTTTCCAACCTCAGTATTGTGTTACTGGAGATAATATTTTTTAACTGGGGAAGATGGAATATCATCTCTGTTGAATGCCAAAGAGCTCTAGAACATTGTGTTTTGAACAAGCTCCCAGTCATCACTGTACACATGGGACACAGACTCTCTACCTTTATTACAGTAAGTAAAAATGATGTAAACATGCGGAGGAGTGAGGCAGCAATTCCAAGGAGCACCTTTACTGTGAGGTACAGAAAGGCATCTAGACCTCTTCTTGGGATAGGAGACGTGTACTCAGAAGCAACACCACGGTAGACACACCAGCTCACTGCTGTTAATGGAAAGGATCAGGCTGTGAATAGAGGTATCTCAGCTCTGCACACAGTGCCTCAAGAATAAAACCCTGTGACCAGTTTTCCTGGAATCAATCAGAATGACTTAGGTTGGAAGGGACCTGAGCGATTGTTTACTCCAACCTCCTTCCCATGGGCAGGGATGGTTCTCAACCTAACTCATGCTTGTGATGTGTGTCAGTGACAACAGCATGAGGTTCAACACGTCGAAGTGCAAGGTCCTGCATCTGGGTCAGGCCAACCCCAGACACAAATCCAGGCTGGATGCAGAGCAGGTTGACAGCAGCTCTGGAGAAAGAGACTTGAGGGTGCTGGCTGCTGAGAAGCTCCCCAGGAGTCAGTAGTGCCCGTGTGCAGCCCAGCAGGCAGTTGTGTGCCGGCTGCAGCCAGAGGAGTGTGGGCAGCAGGGCAAGAGAGGGTATTCTGCCCCTTGGCTCAGCTCTGCTGAGACCTCACCTTGAATACTGTGTCTGGTTCTGGTGCCCCAAGCATAAGGAGGACAGAGCTGTTGGACTGTGTCTAGAGGAGGGCCACAAAGATGATCCAAGGGCTGGAACACCTCTGCTGGGTGCATAGGTTGAGTGAGCTGGGGCTCAGCCTAGAGAACTAGGTTTGCCAAGGTTTGTCTCCTCCAGACCCATTGTGATGTGTCTATACCTGCCAGTTTTTGGCTAGGAAGGACCACAGGTCTGCATCCCCAAGCTGCTTCTGACCTCATGTTTGTGCACACACTGTAGGGAGAGGCAAGATATCTACACGAAGAAGTTTCTGAGGGGGAAAAAAAAAATAAATGTAGTAACATGGTCTGAACTGCTTAACCCTGACAGCCTACTGGTGCCTCCTGGCCTACTCACTGCAGAGGCAGGACCTGCATTATCAAAATGGACTTGCTGTTGCTGAACTGGGGTAAACAAACCCCTGGATCAAGCCTATATAGCTTCCTCTTTTATAAACATATACAGAAAGTAAAATTTCCAAACCCTGTAATCTCTGTAAGACTCTTTTCAGGACCTCTGTTTTGTAATTTGAAACCAATACGGAGCTCATAGCAGATCCACCTATTTTATTCCTGACATCTTTGCAATTTATTTTCCTCTCATTTTATTTTTGAAGCTGGTTAACATAAGATAAGGTCCCTTTTAAAAACACTGGCTTTTTAGGTGTTAAACAAGTAGTAAATCCACTTGGTCAAATTGCCTCATTTATAACATTTAATCTTCCTTCTGTAATCAGGAGAGCTGAAGTACACATTTAGAGTTGCTTTCCTTTGACACAGTTCTCTTATTACTGTCTCTTTTCCTCACATAATGTCCCACAGCAGCTGTGCCATTATGATGATGCTTTCTCTTTTTTTTTTTTTTATTTAAACCAGCCTCTCTAGCACAAATAATTAAAACATGTATTTACCTTCCATCGCTTGGCTAAGACTGAGTGCACATTTTGGGGGAAGGGGGGCAGTTGTTTGTTTCTTTTTATTTTATTCCTGAGCAGTGACATATTGATGTTTCGGATAATAAATCATCCCAATTTGTTCATCCCTGCCAACAATGGTTTTAATCTTCATTTACGACTTGCAAAGTCCGTTTTGTTGGAAGCGTTTGATAAAATACTCAATTACCATTTTTTTTTTTGCACTGCAGTTCAACTGCTGTGCTGATAAAAGGCTCCAGCTCAGAAGATAAACTGCAAATAATTCCTGAAGAACAAATGTCAGAGGCAGTTTACAATGAATGGGATTTTTTTCTCCAAGCAGATTATTCTCCCACCAAAGTGACAGGGCAGCTCAATATTTATTTTGTTGAGAATGTCATTTAAATATTGTTTGACACCTGCTCCCTGCAGTCAGCTACTCAGCACATTACACTTTCAAGGGGTTTAGAAGTGAGGTTACAGCTCTCTGCATCTACTAGCGTATTTCGGGGACTCTTTAATAGGCAGGAATGGCTGTTTTGATACACACTTGGCAACTCTGCCCAGGTAAGGAGAAGGAAACACTACCAAAGTGTGTGTGCCGGCACACACCTGCACACCAAGGTGCACAGAAACTCACACAACTAACGTGGGAGAAATATACCCGGACTAAAGAGACTCCAGTTTGTGACTCGCCACACACAGCTTCCCTAACATTTACTCCAAAAATATTTATTTCAAATTGTTGGTTTGTTTTGGTTTTTTCCCTTACATTTCTGTTCAAAGGAGAAGGCACCCGCAGTGCCTGTATGAATCCTGCCCCAGAGGTTTACTCTAGTTGGCAGCGCTCAGTGAGTGAACTCGGCTAACACTACTAACAACCCTTGCAGCACGATGGGATTTCCTCCCCCTTCACATCTTCACCTTAAAGTGCTCGGGACTGATAGTGCTGATTACTCCATCCCTCAGTTATAGCAACATAGAAAGGGTCATTCATGCCCTTTTTTTCCCCCCCCTAATCAGTAACTCTTTTCAACCCTTTAGAAATCAAAGCATTCTCCCAAAAGCAATCTACTGAAAGGTATGTGATTCTGTATGTGTGACACATGGGAAGGGGCAGGCAGGAGGGCACAGCACAGCAGGGACCAGAAGGAAGCCAAGGATGAACCAAGAATATTCCCAGGTAAAAGGCCCCATCTCTTCCAAAAAGGTTCTTAACCTGATTGGTTTCAATCATGGTATTTTGATTTAAATGTTATTTTATTCCCGTGTTTTTGTAGATAAAATAATGCTAATTAAACTCTCTTTTAAAATGATCAAAGATATTGAAGCTGCATTGTAATAAATGGAGAGTTCCTGCAAGTGGTTTGACCACGAGATACATAGACTTGAGGAAGCCAATTAAGCACGCGCTTAATTTAAAGCACACACACAAGCCTGAAAGCAGTCCCAGAACAGAAGCAGAACAAACTCTAGGAGAGGATGGTGATTAACCTCCTGGCTCCTAGGGCTAACACAACTAGCTGACGGTAACACACATTACCAGAGACGGCCTGGAGCAGCAAACTCCTTGGACAGATACCCATGGATATCTGTATATACGCCTTACAAACCTATTATTGCTTTTCACTACCCTCTCCTAAAGTACTGAGATTAATGAATCATTGGGGTTTCAAAAATCTCTTTTTCCTCTTTGCTTTCTGCAGCTCAATACAGACATCATTACTTCTTCACCAGTACAGCGATTCTGTTCGTCATGCCTGAAACAACTACAGCATGGAGATTAAATACAATCTATATCCACATAAATCATTGAATAAATGAATCATGAAATTAATATGTAAATTGTGTGTTTAACCTCTATTTATACAGCACTGTCTGTCACCATGTAGTAAATCTAAAACTAATTGCAAATTCACAACTCTGCAAAAAGAACACCATGGTAAAAGCTTGACATATTTATTAACTAAATGTTGAACTACATTGAGTAAGTAATTAACAGTCATGCCAGAACAGGGAGAGGAAATTATATTTAAGCACAGATGTCACCTGTATGAAATGGCTGAAACTATTCTAGATTAGATTTTGATATTAATCAAAGAATACTCCTATTTAATTTTTGACAGACAAATCTGTTTCCATTTATTCATTATTCCATTAAACACTCAGGTTTTAAACCTGAATGTCACGTCCATTCTCACTCTGATCTCTTTCTTTTAATATAGCTTTTAAAAGAACACGTGAAGAAGAAAAGACTCAAACGGGAAGGTTAAATGGTAATAAAAAAATCTTCCTGCAGTCTAGACAAAACCCCCTCAAAAGACCAGAAAAATAATTTTCTATTAAATTCCATTATTAAGCTCTTTGATATAAAAAGAGCTGAACTCAAGCCTTAAAATACTATCTCTAATCTCACTCCTAGGTATTTCCAGTCCTTTCCAATAACCAGAATGCACCTCCAGCATGGAAGTTGGATCATGGAAGCTCCCTAGCTGCCAGCACCAGTGCAGCAACATCCCCAAGTTCAATTTTGTTCTAAAAGCTGGAATGCATTTAAAAGACAATTGGAATAGATGCTGCATGAATTCACTTGCACAAACATGTTTATGGTCCCCAGTTGATTAATCGCAACACAGAATAACGCGGGAGGGAGATATTTTACTTTAGGCACCTAGAACAGATACAGCAATTCCACTGGATGAGCTAAGTAACACTCATCCTCCTGCTACCAAACTCTTCCTTCACTGTGACACTGGAAAAGGATCTGGGGGTGCTGGTAGATGGTCAGTTGAACATGAGCCAGTAGTGTGCCCAGGTGGCAAGAAAGCCAACAGCATCCTGGCCTGGATCAAAACCAGTGTCCAGCAGGAGCAGGGAAGTGATTGCGCCCCTACACCGGGCGCTACAGAGGCCACAGCTTGAGTACTGAGTTCAGTTCTCAGCATCACGGTGTAAGACAGGCATTGAGGTACCGGAGGATGTCCAGAAAAGAGCAACAAGGCTGTCGAGGGGTTTGGTGGGCATGCCATAGGAGGAGTGGCTGAGGGAGCTGGGGTTGTTTATTCTGGAGAAGAGAAGGCTGAAGAGAGATCTTACTGCCTTCTACAGCTACCTGAAAGGAGTTTGGAGTGAGGTTGGTGTTGGTCTCTTCTCACTAGTGATACGGTGAGAGGAACTGGGTTAGATTGGAGGTTTAGATCAGATATTAGGAAAAATGTTTTTTACTGAGAGAGTGGTGAGGGGGAGGTGTTCAAGAAGTTGTAGATACAGTGCTTCAGGACATGGTTTAGTTGGGTTACAGTTGGACTCTATTTTAAAGGTCTTTTCCAACCTTCGCAATTCCATGAAATTCATAACATTAACCCCTTCCTTTTAAAATCCTGACCTGTTGAAGCTGAGCAAATCCCAAAAGAATCAGATAAAACAAAGTAAGTTCTGTTTGCCTACAGAATCTGCCTGGTCATATTTTAAACTGCCCTCCTTACTTTTTTACCTTTAACAGGTCAATACAGGTAGTCAAGGTATACAATTTCCATACAGGATGAGACAGGCTCATAACTATGGGAAAATGAACCCCTGTAGAATGTAAGAACAGCAAAGTGAAATTGATTCTGTAATAAATATGTACCTTAAAACACAGCAACTGGCCCATTGGGCAGCCCTGCTTTGTGAACAGGCACCACACACCGGAAAAATACATCAAGTTCCACTGGATTCAAAGGGAAAATACACCCTGACAAGGATGCAAGCATCCAAACCCAGGGCAGCAAAAGGGTAGGATTCTTAAAGGGTAAAGACTGGTGAGAAAGCTCACACAGGTTTATGCACTTGTTTGCAGGCCCCCAGTAAAGATAAACTCAGATCAACAGATAAATTTTACTTCATATGCAATTTATAGACTTTAGATGTCCCCTCAGGGCAAATTCATTTTGTACTCAGCACTCCTCACGCTGTGCTTGATGAAGCTGCGTGAGCATTAGTAGACCCATTTCACAACCAGCAAATCAGAGGCACAAAGAGATTAGATGATTTGTCCAAGGTCACCATACGAATCATTTATAGGACCAGCAATGAGACTCAAGTTCCTTGACTCCTAGTTCTAGCAACTAGACCATGATGCCTTCAACTTTAACAGCAAAGTACTCCTTGTGGCATCAATCTGAGATCATGAAGCACTTTAAATCACCTGAAGATTATGACATTTTTATGGGAGGACAACACTTCATTATTAACCTGAAGACTTGGGGGAAAAGCATTGAAAAACTCCCAAAGCTAGTGAGAAAGGAACTGTACAGAAGGTAGCTACAACAGGGGTTGGCAAACAGAGAGGTGAATAAAACAGTCTAGTTTTGCTTTGTTTCCAGAGGATCTGAACAGCCACCAGCTGTTTGTAAATCTCAGAAGTTACATTAATGCTTGTAAAACAATTGTCTAAAAAGACAAAACATGAAATGTGCTGTTTACTGTTCACTGCTTTTTATCCACTTACCCATCTGCCATCTCCAGTTTCAGCAGTTTTACAAACACACCAAAGAGAAATCTGTGGTCTATGTGCCACGGTTAAAAGAACAAGCAGTGGGCAGAGAACAGACTGGACTGGCCACAGAATGGACTAAGACAGTTTAGAAACTGAAAGTTTGAACAAACTATTAGAATGTCTCTAAAGGATAAACCAATTGGTGCAATCAGCACTAGTCTTTTAAAATAAGATATCTGTATTTTCATAGCAGAGGATTTCATTATGTGCACCTAGAATACACAGAACTGCAAGAAAACAGCACATGAGCACATTGTCAGGCACCAGACTAAGTCACCAGTTGCAAATGACCATGCTATAGGTGTCCCTGCTTGAGCAGAGGTTTGGCTTGGATGACCCCCAGAAGCCTTGCCCAACATCAGCCATTCTGCAATTCTTGTTTTTCCATTCCCTATACTCATGTTCATCCACTGGGTGACTCTGAGGAACCTTTTTACAGTTCTCTCCTGCTAGATTGTACGTGGTTGAATCCCTTTAAAACCAAGCCCATTAGTTCATGCTCCATGCAAGCTCAGGCTCAGCTTACCTGTGAAGGCATCATCCTCCTACACACTGGATTTGTCCTTTATTTCACTATGAGAACGCTTCATAGTCTCCTTTTGCAGGTAGAAAAGATAAAACACGGTGCTAATATTTCCATGCTCATTAAGCTTAGCTCTTGTTCTCCTCTATTGAGAAGATTAAAGAAGAAAAAAAAATAAAAATACTCTCCCCAAAAAAACAAAGCTCACTGAAGAGTGTAAAGTTTAGTCTGGAGACAGAAGATCGTGTATGATGACAACTAACAAAGCTAAGTGTGCCACTGGGCACGGAAGAGATTCACGTGATTACTCGTAATGAAGTCAGAACATACAAACTATGCAAAAAGACAAAAGTACAATGTAGAACTAAACACTGACCAACAAATACAAGTAAGAAAATATCAGGGGAGGAACAATGAGTAGGGGCACAAGAATATGAAAAATTAGGTGAGGTAGTGCAGTCAACTAAAAAAAGAGATAGTGTAACACAGTTCAGTAAAGGCAGGAAGACTTCTAAGAAGCAAAGAAAAACCAGAGAAACATTTAATAAGATGCACAAAAGCAGTTAAGGTTGAGTAACAACCCCTTTAGCAGACTGTTCTCCTATATATTGACATTACCTTCTTATTTGTCATCAAACTGCATTCCCACACATCCACTCTTTGAGCCATGGTGACTATTAACAACATTAAGTAAGACCAGCCCCAAAACAATACTTGAAAACTCAAGTATTAGCCTTCCTTCAGCCTGCTAATTTCAAATTACATTTCATATCCCTAAGCCATTTCCTCCTTTTTTTACCCCCAACCTCTCCAGGAGTTTCCTACATGCTCTGCAGAAGACCAGGCAGCAGAGACAACTCTTCCTACACCTACAAAATCAGTAATGTTATCAAACATAGCTATCAAGCCAGCCTATCAGAATCTCTTTGTGTAAAACCACATTACATTGTACCTAGCTACCCACTTTTCTGCCTGGTTTGAATTCTATTTAATAACAAAGTCTGTTTCAAGTCCTCCTCTACAAATTAGATAAATGATTACATCTATGTATCTGTTTCCTACCATGAAATCTGTATTGACAAGTACCTAAGCTTAATTACAGCTCATATAAATGTGCCAAGATAATTTATGTTTGTGTATCTGTCTGTACTGAGGCATAAGAAGGATCCAAAGTATTTGCTCACTACTGCAACAAAAACCTAGTTCACCACAGTTTTGCAAACATCTAATAAAAACAGGTCCACGAGCATTGTTTTCATGACTCCCAAAGCATTTTGAACCACCAGCTAAAAAGAATCAAAGCAAAGCAAACCCAACCCTGTTACAGATCTTTCTCATACCAGATGAAACTAAGCTACACAAAGGATGCAAAAGTGGCAACAGGGAAGCAAAAAAGAAAAGCATGCTTGGATTCAGAGCTACCTTTCAAGGCGGCATTTACAGCCATGCAACCAAGACAAGGACATCCCTGGTGAGTGCATGCCACTGTTCCTGGGTGCTCTTTGGAAACTGCTGGTCACAGGCTTCCCTTCTTGGGGCAGGAGGGACTGGACACTCACACCTTGCTCAGTCCTTACTGTAGTCTGAAGGCAACAAACAGGATTTCCCTTTCCCAGCTCTTCGCTGCTGCATAGGTGGCAGCTCCTTGAGCTGTCACCACCTTGGACCTCACCTCTCACAAATTTAGAGCAGTCCCACACTACTGCACCTAGATTAAAAGCACAGAGGAAGGGAGAGGTACCATAAAGCAGCTGGTTTCTTTCCATGCGTAGGGAGAAGATTGGCACAGTGCTGTTTTTCAAATCACTAATGGGTCTGATACTGTTCCCACAGGAGATTTATGTTAAAAAGATAACTTTCCTCACTTTTCGTTTTCATTCCTGTTCTTTTCTCTACCCAACATTTCATTCTAGGAAGGAGAAAGAGCAGCTCATTTCTGCGGCAGGCAAGAACAATCTGAGATTTATAACATGTGAGGAACCCATCACCGTGATAGAGCAATCTTTCCCCCAGACATCTCTCCATTACTGAGGCTGATGTCTCCCTGCCCCGATGCCACTTCTGGGCTGATCTGTCAGCCCCAACAGGGGGGCTAACAGCTCTGCCATCGCCTGCACACATTTGTCATCTTTATCTCCACAAGCCCTGCAGTTCTTCTTAAACAAACTCTTCAAACACACTTTCACCATTTTGGGGACTGGTTTCGGTGTTTTGGTTTGGGGCTTTTTTTTTAAACCCACATGTGAATGAAACTACACATTTTCAATAATGACTTTATTTCCCATCTTATTTTAAGAAAAAGTTATTTCGTTTTTCTGTAATAAATAATGGGTAAAGATGAAGGCTTCATTCCACTGTGCTGATAACACACTGGTTGGAGAAATGGTGCAGTTAATAATGTAAAGTTGATGTATGTAAGCACAGCTGGTTTGGGAGCGTCTTTTCAGTAGAACTAATCTATATTTTGCCTTTATTTTGTGTTTTGGTTTATGACTTTGATTAGCCACTGGAATGAGCTACTTAAATTGTTTTCTGCTAAACAGTTTAAAAGCAAAAGAAAAATGAAAATATTTCAGCCATGTGACCTCTTTTTACTTTATTAGAACTTTTCCACATTATTAGATTCAAAAATCAACATCCAGCCTTAAAGGTTGTCAGGTAGCTGCAGGACTCCAGAGGAACAGGGAAAAGAGATGGGAGAAGAACTAAAATTAAAAGTCACCAATCCTCCACAGTGCTTGCTCATTAGCTATTTTCAAACCCTGTCTCACACAAACTTCTTCCACTCATCTGGTTTTCTCTTTGCATCTTAATGCAAGGGTTTGTGTAAAGAATACAAACTGCTACCAGTATTAAATGTCTGCTCCTTTCATTTCCTACCTTCCCAGCACTCCCTACATTCATTACACATTTACTTATCAAAAGAAAAAAAAAAAGGCAAACAGTACAAGGAAGAAAAATAAAATGACAGAGAAGAGTGGAAGACGTCTTTGAAAAATCATCTTTTGATGCACAGATCTCTTCGCATTCCTGAACAGTCACTACATAAACTTTAGTATTTAGCTCTTATGTAAAAATTGGTTTAGAACTCTATTTTCTACAACTACTGAGGATTAAAATCTAAATCTCAAGACTGGTATGAAAGGTTTTCAGATATTTTTGTGTTTTAACAAAAACCCAGCAATCAAAAAATAAACCAGATGTTGAAATCAACAAATAAAACTTCCAAAAGACAGTCAAGGAAGTCTGGGTACCTACAGAGGCTACTGAAACTGTAACGATCATTGCAGAATTAGAAATATCTGCACATTCTCACCTGCAAATAACAACTTTTCATTAAAAAACCCACACCATCAAAATTAAACCTCAATTTCCAAAGTTCTTCTCAACACTTTCCCCTCTACAGGTGCCCAACTAGGTACCCCAAAATTACCATCACTGGTAATGTGTGACGTATCTGAGTCAAGTCCCCACAGAGAAAACACCACATATTCCTGCACACCTTGAACAGCTTCTGAAGCTTATTTTCAACACAGCACACCAACTAAGAAGATCCTGGCATATTCATCCCAGGAAGTCACCTGAGAAACACTCAGCTGCAACACTCCTGTCACCATCAGTGGCAAACTCCTGTTGCGTGGTCAAGGCAGAACCTGGGCTCTGCCTTTTTTTGAAGTCCAGTGGAAACACTCTTTCAGCCTCACCGTTGATAAGGAGGTTAAATCACCTGATTTGAAGGAAGGCTGCTCTTTAGATTGCCTCTGAAGTAAACTCACAGCCACTAGGCTTTTACAGTGATTGTTCAACAACAACCTTATGACCAATACAGCAGCCTCAGGTGTTAATACCTCATCCACCTTTAAAAGCAAATGTAATAAAACACAGAGAGATCAATATTGTAAGTTCCTTATTCAGTGTTAAAATACTTTGAAATCAGTTACCCATTTTCACTACCTTTCAGTACTTGTCACACCTTCCCAAAGTCACAGTTAAGCCTCATAAACGTACAGCCTAGCACTGCATTCCTCCCATAGCTAAATAATCTCACAGTAGGGTTTGCATGTGCTGAGTGGGGGTGGGGGGTTCCTATAAAGAACAAGGCAAATGGGTTTTCAAGTGAGGAATTTAAAAAAAAAAAAGCCACTTTAATTTAACAACCTATTTTGCAGCCAGCTCAACCAACTTCTGCAAGGAAAACATTTAGTCAGTATTAAAATCAGAAAGCACCTTACATTTTGATTAATTTGATACTCTTGTATTATGCATAAAGCCACTCATTCATTTTGCCCTGCAAACCATTCTCACCCAAGAGGAGATACAATCAGAGTAAGGCAGTGAAGGATTTTATTAAACACAAGCCCAATGTAACATTCTCCTTATGGAACTACACCAGCAGCCAGGAAAAAAATGAGCCATTTTGTAGGGGTGTAATAAATATGTTCATGGACACACATCCACTGTTCTTCCAAAGTTTCAAATCCAACTATTAAAAAATAAAAGCTTTTTTTGGTGTCTGCCTAAGCAGTTGCCAGTCACCTTCCCATACTTAAGACACCTGAAAAGCTTCCCCTGTAGGAAATGAGAATGCTAGTATTGGGCAACAGCAGAAGGGGTGCACAAACCAAAGTCAACCCCTCGTTCTGGAGCCACACACTGGTACTTCCTACTGACAGCAAAGCATCTGCAAACAAATACCTTACAGGTTAGCTTGTTGCGAGAGGCAACAGCTACAAAGCCAAATGCAGCAACAAGTGTTCTCCAGTCACAGATGGGCAGTGTCAAGCAGCAATTTCACAGCAAGCCATGGGGTAGGAGTTCATCCACATTCTAAATTCAATGGATGAACTTCCTTAGCATGGTAAGAATAGGAGTCCTGCTTCCATCCAAAGCTGTGCAGCTTGATGCTTGCAAAACACTCAGCTTACAACTAGGACTCCTACTCCCCAAGTCATTCTTTTCATGAAGCTCTAGGGCTTCACATACTTGCTACTGATAAAATAGGTCATCTTAACACAGTCCAGTTCACTAGCAATTGGGGTCTGTAAGATGGGACAATCTCAGCTCTCATCCAGCTTCCTGGTCATATGTGTTACACCTGCTCTTACTTCTGTAGGCTCCAGCTTCAACTTGGGAGTTTTAACTTCTCTCTTCTTTTAGCAAAAGACAAGGAACTGGATATCAGTCCTGTCTGGCTCCCCACCTATCATGGACATACCTGTACACTACAAAGAGGAGAAGTCAGTCTAGTGCCACACCAGGGCCTCATAAGACAATTCTGACAACGCCAATGAGCAGATCTAGACAAGGTAACTCAGGAGCACATCACATCATTCAGTTTGGCTGTCAATCCACAACGGAACAAGAGCTATCAAGTACCAGATGCCCTGCAGCACCACACCATGATGTAACAGATCTCCCATCTCTTTAAGTGCACATAATGGTTTCACAGGAACTGTGTCTGCACTGCAGTGACTCCACTGTAGGTGTACAAATACCCAAGGCAGCTTTATTCCAGGCAACAGTCTAAGGATATCAGTAGAGCCTGACAAAGTCTAGTGTGTCTCATTCTCCACTGGTTCTACAGTCCTGAGCAAAGAACAGCTGTAGGTTAGCTGCTGCAAGGGGCCTAGCTAGCTAGCTGAAGGTACATCAGCTATGTCTACATTTCACAGTGGACAGGCACAGTCACTATCAAATACACAGATAAAGAAAAAATCCCTGGGAAAAATGCCTTGACTTTTAGCACAAAGTGAGACAAATGAAAGCCCATCCACTCTGCTGAGTGAGCCTCAACAACCAAGAAAGGGATGGTGCCCATCCACTCCAGTGTAGCAGTTCAGCTGCAGCAGGATCCATGGAGGTTAGCCCAGCGTTTGTGTAAATCCTGAGAGAAACCAGAGCGGAAAGGCACCTCACCAGCCCTGCAACAGGGCAGCTGCATCCAGCCAGGTCTGCAGTCTCTACGCAAGGGCAGCAGCTGGAAGTAGAGAAGGCTCCTTGGAGCAGAGACATGTTCTGTGACCAACAAGGAGAGCTGTGAAGCACTAGATGAGCTGACTTGTCAGGGGAAGCTAGGGAAGAGCTGGCCTCTGTATTGCAATTTCTCGTGGACACTCAACTACAAAAAAGCCTTCAGAGCTAGCTGCTGTTTATTACAAGCCTGGAAAATGAGGTTCCCAGACCCTGAGCTTTGCTTAATTAATTGGCAACAAAACCAGGATTGTTAATAAACTTTTTCCATTTGAAGAGTAACCTAGTTGTGTACTCTTCACCCCCTAAAAACCTTTCACTTTTTATTAATTCATAATATTCTAATTATCTTCTATTTTAGTTTATATTCTCACAATATTTTAATCCCCTCAAAAATAAAACCAAAGTCAAAAAACTCTGACCTTTCAGGTGGCACTCTGGGACATGGTTTAATGGCCATGGTGGATTCAGTGACTTTGGAAGTTTTCCTAAACACAATAATTCTATGATTCAAATAACACAAACTAAATACCAGCAAGCATCTGCATCATGGAGCCCAACACCTAAGCACATACACTACCTGATGCTTACACCCCTTTCTGGTTCTAAGTGTGTTTGCAGTGGTACACAGCTATCTATGTGTATGCACACAGTCAAAATTTATCTCAGGCTTTTGTGAACATTTCTGACCCTTCTTTCCCTGGATTTTTGCAAATACTGCCTTTGTGAAAAATGTATAAGAGTAATGAAATTCCTGGCTGAGGCTTTAATCTCTAGTCACTCCTATAACAGAGGGGTGGATCAGAGAGCATAATTTGCTGTTATCGTGCTGCTCATCTCCTGTGTTGACAATAGAAATCCTCCTGTTAGTTTTTCTTAGACAAACGTGACCCCAACCTGATATGACACTTTATTTTTTCAGCTGTGTAACAACAGTCTTAAACCAGGTGCTTTCTAAGCTGCATTATCCCCTTCTGGGAAACTTTTCTGCTGCTATCCACAAGCATTTTTTTAAATGTTGGGGGTTTTGGGTAAATATACAGGTATAAAACTGCAATACTATACATTAACTTCTTGACAGTTTAACGTTCTCCCATTAATAAAAATATTTGACTACTTTGTGTTTTCCACACTTAATTAAATTACTTAGGTATAGATTTTCAAGCTTTTAAAGGAACTGCCAGTAACATTCCAGTATAAATGGAAAGCATTAGCTTGCTTAAAATATTTGTTTTCCTTTTTGTAAACCTGATCATTAGTGCTTTCTGGAGCTTTTTTGGTAGGGAATATCTCTATCTCTTTGGGTTTATGTCTGCATATTCATCAGTCTAAAACAATTTTAGACCCCAGCATCTTTGGTATTGTGTTTTAGTACTTGCTAGCACTAGAATTTTGCACCGTAGCCCTCGATTTATAGCCCTCATTTAGCCATCATGCTATTCAAAAGCCTGACTTTAAATATCCGCCACACAGATATGAGTAACAAAAAGAGACAGAGTATAGCTATTGTGCCTTCAAAGAAAAGCAATAAACCATTCTGCTTGCTCTCCTTCATGTTCTTTAATTCATTTCATTTCATTTTAACTACCCAGAACAATTTCACCAGCCATTAGCCTGGAATGAAACCTTACAAAGGCTGATTGTTGTTATAAAGATGGGTCCCAGCACTCCCTCCCCCTCCTTTTCATAAGTTTTAGGACAAATAGGCTACTTCATAGCTGCCGCTTTGTTTGTGGAAAAGAGAATTCTGGCGAAGCAAAGGACAGACAAACTGCTTCACATCCACATTCAAAAGACTCCAAAACAACATCCACACTGAGCTGCTCTGGCTCAGAGCCCTAAACCCAGACCCTGCTAGGAAAAGGGACAACAAAGGAGGGCAGAATCTCTGGGGCTGTTTTACGCACGAGGTGCACAGGAGTCCACCCTACATGCAAACACTGATGTCCTCCTCCTCCAGTCTCTAGGAAGGGGGGGGGAAATGTTCAACTGCACAACTGCCAACTCTAAACGTGAAAAAAAATTAAAGCATCTATTTTATAAGCAAAATTTTATATTTTGCAGGAAAAAAATCCAAACATTCCTGGGTGTCATTTCTGACAGTCTATGCCAAAAAAAAAAAAAAAAGCCTGCACGGTTTTGTCTTCACTGCACCCATATTTGGAAAACAATCTTAAAAACAAAAAAAAAGCATGCTATTTTTTCCAATGTGAAAAGAACTGCACACCTTACATTTTAGCATCCCCACAGAAAACTGTGAATCAAGATATTCATTCTAAAAAAAAAAAGGTGCTTCAGTGCTGGATTCTGCCTTTTCTAACAAGCTCCTGGCATTCACCAGGCCTGGCCACTCTCTCTGTTTAACATTCAGGCCCTAAACCTGTAACAACTAAGCCTGGATTTAGAAAGTATGTATATGTAGCAACATCCCCAACAAAATGTTCACAGTCCTGTCCAATTCAGATGTATTTTTGATCATACCCAACAAACAGATCAGAGAAATCTTTTCCAACAAAGTGTCAACAAACTGTCTGCACAGACAACTCCCTCCTCGCTTTGTGTATTATGTGGTTTGTATTATTTTTATTCGGTGGTTTAAGTGTCACACTTGTCAAAAGAGTGAACACCACTTTTCCATAGTAACACGGTTTTGTGATGGAAGTTGTGAAACCTTCAAGACTTACAGATATTTCCACAAATACCCACTATCTGCTCTAACATTAACGACGTGAGCTTGTGAATCAAAGGAGCACATTTCTGCGTTTCCTTTGCTAGAAGGAGATCAAAAAAATGCTCCTGAAATTTGAATGGTTTTGCCTCTTCCAAAATCAAGCAAAGTTTAACTATTCAAGTAGTATTTCTTTCATCATGTAACAAAAGGTGGGAAAGAATACTTAAAAGAAATTCAAAGTAACGATACAAGCCAAAAATGACTTTTCATGTAGTGACAAAAAACTTGGAACATGAGATTATGTTGAGTGTGAGAGTGTCTATAAACAGAGCTGCTTTATCCCATCTGAGCTGTTATTGGTGATGCCAATAACCAGGGTATTTTAAAGATGATCTCTGCAAAGCTGCATGCTTTACTAGTCACTTCTACATTATGGCAACGAATGCCACATTAAAGAAGTATGCTTGGTAAAACAACTCTGATAAAGAAATCCTAACAATTAAAATTATTTTCCATGTGACAAACTTACAGAAATTTATAAGAAAAATTAAACAAACATGTCACTATTTTTCTTATGTACACACCTTGGACAGACACTGCAGAGAGAATGAAAGAAGCCTTAACCCAGTCATGCCACCCATCAGGGTTTGGTCACAGTCCTTCTTGCCACATTCTCTCTCAGTCTGAAGAGCTCCAATTTCAAACCAGATTTACATCTGGAATTTCTTAACTACTAATTTCTATGCTACCTCACTAAACTGGGATGTGCAGGATGTGCACTTCAAGAGCATTGTTGATGCCTTAAGAGTGCAACAACCTGTTTCACGATAAACTGCAGAGTCTCATCCATGCCAGTTCAAACAAAGTCAGCCACATCCACCGTACCTGTGAAAAAATGTAAACTTCATCAGGAAAAAAAAGAAAAAAAAAAAGCAAGCACACGGGCACCCACTGTCTTCCAGACTGGCAAATTATATCCCTCTCTACACCGAGCTAATGCTCCCAAGACATTCATGTGTTTCAAATACAGAGATAGCTAAAAGTGTTAAGTGATCATGCATACCTTCCACGGTACCAACAATCAACACAGCAGGGAGGGAGAGCCTCCACTGCAGGCCTCTACCTTTGTGCAAGGTATGTGAGCACCACTTCCAGAACATCTGAAAACAGAGATCCCATGCGGGTGACAGGACTGCAAAGTCAAGAAAATATTTACCTTCCGTCTCAACAGAAGTGAGGCACAACTCAAACCCACGTGCAGATACAGCAGAGATTTTGTGGCTTTCTACAGCCACAGGAGCTGCAATCCCAGCTCCACAGGTACTGGTTGCTGACTTCTTTGGAATGGGCTCTCCTCTGCCTACGCAACACTGGAATCACTCGCTGTGTTACAGAAGTCAGCATCTGCAAAGGGATGCCGTCTACTGCTTCTCAGTTTGAGACCAAAAAGCTGTCAGTACTGCAAGCCAGTTCCTCTCCCCGCACTTGGCAAGGTCACTATTCCTTCCAGATGATGATAATCTGATCTTGTAATGATGAAGGAACTACAGTAAAATACTTGGCACTCAGCACTGCTGTCTCTAATACAAAATTTAACTAAGCAGAGTACCTCCAAATTTATTCACTGTCCAAATATAAATAATTTGGGATTTCTACAAACTACCACCCCCAGAGCAGTAACACACAACAGGACACCAGGTGCTGCTGGAAAGCAAGCAGCACTCCTGCACCCTTTTCCAATTACACCATTCACAAAAGTTGGAGAGATCTTGACAAAAACAGCTGAGACAAGTTTTACTGGATCAGTAAAGCTCCACAGACAACATGAACCATATTTGCTCCATTCTACACAGCTGTGGGTTTGAGAAGACACCAGCAACTTCAGAGTCACATCAGAACTACATCTGCACGTGACTGAAGTGTCTTCATCCAAGGATACCTTCCACAGGTCTGAAGTCATTCTTCATACATAAAGGTTGTAAAATACTCAATACAATACAAGACAGAATATCCTCACATTCTGGATCAGGTACAGGCTTCTCACCTCTATGCACTTTATGCCTTGCAGCTCCCCTGCTGCATACCATAGCATCCCTGGATATCTCACTTCAGCAGCAGAAGCAGGACTTTTAATCCCAGCTAGCTAAACTCTCACCGCCCTCATTGGGAAAAAAATACTGTTTGCTTCCAGTTTCACTACCTTCTTACCTACTGAGAACTGTTACATTGAAATACTGTTCTATCCCACAGGATAAAGGGATCACCAGGAATAACTCTGCCCTGAAACAGACCTGGCTATTTACACTTAAACAGCACTGTGTAACCCACCAGATATTAACAGTTAAGTACATTTTACATCTCCAGCTTCAACACACTTTACATGTCTTTATTTCTGTTCTGAGGTTTCCATATTAATTATGACAGATGCAGGAACTCACTCTAATGGCTGAGTGCCACTCTTGCACTGGGTGAGACCTCAGCCTTTCTGAGCTGAGCATTCCAAAAGTGTAAATCCTTTTTTAATTCTGTAGGTTGCTTTAAGCATCTATATATCTATATATATCTAATTGTATATGAACATTACAAAAACACTTCCAGCAAAATACGTCATGCATACTCAAATAGGAAAACAAACATTAAAAAATTTATTGTTATAATGCAGAATAGAAGTTTTATGTCCATTTACAGACTGTCTTCAGACAGACATTGCTACCGAGACAGTAATATTCCAAATCATTTTTACTACCTGCCTCACAGGCCCTCCACTGCATCTGCTACATGCTGCACGTCCTCAGGCAGCAACAGCAGAGGGCAAGTCAAGTATCTAAGCTTACACATCTGTACAATCTAGCAAAAAGAGCCCTCACTATACATAGATATACACACAATTTACACCTAAGGGCAGCCTACAGAGCAAAGTGGGACTTAGCATTTTAACCATGTATCTTTTGTGGGAGAAATGTATGAGAAGTTCTTCCCCAAAAGTCAATTTCCGCAGCAGAGATCAGCATGCTCCATCAGAGGGCTGCCAGGAAATTTTAGCAGCAGGCATCAACATGTGTGCATCTCGGCTCTACCCTACCACCACCACAAGACCCACCAAACAATTTGCAATTAGAGCACCTGTTCCACGAGCATTCCGAGTCAGAACACAGCATGTATTGCCTTCCTACAAGGACAGCTGTGTGTTATATTCCACCACTGGCCTCAAGTATGGATTTGAGGGGTGGCTCACTGGCTGGATAAAGAATTGGCTGAGTGGCCACACTCACAGGAGTTCCAATCTACAGCTCAATGTCCAAATGGAGACTGGTGACAAGTGGCATCCCTCAGGGATCAATACGGCGATCAGTGCTTCTTAACATGTCAGTGACATGGACAGTGGCAGTAAGGCACTCTCAGCAAGGTTGGGGATGACAAGAAGCTGTGCAGGCTGGATGACAGGCAACAAAGCTGCAGGTACCAAATGCTGGTCACAAAGTGGCCATGCAGGGCTGAAAGAGAAGTTAAGGTACCGACATCCTCATACCAACAGTTTGGCATTACACAGAAGAAGATGGCTTGGACAGAAGAGCAAGGAACTAGGGAAAACTCTCAGCTCATTTACAGTGTCAACCTTCCAGAAGTAATTATTGTGACACACACAACTAGCACAGCACTTTCCCTATGAGAGTGACAAGAAATTGAGGAGGAGACTATCACCTTAAAATAAGAACTACATTACTGACCCATGAGCAGCACAAAAATGTTAAGAACTACTGGTCTAAAGAAGCTGAGTTTCTGTACAACAGCTTATTCGACCTTTTCACCCTTGCTACTTCCTGCGACACAATAGAGATTGGCACTAAGGGAAAGCAGCAATAAGGAATGTGTCTTCTGAAGCATTGTTTCCAAGCTCAGCCTAGTCCCAGAGAAGCTGTAAAAACTTCCAAGTCTGCTAAATCTGTTATATTTATTCTGCACGTTAAGATGCTATGTAAAGAAGTGCTTTAAGCAAATAGATAAAATACAAAGAGCACTGCAACTGCCTGACAACATGGGAGAGCAATGTGGGATGCAGCCATCTCTTGTCTTAACCAATTATAAAAATCAATGAGTCTAAGCAGGTGCAGGATCCCTACCAGGCCAAGACTTGGGCTTGCAGTCTCTGCATGTTGATGAGCAAAGCCTTGCTGGAAAACCCTACAGAAAACATCCCTTCAGTTAACATGGGACTCCCCTGCTATTAACAGTGTTCTGAAGTCACACATAACTTCATATTCGGAAGGATAATTCCGAATTATGAGGATAATTCGGACATAGGACAGGCCTGTGCTGCCTCTCTGCCTAATCACCAGTCTTCACCATGTCCATCCCTGCATCCCAAGGTAATACTGTGGGGGCACTGAGCAGAGGCAAACCAAAAATCAGGGTAACTCAGTGCCATGGCCCCACCTAAAGATAATTTTCACACTGCCGAGTTGAAAAAGTATTTAACAGCTAACCTGGGGACATGACTCCACCTCTTGAGCCTGTGCATAGCTCTTTATCATGTTAAGACAGCTCTGCAAAGCATACTGGAAATTCGTGCTATTCCCATGACTTTCAATGCCTCTGTCAGTGCTGTTACACCTGGCAAAGCAGCCCTTTCACATGGATACAGTTAATACTTCTGACTGACTAAGATAAAGAAGTCTGCTGTCACTTGCTTCAAGGATGCTTTCCAAAGGTCTGAAGCCATTCTTCATACATAAAGGCTGTAAGATACTCAATACAGGGACAAAGTAGAAGCCAGCTTTATTCAGTAATGCTAAAATAAAACCTAGGGAGAGAAAAATAACACACAACAAACCACAGAATCAAAACAAACAAAAAAAACCAACATGACACATTGGGAAAATCAAATGGGACTAAAAATATTGCAGGTTTAATGATGTATTAATCCTCTGTTAAACTCCTAATGACATCTACAACTGGTGACACTAAGAAACCATCTAGTGTGTAAACAACACAGTAAGTTGAACGTCTTGCTCAGCGAATAAATTCAGACACACCACCACTTTTCCTGTGACCCTGTACTGTCCAAGTTTACAATTTCAGCTGCTACATAAGCCTAAAATCTGTCATTTCCACTCAAAATACACAGAAAGTAGTCTCTGAGCAAACAAAACCAAGTCTCACAAAAAAGGTGAAGACAGATTTTTGTTGTTACCGCTACTTAAGCAAATAATTTTACTGGTGAAGTATACTTAATTGGTTTAGAAAATGCATCAGTTTTATAAGACGACCTAAACCCAGTAATCTGCAAACCAGAACATTGTTTAATGCTCTTATTAACTGCAGTTTGCTTAATTGCAGTATTTGGGTTGTGTGTAGATCTAACATTGTCAGATGTGTTTAATTGCAGTACAATCCCTGGAGCTAAACCCAGTGTGTTTTTATAATAAGATCCAAGTTATCCATGAATAGCCAACTGCTCCCTTTCCATGGAAAACCATAGGAGAGCAAAACCAGAGCACTGAGGAGGAGAGGGAAAGGGAGGTGTCTCCCTCAAGGGTTTTGGGGTCTCTGCCATGTTTGGGTTGGGTGCTTTTGTTCTGCGTTGAATCAAATTATCTTTGATTCTTTTGGGTTTTTTTTCCCGATATCCCAAAAATCAACTTCTTGTATACAAGTCCTTTTTTCATACATAAGTTCTTCATATGTAAGTTCTTTCATATATAAGCTCTTCCTCGCCTCTCTTCTTGTAGTTTTCCTCACTTTTTCTCCACCTCCATATCTAACGTGGTTTTGATTGATACATAAAGTTCAAATAACATTCAGGTCAATCCAAGGCAGACAAGAAAAACCAATCCACCAAACCAAAGCACTTTTTGAAAACACATATTTCACGGTTTCAAACCATAGTTACAATACCTTATAACATTATTGTCAATTTCATTATTTACAGCATTTACACTGCTTTGGTCCTGCTCACCTCATAGCTTAGGAGTCTTCGTTCGGTTTCTGTGGGACTCGCTGAGAGTGTTGCTTTTAAACACATGCAGGGATGGTGATTCAAGCACCTCCCCAGTCAGCTTTGCTGTGTGTAAGCTTGAGAACTACAGCCAGCATCAGCTGCCCATCACTACATGGTGTAACCTTCAGCTGTTTTCCAAATTCCTTCCTTCAAAAGTCCAATTCATTGACATTAGGTTGCTAAAGAGTTTCCTTACCTTTGGATCAAAAGCAGGTATTTTGCCTGCCTGGCATCACCTACTGCATTAGCTTCAATAAATGAAAATAACATCTAGGTATTTAGATTACAGACTCTGGTGTAAATGGGTGTTTGGATAAATAAGATAGAAGCAGCCCTTCATTGCCAGCAGCTACACTGAATGCAAACGCTACATTAACGGCCTTCTCCACATTAAAGGATTGCTGCCAGTGAAGCAGTGAACAGGCAATGTCCACTTCTCCCGTGAAGCTTACAAAAGGAAAACAAAAAAGGTCTTTTACCGCCCTGATCCAAGGCCTACCTCTCTCTCTGGCACACTGAAAGATTACTATATCTACACATCAAAATATCACCTACAAAATGCTGACTCCAAATGGCTTCTCATTTATTATGTCTTTAATATTTACTTCAGAGCCAACAGCATATACAAACTGGGAAGCATCTACAGTACCTGCACATAGTTCTGACAGTTCAGACAAACTACTTAGATTTATCCTGATGTTACTCTGCTGCAGAATAGAATTGAGAGCATAAGCACAACAGTCAGCACTAAGACGTCCACTTCATGTACAAACCAGAAAGAAAATACATTCTATAGGACAAAGTAAGTCTATTTTTAAAAGTATGTGGATAACTTTCAGCTCAAGAGTCTAGCCTGATGAAACCCCCAAACTGCTGTTTAAACTAATTTAGGCAGTATCTTTACTTAAAAAAAAATAACAAACTATAAAAATACCCTTTGGATACAAGGGAAAACCAGTACAGCAAAACTAATACACGCTGGATGAGATATGTAGTTGAGAATCTGAACAACCCATCAAAATACACTTGGATAATTTGTCCCTTTATTATTGAAGATCTCCACTACAAAAGTTCTGTCCAACATATTCTTGCTAGCAACCGTCTGCACCAAAATTAGTCTCTCTCAAGTAGCAAGTGTAGCATACATGACAATATCAATGAGAGAGGCAATTAACGACTGCTACAAAAAATAATTACACATAAAGATGGTTTTAAAGACAATACTCTATCTAAAATGACCTCACTGTATTCACAGCACTGATAAACAGTTTTCCTTTAAAAAATGATGCTTTTTTTATTCATCAAAAGAGAAAAGCCCCAAGGTCACCTGTCAATAACAGAACAAACCCTCAGTAAATCACAGTGCTTCACAAATAAATTCCTCATCAGTAATTAAAACCAGGCCTCTCTGGCCCTGTGTTATCAGCTCATCAAATTCATTGCTCATCTAGAATAACAGATCCACATCTGCAGTCATTACAGCATGCCAGATAAATCAATCCTCTCAATGATGCTTTGAGCCATCTCTGCTCCCTTTTAACCAGCCCGATATTTATTTCCCCCTGACACTTCTGACATTCTATTTACTGTAGGCAAATGGAACTCATACGGCACCTTGTAATGGCTTTACCAAACCCCATTGTGGGGCATATCTGCGAAGACTGATGGTCTCAATAAACAAGGTTTTATGGTGTAAGTGTGAGCCTCCAACTACTTTTTTTTTTTCCCAGGAATTTGACTTCTGCGGTGAAGAAGGTTTATTACATTTGATTGCAGGTGGAAAAAAGCTATATCCACTTAGAGACCTGTCAGCTAAAAGCAGGTAGAAAACTTTGGAAATAATATTTTTTGTAATTTTATTTTCGCATTGATAACAACAGAGAATAAAGCATCTCCCTGTCAGGACTTGGAAAGCAAGCCCATAGTTAATCACTCCGCCTCCACCCTCCTTCCCACCAAACCAAACAGCTCTCCCCCCCGCAGTGGGCTTCACAAAGGTACAAGAGCAATCTACAGTCCCTGCAGATGTGCAAAGTACATACCAACCTCTGCCTAGCATCCGTGCTTAGTTTCAGAGCTGAAGGGTTTGTTTTTCGAGAAGGCACACCTGTACTCACAGATGAGGCTATGCACCATGAATGTCTTAAATCTACCACAGAAACCAAATCTTGTCATCATTTGGGGTCTTCTCCAATAGGAAGTGTTAGGCTGCTGGTTTCAAGAGAAGAACATAAATTGTTTCAACTAGAGTGAAACAAACAGCACAAAAATTACTTTTCAGCAGAAATCGTGGTTGCTTGTACACCATGAAACCCACTCCCCATTTAAAGAAACGAGTGAAAAAGATGTTTAAATGTACAGAAAACACATTTCTAAAAATCTGAAAGTCTCCCAAAATACAACCCATGTATTTCATGGCTCCCAGCAGCTCAGTGGTTTAAAAAAGGAAAGCAGATAAAGCCCTCTCATGTGAGGGTGCTGTGCTTACATGGACACACAGACACTTCCCCAGCACAAGCCTGAAAGCAATGCTACCTACCCAGCCAGTACCCTCAAGTTTGCACTAGCAATCCCTAGCTTCTGCGCCACAAAGAATCCAAGCATGTGTAAAGTGACCACCAAAACAAAATTTCTAGTGTGGAGGGAAGTCAGTGAAAAAAGGCAACCCAGCTCCTGAAGCTGAAGCTTACCCCAGTGAACCAACTCTGTTGCAAGTGGATCTGTTGCTGTGCACAAACCATCCTGACAAGTGAGTAGTGTGCTCCACATCATGCCTCTAATTATGCATGCCTCAAAATTGACTTGCATTAAATTACCGTCGCAGTGTTAGTGGATCTCTCTTCTAGCATATACTAGGATTTTATTTCTGTGTCAATGACGCCTCAGTGTAACATGGAGAGGCTGTTATGTTCTTTTTCACAACAAAAATAAAGGTAAAGCCTGTAGGAGGCTATGAATTCTCAGATCCTCTTTTGAACACTGATTTAAAAATGACAGGATATAGTCTTTTCCTTAATGAAAAATCTATATTTATCACTCTATTGTTCTTGTGTACTGATCCTACTGCTCTCTGAGGCCAAAGTTTGAATATATTGGATTTTGAAATAATAGCCCAAGGCTCTGAGATGCTGGGTCACAATACATAAATGATGAGAGGGTTGTTCCCTATTGCTCTGTTCTCACCACAAAAAGAAAATACAAATTCTAGGCTGAAAACCTACTTGCAAGTGTAGCAGGTAAATTATGGGGGGATATTCACAGAACTACAAACTGTAAAATCAGAACATTCCGAGAAAGATTATCTGCCTGTTCAATAAATGAACCAGTATTTTGATCTCTGAAGCAAAACTCTTATTTCTACCTAACTATAGACGTTGAAAGCTCATTTTGTTTGGCTTTTCAATCTCAGTTCCAATTGGATTTGCACATAGGAAAGAATCAAAATATTTGTAAACACTAATTCAGGGAAAATATTAATAAATGCATTCACTGGGTCTGCTACGCTTCACACTTTAGATTCTTAGGTAGGGTAGAGGATGAAAAGAACTCCCAGCTGTAGTCTGCTAGCACTGAGTAAACAGAGAGATGAAAAAGCCTTTTTTTTTTTTTTAAAAAAAAAACTTACTCTAAAATTTAAGGCTGCTGTTATGATGAAAACACAAGGGGGAAAATCTGTAAAACATGTTTCACCCTCATCCCCTAACAATATAATGTTACTATTATCTAGATGTCTTTAAAGTTATAGCCTCTACATCACTGCATTTACAGTAGGTAAGAAAGAGCTGCCCCTCGAAATCTGTCTGTCTTTTGACCCTGAGTGACTCGAGCGGTCAAAACCAGTCCCTGAATTACTCACCTTGTCCCAGATTCCAACAGGCTTTCCCCTGAACCTGGGGCTATCTGATCTTCTTGCTTTTCATCGAGTACCTGAGAAGTTCCGAGATTCACGAACTACGTCAGCAGCACAGCATCGAGCACCCAGTGAGAATTAACACCTCGGGGAATACTGAGATAACTGCACCATCAACTGCCATAGAAATGCAAATCGAACTGTGTTATGCTTAATGAACATTCCTGCTAAAACCTGTTCCATTTAGATGAGGAATTACAGTTAAAGAGCAGAAATACAGCATGTATATTCAAAATTAAACGTAAAAACACATTCAACATGCCACAAACCCACACCACACCATCTTCTCGAGGCATACTATGTTTCTGTGACCTTTTACAGATCAAAAATCCTTTGTTTATCAAAAAACTACAACCTCGATTGGGCAAGTCTTAAGGTAACTCCATTAGCTGCATTCTGATCTACACTGAAGCAAGGGAAAGTCACTGTTGCCCACCAGGCACAGCACCTCCGCGCAAGGTTCCCAAGCCAGGATCAAACCAGCTCCTGCTCCAGTAGCTGTGGGTTGACGACTATACATAACACAAGGCTGTTCAGGCCACATAAATGCCTTCTGGACACCCGGTCCATCAGTCTTCTACAGCAGCTGCTCTACTAAAAGGATTTCTGGAATGTATTCCCTCCACGTGACACAGATTCCACACATATTTTACATTGGAAAAAAAAAAGAGTCCCTGATAAAGTTTGGCAGGAATGGCTTCAAATTGGAAGAAGCACAGTTTAGATGAGACATTAGCAGGAAATTCCTGCCCACGAAGGTGGTGAGGCACAGCAACAGGTTGTTCAGAGAACTTATGGGGGCTCCAGCCCCGGAAGCATTCAAAGTCAGATTGCATGGGGTCTGCAGCAACCTGGCCTAGCCCTGCCTGTTGGCAAGGGTTTGGAACTAGATGGTCTATAAAGAACCATTTGGGTTGGAAGGAATCTATGATTATATGAATATATAGAGAAGTGTGCCACAGAGCCAAAGAAAGAAGGTAATTTATTCTCTCCAGTGAAATACAGTATCTGCAATTATTATTAAAAGATGTCATGAAAAGCCTGGATGGGGCACTTAGTGCCATGGTCTGGTTGACTGGCTGGGGCTGGGTGATAGGTTGGACTGGATGAGCTTGGAGGTCTCTTCTAACATGGCTGATTCTATGAATACTGTTCCTCTAATGTTTTGCTATATAAAAACGTTTAAAATAATTTTTTAGAAGCAGACAAAGTCCAAACTGGGTTCTGAGTAACTCTGCAGTTGTTAAACACTGCATTATTGAGGACATATATTAATTCTCTTCATTATTACTGTGAATTATACAGACAAAGAGTGATTGTGTGACTTCCTTCAGTTTGTTTTTGGTTCACTGTGATGATTCTTTGGCTTTGGTTTGGCATTTTGTTTGGTTGGTTTTCTTTAACTTAACTTTAATCACTTACCCAAGGTTAAAATACTATCCTGTAAAAG
Source organism: Eubucco bourcierii (assembly GCA_013396675.1). Lineage (NCBI taxonomy): Eukaryota > Metazoa > Chordata > Aves > Piciformes > Ramphastidae > Eubucco > Eubucco bourcierii. Next base: position 148,639 of record VWZE01007602.1, on the reverse strand, counting down.
GAGAATTATTCAGTGTTGGCAGGTAACAGCAACAAAAAGAATAAAATCAAGTAAGTTCATGTTGTCAATGCTCCCAAAAATATCTTTGCTTCCACTCTTCTGAAGTTTTTCTTACAGTAACACCTCACCCATTCTCCTTCTCTTCATTTCCACTTCACAGAATTCACACATTATCTGCCTAAAAGTGACTTTTTATTTAATAACGCAAAAATTGCTCCAGCTTGCCATTGCTAAAACTGTAATCATGTCTGTTCAGCTAAAATGGAAAACTCACAGAATTATCACTGGCTGTCTACTTTTATTTCTAAGCATCTTACAAGTTCAAATCAACACTTGCCAAGATCTACAAAGCCATTTCCTGAAGAGCTACCAGAACTCAGTTACCAAGCTCACCCTTACTTCAGCCACTGTCCTCACACCACAGAGGCTGAGAGGAGGAAACCCATCCCCAATCACTACCCCCTTTCTTTGCCAGCCTGCAGAAGTGCAGGTGCCCTGTTTTTATAATTGAGACAGCCAACATTCCAGCTGGGTCCTTCCAAGTCACCAGAAACCAGCCAAGATCAAGAACCTCAGGTCACAGGTATTTTGTTCCAGCCGTTGTTCCCTTCTCCTGTAGTGCTTCTCACACCTTTCTCTACTCCATCTTACTGCACCAGCAACAAGGAGGTAACACCACACCCCAGTTCACCAGGGAATTTCTGTTATGTCAGATGTATTTACTAGAGCAAACATGAACTGCATTTGATTTTCCTCACTCTCCTTCCCCCTTTTTGCTATTATCCTCTCGTGCTGCTATTTTTAGCAGCTGCAGAGTATTTTCACAATACCAAAGTTCCCTTCTTCCCCCCTATGGTTGTGTATATTGACGAATTCAACGTATTTCTAAAACCAGTTCAAGATGTTAAATTGCCACTTACGAGCCACACGGTTATGCTTGTCTGAAATTCAGTTCGTCCTTTTGCTCCAAACCTTCATTTATGAGGGCATTTAATTTATCATTTTCAGCCTTTTATTACTAATCTGATTGCTGGTTTCATTTTGATTTCCAGACTGTGAAGCAGACTAGAAATGTTCTTCTAATTAAAAAGGATCTTGGGACCAGTGTTCACATAATCCCAGCACTGACCTGAGATAACTGCAGCTGCTCATATTAGGGCCTTAAAAAGATGGTTCTCCCTGACAAACTCTGTCAGTAGGCACTGGCTATGGCGAGTCATGAATCAGTTTTATACACAAAGACAACACTGGTCTTGGAACACTCTTATTATTTCTAGTAGTTCACTATCACTTATGTGACTAAGAACAGCAGGACTAAGAGTTAAACTATTCATTAAAGCTATTAAAGCTAAAGAATTGTTTCCTGGACAAGCGTAAGGCCAGTCTCGGTGGGCTATCTACAAAAGAAGATATTTTGGACTATTCTAATTTGAGATTGCTTAGAAAGCAAACAGTCAAGTTTTTATTAGAATGGGAAATAAATAAGTATAAACAAACTTGGATCCCAACATCTGGGACCACAGGTCAAACACTTTCTCCTGCAGGCTAGTCCTTCAGACTGAAACAAGATGGGTAAAGTGCATCCTTAGCAGAAAACTGATCTTAAAGCAACACAAAAGCATCACTAGCAATCTTCCTCTATGACAACACAATAAACTTCACCTACTACATACAAAGGAGTACATTCTTCAAAGGGCAGCCAAAAGCCCTTCTAGTCTTTGCAGAGCTCAGTGACCACATGTACCCACCTGCTTACTCAGACTCATTTAACTCTGGAACAAGTTAGGCTAGTTTTTTGGGGGGTTGGTTTTTGTTAGGTTTGGTTTTCCCCCAGAAAATTTTGTGGAAAGCATCATATTTACCATATGAAGGATGAATGGAGGGAAAGAGTGGTAGTAAAAAGGAATCAGGAAGAGGAAGAAATTAAGGGTAATCCCCAAATCTCTACTCACCACAGGTCACTACACTGCCTCCTGAACAGGCACAGCTCTCACTCCTGAAGTGCTTCATCTCTCTCACAGTATGCCAGTACACTTAATGCCACTCTTGCTACCTTCATTTTCATTCCCCCAAAGTTAAACCCACTCTAAGACTGAAATTAGAATGTCTCATTACATATGATACTAGTAAGTAAAGTCCATTTTTTTACATTCCACGCTACGCAGTAAAGGACACACTCAGAAAAGTTTTCTTTCTAAATCTGCTGATGTGATCACTTGAAAGGCAGATCTCATTTTTCCACACATTTAAACCCACCTGTAAGCTTTAGAACTCAATACTAAAAATATTCTTATTCTTCTAAACATTGCTATCACTACTACTCTTTTCAGGTGGTATCAGTGTTGCATTCCTACTATTGACATCTGACGTGTCACAGCTAGTTTACTTAAAACATACATTATTTTCATTCAGTTGACTCTCTCAAAGCCAAGCAGCAGTTGCATCAGGAGAACAAATATTGTTACTTAAAAACAGAACAGAAAGCAAATAAAATGCAGGACTGAAAGTAACTCATGAGAGCTGCCATCACACATTTCACTACAGAACTGGTATTCACCAGCTACTGAGCGAAGTACATCTAATTAGCTAAGCCTTACAACTGTTTATGAACCCAAGGCTTGAATAAAAGCCAAATACGTGTCACCAGCTGTAGTGCTAGCCATCCACATTGGGCACATGGGTATAGATTCCTTACTCTCCATGTTCTTCTCTTCAGGGGCTTTAGGTGTTCAGCAAATTCTACTTAACCAAGTTCTTACATTTCTTTTATTTCCCTTTGAAGTTTGCCACATTTCAACAATTACCTCACTTGGCAACTTCAAATTCCCTTCATGAGTTTGGTCAAAGTTTTCTCAGGTACCTCACAATTAATAACCAGGGGCAACCAGATGATGTGGTTCCTCAAAGCAAAAATGCACCTCTTCTCCCTTCTCTTTTGGCTAAAAGCAACTGATAGCAGATGTACAGAGAAGAATTTCCTAAGCATTTACTTACACTTCCCTGCAGTGAGTGACTGGCAGTTTGAGATCATAAGGTGTATTTCTGTACAACAGCCTCTCAGAGAATTCTCCTCCCTGTCAAACCCATGTACATTTGAGCATTCACAGCATCCTGTAGTGAAGAGTTCTGAGTTTCCCGTGTTTGCAGGACCACCTGCTTTTATTTGCTTTAACACTGCTAATTTCACCTGTCCTCTAACTCTTAGATGAGCAGAAACAACTAACAACGACTCCCCATGCACCTTCTCCAGGCCGTTAGTGACTTCACGGCTTTATGCCACCCTTCACCAAGCTGCTCTTTACCCACCACCCTCAGCAATCGGCCATTTTTTCCCCTCTTTGACTTTCTGTGTCCTTTGGTAGATGGCTGGAAGCAGAGCAGAACTGCACTATATTCAAAAACCTTGAATCTGCTCAGCTACACACCACTGTTTTCATTGTTCCACACACTTTCCCAAATAATCCCTAACAATCATTTATTCTTGACTGCTCAACGTTAAAGAAATGCTAAACCAGATAATGCCTATCTCTGTTAGCTAGGTAATCCTTCAGATACAGAATTTTAAGGGCAGGCTGCCTATACAGATTTAGAGACACGGGGACACAAGGTAAAGAGACGAGACTCACTTGTGCTATGTCTACCATCAGTTATTTTCTAAGTACATAAAGAGCCTCCAGGCAATCTGTTTATATTTAAATGGATCTGAAATTGATGTGCCCCATTTCTATTTCTTCCTGTTTACTGGCAGAGGGTTGGAAGGTTTAGCAACCAATTAAATAGAAGCCACGTGTGCCAGCCTGCTTCATGAAGGTGAACACAGCTGAAACACTCTCACCACTGCCCAAACACTCTCTGTCTACTGCCAAAATTAGATATCCATTTCCTGCAATATCAATAACAATAAAGCATCTTCTGTGCACACACAGAGAACTATTAGAATGTACCAACTCACACACTGGCCAAAGTATCCACTTGAAAAATTTGATTATCTTTTGTCAATCTATGCTTTGTATTATTCATGGCTAATAACAAGGGTTTGTAAACACTCAAGCCTAAAGCACTGCAGAAAACAGAATGATTCTTAGAAAGCTATTAACCTGCGTATCTGTACAGCCTTGAAATTCCAACTTTACCTTCTTACGCTTTGCTAATTACTTTAACAATTGCTAATTTATCCCAAATCTTAAAACATGCAGAATATGACCAAGAGAAATTAATTTGGCAGAACATATACTGCTATGTACAAGCTCCACGTTTAAAAGAGGCACGCACACTCTCCCCCTGTTCCTGCTGGCTCTTCCCCCATCCCTTTCCCACAAAGTTTTTATACAATTGCAATTTAAGAACCATTCCATGTTGCAGCTTGAACAATCGTGAGTCACAGGCAGCTAATCACAGGCCCATGGCGACTTCTTTAATGCTTGTGAGTCACTAAAATGACAAGTTCAGCTATTTTTGGAAAGCCAAGATTAGAACTTTCACCAAAGAGTAGAGCTATGGCAATACATCAATATGATCACACAACCATGCTTGGTGTGTCATCCCACACTCAGCAACTCTTAGGTTCCGCTATCAAGAAGGGTGCATCCTATTGGGGTGGAAGGCATGAGCCTGTATTGCTTTCAGCATATCAAACTGGAGTTTCACTCCTATGGGTGAAGACAGACTAGTCATAATATTCTTGTGAAGTCTAGGAATTTCCACAAACGAGCCTTTGTACACTTATCCATGATTCCAGAAACTGCGCATCACACATACTGTATGGTGCCAGTCTGGAGCCATGGATATTTAAATGTCCTGCTATTTCCCAGCATTTCCCCAAACCTTTTTTAGAGTGCCACAAAAATAGTCAGTTACTCCACCACTGTAAGACCACAGAAAGGAACAGATTTGGATTTCTAGACTAAACTAACTGAGGGACTTGAAGAATGGCAGAGACCTGACACTGTTTCATCTTCAGAAAAGAAAGCTGAGAGGGGATCTGATCAATGTCTACAAATATCTGAGGGGTGGGTGTCAGGATGAAAGTGCCAGGGGTGGTGCCCAGCGATGGGACAAGGAACAATGGGCACAAGCTGGAACACAGGAGATTCCACCTCAACATGAGGAGACCTGGAACAGGCTGCCCAGAGAGGTTGCGCAGTCTCCTTCCCTGGAGATATCCCTTTCATCATTCTTTTTGTGAAGGGTTTTGGGGAGATAATGATAAAGTAAAACCCAAAATGTAAAGATGGCTGTGAACTGATTTAATTCAATCATATTGCTGGGAGGTACAGCAAGAAACACCCCCTCCCCAGCCAGGGTGTTTATGAAAACATTCCACCAGCAATTTACATCTGTGTCAGACAAAGGAAAGCAGTGTCAGAACTTGCATCCTCTATGCTGAAGCATCCAAAAACAACACAGAAAACAGATTATCTCCCACAGTCAGAATTTTAATTGCTCTCAAATTTAATTTGTGGGTTGGTTTTTTTTTTCTGTTTACATCCCCATGGCACACAGCTAATGACTAACAAAAATCAGAGAGCAGCAGATTCATAGAATGGCTGAGGTTGGAAGGGACCTCAGAGATCATCTCCTCTGGCCTCCCCACTATGGGGCAGGGTCACCTCTCAACTAGACTCAGCTGCTCAAGGCCTTCAATACCCTCAGGAAGGAGGCATCCACAACCTCCCTGGGCATCCTATTCCAGAGTCTCACCTTATTCTGCTTAAGAAATAGCAAATCTAGAAAACAGGGCTCTAAGCTGTTGGAGAGGTCAAGGAATAATTCTCTTGTATGTACATGCTTAAAATAGAAATCACCTAAAATCATCAAAAATTAAGCAGCACTCCATTCATAGCTCAAAGGGGAACTATGCACAGGACATTACCAAAGAGATGGCCACTCTCTTCAGTTGGGCACTTGTATTTGCTGATTGAAAGGCAAAGTTTTGCCGTTCTTGGGGGTTCTCGTTGTTGCTTTGGGGGCTTGTGTGTGTTTGTTTTTAACTGTCAGTTATTTATTCAAAGCCAAGAGACTGAGATACATGAACAGAAGTATGTGACAGGCTCAGAACAGCCAGCTGTATGATGACAAGCACTTCTATAAAAGCCAAATATATGTATTTTGTCTGTCAAATCACTAGTGAAGCCAAACAGACACTTGCACTACCTTGCCCACGAGAACTGGAAGAGAAAGTACTAAGCGACTCAAATTCTTGAGCCTTAATAATTGAATTTAAAGTTAACCTGGAAAATTAAGGGTAAAGAATGGCAGTAAGAAGTATCCCCTTATGAAAAAGCTGGCTACAGTCAGACTAAAAAGTGCACAACAGGCCTTTATTATTCCTTTTTGAACAAATACGCAGAATTCTCTTGTACTGCTGCAGTACCTTCAGCAGTTTCATCGTCAGGTCCCATTTTCTGCTCCCTCCATTCTCCCCTTCTTCTGATTCAAAATCATCCCTTTAACACATCATTCCTAATTAGATGATTAGTGCTTGGAAGGGCAGGAGATAAGTCATTTGCATAATTTAATCATAAAAAGAAGTTAAAGATACAGATTTTGCTGTTCGTTTGTACAATTATCTTCACCGGCCTGGGGGGCTGAGATATTAATGTGATTAAACAGTATTTCTGCAAACAGGCAACTGTGTGTCCTCTATTAAAGCAGAGCTGGAGGCAAATGAAAAATTAATTTTAGAAGACAATCAATTTTATTCTACATGACTGTAATAAATAACAGCCCATCTGCAGACAAGTCATTAGGCCCTGGGAGGCTACATGTGTCACAAAGTCTAAATGACACACAAGGCCGAATTTTCCACCAAATCCAGCCTGAGTAATAAATAGTCCTGCAATTGCCATTCCTGTTCAGAAGGAGCAGAGGAGCTCCCAGGAAAACCAGGCACACACCAAGTACTTATCACCCACCCTGAGCTACCCTTGGGCAGCACACAGGAAAACAGGTGCCTGGTGCTTCACCCTGCATCACCGACTCAGTCCTAGCTTGAGAAAGGTTAAAGTTTTTCCACCTATAGCAACCCACAGGCCCTTGTGCTTTGTGAGACTGCTGCTCTCTGAAACACTCAATCAGTAGGCCTTGAACAGAACCAAAGTTTCTTGGATAGTACTTCTCCCAATACTCTGCTGAAATCATCTTCAACTGAAGAGTTATAAAAGAATAAACTAATCTTAAAATGTCCAAGTGCTTGAATAAATAGCTAAATGTTGAACACATAAATAAATCTCTGAATTCCGTCTGCACAAATAAGAGTTGACTCAAGTAGCCAAGATGCTGCCCAGGATCATCCTGTAGCCTTTATGAAATCCACATGCATAGTAAGTACATAAAATGATGTTTCATGCTTTTTAAACTATTATGGTGCAAATTAATTTTTTTCCACTACTCTTTACATGCATTCAGTTAGAGTATTAAATCTCACTCCCTTGATTAAGATAGAGCATAGTCCTATTTCACAGATTTGAGACTAGGTAAGGATTTCTGAACATTGACCACGTACAACACACACATGGTAACAAGTTTAGGGTATTCTCTCTGAGGAAAGTATTTTCTACTTGTCACTATTGGTAAACACTTTCCACAACGGGAAAGGCGAAAATTCCTAAATGGGTTTGCACAAACGCCCTGCAATCCCCTGTTCTTGGCAGCAGCTCGGCAGGCAGTGCATGCACACATTTATTGACTCTTGCTACTTCCAGCCTGGGCAGTGCTCCTCATCAGAAGAATTCCAATACACAAAGATTATTTGCCTGAACGTTTTGGGGCTCCACTATGTACTCTAGAATCATAGAATGGTAAGGTTGGAAGGGACCTCAAGGATCATCTAGTTCCAACCCCCTGCCATAGGCAGGGACACCTCTCACTAGTACAGGTTACTCAAGGCCTCATCCAATCTGGCCTTGAACACATCCAGGGAGGGAGCAGCCACAACCTCCCTGGGCAACCTGTTCC